>QEPC01015020.1:12291-23506 GCA_003113815.1 Sphenodon punctatus
ATTGGGCGGGAGTGTGCCTTATATAGTGTGGGGTGTGTAGACGTCACACGTTTCAGCTTATCAGCTTGGTAATTTCCGATAGGAGAAGGGCGCGCAAGCGCAAACCCATTTGTGAGAATGGGAGGAGCCACTCGAAGAAGAAAGGGACCTGCGTTCACTGCATTCACGCATTGGTGGCAATTGGGAAACCATAGGGAACAACACGGGTCACAGAAGGGTCCAGGTTGGTCTATCTCCAGACCTCCCCTCCTTTCATGGACAGTGCAAGACCTGATGGTTTCGCCAGACATTTGGTGAGGGAGGCGGGGGCTTTTTTTTTTCCTTTAAGGGTATTGGGATTTGTTTTTCTGGGCCTTGTAGTGCTGGGATTTAATGTGTTATTTTATTATGATGTACTTATTCTCCTATTTTTTATGATGTTTCATATAATATTTTATATGTTGTACATTGTCCCGGGCTGCCGTTAGGCAGGAGGGAGCGATATAGAAATCTAACCAAGAAAGGAAAGCGAGATCTAAGGCCAATCTGAACTTGGGGCCTTTGAAACATTGACAGTAACTCAGCCAATCACCTTTTCCAGCTAATTTGCCTGTTTGGAATCTATTGGCTGAAATGATTCTGGGGAGTGAAGGAGATTAGAGAGGCATCAACAATTCTCGTTGGTAGATTGTTTCTACCAATACTGTCACAGTTCTTCTCTTGGCCCAATAACTGGTCTGTAAGTTTACTCAAAGGCGATGGAAAGAGGACTCCAAATGGGAGCCTGGATTAGCAGGCACCAGAACAGAAGAAATTGTGTCAAGGACCCATTCAGAAGCTCTTCAACTTAACAATTGCTTGAACCGAAGAGCATTCAGTGATCAATCACTAGGAAGAGCGAATGCCCTCCCTTTCCACACTTCTCACATACAGGACTTGGACATGGGAGCTGAAACTACAAGCTGGTGGGGAACGGTAGAGTGGCTAAAGCTTCTACGGGCTTTCACTTCATGGGCTGGTTATGAATGTTGCAGGAGTGGGGCGGGAAGGGAGCAGTGGGGCATCCCACTACCTTAGTTTCAGGACTGCAGTCATAGCAGCTCTCCGGAAGGTAGAATTCAAGCAGTCCATGGACTCTCCTTCAATCAGCTCCTGTAAGCCACAAGAAACCACAAAGCTTCTGATGAGCTATCTTGTGAAACTGGTGTTCCCTGCGCAGCTCTGACAAAGGTACAACTGAGGAATGATGCAGCATTTTCACTGGTAAAACTCTAGGGACCGGGTAGCAGCTAGTTCTACCTCATAACACAGGGGTGGGGAATCTCAGGCCAGGGGCCAAAAATGTGGCCCATCGCGTCTAGATTGTCTTTGGCCCCTTTCCAGTTTCCTGGATCTGGCCACTAGATCCTGTTCCTACCTGCAATCACTGAAAAACTGAGCTTTGGGTAAGGAAGCAGAGAAAGAACCTAGAAAAAAGCTGAGATTTCCTTTGTATTAACACAACTCAGTCTCCAGAAAACTAACTGTAAGGACTACGTTCTCCATAGACTTCACAAATTGTTCATGATTAAGTGGGAGACAGAGGAGCACTCTGTGCTTCCCCCCAGCCCAGAAATGTGTCTCTAAGGCCCCCCCTGGCCTAGTCGTAAGGAAGAATCCATCCAAAGCTAGTATTCTGCTTATGCTCAGGCACTCCATGAGGGTCTTCCTTGTGGTTCAGTTCTTTGCCTGCTGCTCCCTCTCTCCCAGACATGGTGTCGAGGAGCATTATAATAGATTTTAGGAAGCTTTGCTTCACAGTCACTTCCTAAACACACCCAGGAACAGAAAAGACACCCCTCCCCCCCCATGTTAAGATTAACAAAACTAGCCCTCTGTAATATTTCACATAAGAAGCCCAGTGCAAACTTGTTGGTAATTGGAAACTTGACTCGTGAAATTCAACTAAGGAGAGGCACACAAGAAGGGTCTCCTTTATCCCCACTAGATTTTGCTCTTGTGCTAGAACCTTTGGCAAAACCAATTAGGAAAGTTGAACACATTCATTATGGAGCAGCTGGTAGCCGCTCCATTAAGTTAATAGGGTTTGTGAACATTTGCATTTTAATGATTTTTTCAATTGGGGAGTTTTGCTCTGCACGAAAATAACAATGTTCACTAGCGGGAAAAGTGAACTTGAACTAATTTTATTTAACACACAGAGCCGTCATTTCACCTAGAAAGGAATTCCTGGAAAGATTAAGAATTTGCAAGGTACAAATTGAGATGATTACTTCCATCACTGTGAAATGATGATCACTGTGAAGTGAACTGACAATTCACTTCACTGCCATCATCACTGTGAAGTGATGGTTCACTGGGCAGGTGACTTAAGATTTCTTTATTATACTGACTTACTAGGTTGATCTTTATTAGACTGACTGAAGATTACTTTATTAGTTTTTTTTAAATGAAGGTTTATTCATGTTTAAAAATGAAGAGAGTATGAACGATGTGTAAAATGGGGTTGTACATCATTCAGGATCCATTGTTTTGTATGTTTTATCCTTACATAAATGCATGACTTCTCTCTCAGACAAAAAAAAGATTTTTTTAAAAACACAAATTAAAACAATACCAGCCCCCTAGGACAGCCTTTCTCTTGCCACAGAACTATGTACATCCTGCCTGGACACTATTTGAAAATGTTGGTGACAACGCTCATTGGAAGCATGAGACGCAGCACTGCAAATCCCATGACAGGACTGAGAATATGAAACCAGAACTCATTCCCTCCACATGAAAATATCCCCCCAACCCCCCCAATGCCACCACTCAAGCAAACGTAGCATCCCCTGGTTTCAGAAAGATAAAGGCCACAGCTTCCCCATCAACAGTGCCCTGATTGCAAAAAGATAAAGGCCGCAGCCGCCACAAGAAAAATAAAGGCAGCAGCAACCACAATCCTCTCCCTACAATACGCAACTCTATAACTACTAAACTCAACAAAAATCATCCCTCCTAAAAATGTATTTTACTATTACGAGAGCTGGGAAGTTCATCGCTCCACACTGTTCTTTTCATAGCAGCAGACACGGTGCTGTGTTTAAGTTCCTATGTTTTACGTTGGAGCTCCCTCTGGTGACCCTTTTTTTTATTACACCTTTTTGTATAACAATATACCCGTACTTATACCAACTTATATTTTTTTGTTATAACTTTAACTTATTTAACTCTTTATATTACCTATATACTATTAAATATTTTTACTTGTTTTGTTGGGGTATCCAACTTAATTCATATAACTAGCAGTAACAGCTTATGCAATACTATCTGTCTCACCGGAACAGTCTCTTGTGTGCGTTTCCCCCACCCCCGCCCCCACTTCCTTCTTCGCCGTGTTCTACCAAGACTTTGATTGTAGAACAGAGTTTATTTCAACTTAAGGATGCTGTCAAGATGTCACGTTGATCTCTTTTCATCTGTTGTTGAGCTCAGATCTTGATTGGGGGTCTCTCAGGCGCGGGTTTGCTTGTGTGATGCCCTGCCCCCCGGGTAGGGCTCTGGTGGGGGATTATCCCTGGCTGGAGCCCTGGGGGCCTAGGGCACAAGGGGCTGTGGGCTGCTGGCCCAAGTACTCACAAACCACGAGCTTCTTCAACACTCTTATTCACCAGGCGTCTGGTATCAGCAATACACATTTGGTGCACCTTCCTAGTTCTCGTGCCCGCAATGGGGCTCAGTCTCTGGGCCTCCGACCAGGCCCTTAGGTCCAGTCCCGCTGCCTAGGCCCTCCTACGCAGCTGCCTCGGCTGGAGAGAAAGTAGGCACGTCTGCCTCCTAGCCGCTCATGCCCCCAACTGCCCTTGCGCCTCGTGCGTGCTTTTCCTAGCTCTGCCCACCAAGTTCCGTGCGGGGCTCTGCTGCGCAGGCGCCGCCACATCCCCCCTGTCCAGTGGCGAAGCCCTCATTTTACCTTTGTGCAACGCACGATGTCCCTCTTAATTCTAACAGGAGACATGTGAAATGGTCGCATGCGTGTGTGAGAGTCAGAGGTCGCTAGTACTTGACTCATCGTGGGAGGCAGTCTTTACCACTGTCCCATGTAGTAGTCTTGCAGGCGGGTAGGGAGTCGTGTCTCCCTGCACGGCCTTGAGTGTCCCTGACACGGTGATGGCGACTCTGTCTGGTGATGAGGGGTTCCCTTCGCCTCACTCATTGTCAGAGTCACCTGAGGGCTGTCGGGAACAGGATCGCTGACCATTGCTGGTTGTGTCTCTTGTTCGATGGGTGCTGGTAGGGGCAGCTCCTGGGGGTGCTCCTGTGTCGTTGTGTCGGGTTGCAGCGATGGGTCATAGGTTGGGCATGGCTCTGTAGGACCTTCAGCTCGTCTCAAGTGTCGCCGATTTTGGCGATATGTGGCTCCCTGGGGGGTTCTCACCACGTAGGAGCGGGGTTCCGGCCGTTTCGCTATTACTGTGGCTGGTTGCCATCCAGTCGGAGTGGCCATCCGGATTGTGTCCCCTACAACTAAGGGGGGAAGGGGACGAGCTCGCCTGTCATAACAAGTATTTTGCTTTTCCTGCTGCTTGCGTAGTGTCTCATGTGCGCCCCGGGGTATCACTGGTGTGAGGACTGGGGTAGTTGCTGGCAGTGTGCTGCGAAGTACGCGTTCCATGAGCAGTTGTGCAGGGGCAAACGGTGTGCCGGATATGGGTGTGTCTCGCAGGTAGAGCAATGCTAGTCAAGGGTCTGTGCCATCTTTCATCGATTTTTTGAGCATGGCTTTCACTGTCTGCACCATACGTTCCGCTTCTCCGTTGGACTGGGGGTATGTGGGACTCGAGTGGGTCAAGGAGAAACCCCAGTCCGCGGCGAACTGCTGCATGGCTTGGCAGGCAAATGGGGAGTGGTCGCAGACCATCTCCTTGGGAATTCCATGTCTTGTGAAGATCGCCTTGAGTCGTTCAATTATGGACCAGGCCGTCTTGTCTGGTAAATGAATTACCTCTGGGTATTTGGAGAAATAATCCACAATTACCATGTATGCTTGTTGTTGCACGTCGAAGATATCCACAGCTACTTTGAGCCATGGTAATTCTGGTATGTGGTGTGGCACCATGGGTTCAGCCTGCTGGGCTGGCCTTGCTTCTTGGCATGGGTTGCACCCTGCTACCCACTGTTCAATATCCCTCGCCATGTTGGGCCAGCACATGAGGGCCCTCGCCTTGGATCATTGAGCTCCTTGGTGGGGGATGTGTATTCTCCTCAACATGTCCTGTCTGGATTCCTCAGGAATTATTATCTTGTTTCCCACCATCAGTAGGCCATCTTCCAGCCACAAATCATGTCGGAGGGGCCAGTACGGTCTGAGCGATGGCGCGACTGACTTCGCGTGGTGAGGCCATCCTCGGCTGTGTAGGGACTGCAAGCTGTTCAGGATGGAGTCCTGTTGTGTGTGATCCTGCAGCTGGCGAAGGAGTGTGTCACTCAGTGGCATCGTGGTTTTGGTGTGGTATATCACTTTCTCTTCCTGGAGATCTTGCTTGGGAGACTCAGGCGAGTCGACTGGCGCTCTGGACAGTGTGTCTGCAATGTGCATGCTGGTACCCTTCGTGTATTCCAACTCCAGGTCGTATTTTTGCAACTGGAGCAGCATGCGTTGTAGTCTGGCTGGAGCTTGTCCTATGGGCTTTTNGTGGTATATCACTTTCTCTTCCTGGAGATCTTGCTTGGGAGACTCAGGCGAGTCGACTGGCGCTCTGGACAGTGTGTCTGCAATGTGCATGCTGGTGCCCTTCGTGTATTCCAACTCCAGGTCGTATTTGCAACTGGAGCAGCATGCGTTGTAGTCGGGCTGGAGCTTGTCCTATGGGCTTTTCCATGATTGCCTCCAGGGGTTTGTGGTCCGACTGGACTGTGACCATGGTTCCATATATATACTGATGGAACTTGACCGTGGCAAAAAGAATAGCCAGGAGCTCCTTCTCGATTTGAGCATAATTTTGCTCAGCCGACATGAGTGATCTGGATGCATATGCTATCGGGTGACCATCTTGGGATAGGCATGCTCCCAAGCTGTCTTTGGAGGCATCCGCCTGTATGACAGACCTCTTGCTCAGGTCAAAGTATCTGAGCACAGGAGCTGTTGAGATGGCTCGTTTTAGGGCATCTAGGGCCTGCTGATGATTGGCATACCAGGTCCACACAGCGTCCTTGCGCAGTAGGGTTCTTAATGGCGCGGTCATGGCTGACTCATTTGCGATGTATTGGGCCAGATATTGAACTGTGCCCAAGATTCGTTGCAGTGCCTTCTTATCCTGAGGTGCCGCTAGCCTCTGTACCGCTTCAACCTTATCTTCGTCCGATTGGACCCCTTTTTCAGAAAAGATATGTCCCATGTACTTCACTCGACCCACCATGTATTGGATTTTTACTTTATTGAACCTGACCCCTTTCTCTCGGGCCCACTGTAACACCTGCTTCAGTATGCGGTCATGCTCTGTCTTGGACGAGGCTGCAATCAACATGTCATCAGCTATGATGTGCACACCTGGAATGTCCCCGAAACTCTTGTGGTGCCAAAA
This sequence comes from Sphenodon punctatus, assembly GCA_003113815.1. Lineage (NCBI taxonomy): Eukaryota > Metazoa > Chordata > Lepidosauria > Sphenodontia > Sphenodontidae > Sphenodon > Sphenodon punctatus. The sequence continues at coordinate 18,837 of QEPC01015020.1, forward strand.
GGCAGCCTGTTGAAATGGTACCTTCCCCACGGGGTGTTGAAGGTACACAGCTCAGCTGATGGTCTGTCTAGTACCACTTGACAGTAGCCATCCTTTTCATCTAAGATGGTGAATATCGATTTCCCAGCTAGTTTCCTTTGAACATCTTCTACTGTTGGTATGTTAAAGTGTTGTCGGCGGACTGCTTTGTGTAGGTCCCTTGGGTCTAGGCAAATGCGTAGGGAACCATTCTTCTTTTGTGTCACGACTAGGCTGCTCACCCATGGGGTAGGTTTGGTCACCCTGGAGATCACGCCTGCCATCTCCAGGTCTGCCAGTGTGTTTCTGAGCTGCTCCTGGACAGCAAATGGGATTTTGCGACACCCATGTATCTTGGGGGGCACCGAGGGGTCCAGGTAGATGTGGTGCATCCCAGGGAACCGGCCAAGTCCTCCCATCACGTCTGCGTAGCTGGTAAAGATGTCTGCCTCCATCTTTGGTAAGCTCGGAGACAGAGCATGGATTTGTCGAACTAGATTCAGGGCGAGGCATGCCTGTCGGCCGAGCAAGGGTGGGTCTTGAGTATCGATGACGTAGATCGGGAGGTGTGCACTGGTGGTCGCCGTGGAGCACTGGACTAGAAGTTTGCCTAGGGTGTGATTCTCCCCCCCCCCCCCGACGACGAGCGTGATGTCTGGTGCATCTTGGTGAATGTGTGCCGGTAGATTCCTTGCAATTCGTGCAGGAATGGTGTTGGTGTCCGCTCCCGTGTCCAGCTTGAATGTTACCGGGTATCCGCCTGCCCGGATCCTGCTGTGCCAGGGGTCGTCTGAGTATCGTACGTCCTAAGAACTGGACAAGGATGAGGCCCCCATGTGTACTGCATTCATCGTACTGGTGCGTGTGGGAATTCTAGCCCTGCAGACCTTGGCGAAGTGGTTCCTCCCTCCACACCGGCAACATGTCTGCCCGTATGCAGGGCACTGTTGGGGATCATGTAGGCGTCCACATCTTCTGCATGGGCGTCGAGGGGCTTCTGTGTCCCATGACAGGGGCCGGCCAGTCTCTGTCTTCGGTGGGGGCTCTCGCGGGGTGGTCACAGAGCGGGGGGAGACTGCTAGGACCCGCGGCTCAGTGGACATTGCCGTAGCTTGAGCCCGTGTGATGGCTTTCATGCAACAGATGTCCACAGCCTGGGCCAGGGTGAGGTCCGGTTTCTCCAAAAGCCTTTCTTTCAGCTTGGGGTCAGGGATGCTAAACACAATCTTGTCCCTGAGCATCAGGTCCATGGTTGGGCCAAATTCACAATGCTGCGCCTTCTCACGTAGGGCTGTAAGAAAAGGGTCAATCCCAACCTGTTCGTCGAATTGGAGTTGCCAGAATTGGAACCGCTTGAATACGGGGTTCTTCTTGGGGACACAGTAATTCTGTAGAGCACTGAGGAGCTCTGAGGGTCTGGTTGGCAGGGTCTGCAAACACATTCGGTAGGATGTTGTACACTTCTAGGGCCTTATCTCCTAGGCAATGCAGGGCCACCGCTACCTTGTACTCCTCTGACTTCTTGGCTGCCTCAGTAACAGTGAGGTAGAGCATTAACCGTTGCTCCCATCTCCGCCAATTTCCCCCGAGATTCCCATCAAAACTGAGAGGGAGTGGTGGCTTGAACTGATCCATCTTTAGGGTTTTCTCCTTCACTGGTGAGTGAAGACCACTCCTGACACCATGTGATGCCCTGCCCCCCGGGTAGGGCTCTGATGGGGGATTCTCCCTGGCTGGAGCCCTGGGGGCGTAGGGCACAAGGGGCTGTGGGCTGCTGGCCCAAGTACTCACAAACCACAAGCTTCTTCAACACTCTTTATTCACCAGGCGTCTGGTATCAGCAATACACATTTGGTGCACCTTCCTAGTTCTCATGCCCACAATGGGGCTCAGTCTCTGGGCCTCCGACCAGGCCCTCAGGTCCAGTCCCGCTGCCTAGGCCCTCCTAAGCAGCTGCCTCGGCTGGAGAGAAAGCAGGCACGTCTGCCTCCTAGCCGCTCATGCCCCCAACTGCCCTTGCGCCTCGTGCGCGCTTTTCCTAGCTCCACCCACCAAGTCCCATGCGGGGCTCTGCTGCGCAGGCGCCGCCACAGCTTGCAGGAAGGTCTCTAGCTGCTCCGGTCTCCCTTCATGCATCAAGGCAAGCTTTGCTGGGTGCTCAATTATGTTCAAAAAGTGTGAATTATAGGGAGCGGGAGACAATTGCCTCAAAGTGGGTAGCAAGAAGAGAGACCCCCTTCGAGAGGTGAATTAGGACTAGATCAAATAGCAGGAGAACTGCTTATGAGTATTGTGGGACAGGGTGGGGTCGTTTGAGAAAGAGTTTGTTTTTATTTTGTTGTCCCTGCCCCTTTTCTCTCTACATTCTCCCTGCCCCTTCTTAGAGTGAGGAATGGAAGACACTTGCCCCACGGGGAAGCGCCAGTAGGGGAAACCCTAGGCCTCCTGCTTTCCCATCCACTGACTAAAAACATGCCCTCAGGAAGTATGGCCTGAGACAGAGAGGTCTCTAGTTCTTACCTCAGCTAGTTCCCTCTGTCATTCCTCCACCTTTACAGAGTCCTCCTCAGTGTATGCTGTGGGGAAAAGAAATGCAACTCTTCATGGGCAAGCTTTGAGACTCGGTGCTACTAGCCACTTTCTCTTAAACCAAAGGTTTCCAACCTGCAGGAGGGACCCCAGGTAAAATCGCACCCCATATCTGGGTCACTATCCCAGCAGGATTGAATCTACTTTGCATGTTTTCAGTTCTGTCTGGAGTGAACGGTGCCATCCTCCATGGGGGATGGTGCTTACATTAGCAGCGAGCAGGAACCCCTGCCTGTGCTAGCTGCTTGCATGGGAGCTGTTCTCATAGAGGATCACACTGTCTCAAAATGGATCACGGAAGTTAAAAATCTGGCAACTGCCTTAAATAACAACACATACGGCAAATTCACATGAGACACTTCTCCTAAGTGTTTTTTTTTGTTGAGGGAGTTTGCGTTCCCACATTTAATTGTTTCCATGTTTCCTCCCCAATGTCAAAAGTTCCCTCCTAGCTCAAAATTTACTGGTTGATATCTGGATTAATCCCTTCACAAGATGAGGGAAATGGGGACAGGGATTTAGCCCAACACTAAAAAGGAGAAGGGCGATGGATGTAACCATCCACAATAATTTATTTATTAATACACGAAGTATATATGGTACAATAAAATAAGTAAAATATAAAAGTGACCAAACTAATGTCTGGTATTGACAAGTGGGTAGTTGTGATCAAAGAATCCCCCAAACCATTAGGCAAATGAACTGTGTTCAGGAGGGGCGGGGTATAAATGGAACAAATAAATAAAATAAATAAAACAATAATAAACGTTGCTTTCAGTGTAACAAATCACATACACCCAAAATCACATCAACTCACGTAACCCAAATAAATGTGTTTCGGGGGTAAACAGGCCCCCTTTCTCAGTGAGGAACTATATATACAGTAATTGGCCACGTCATTTTATACAAGAAGGCATATGCTAGCTGCAAGACAATGGAGGACAAGGATTTAGCCGGATTGTCAACCCTTACTCTTCTGGTTTAACATACTTCACCCATGTTACTCCTGGTGCATCCCGCACCATGAACCTTGCAGCACACCTTCAACAGGAAGGCAGGGGAAGTGCTTTCTGCTGAGCTAACTGTCTTGTGTGACTATGCCCTTAGTATGTACAGAGCCCTTTCACTTGCAAGAGGATGGAATAGGACATAATCAGATGACTAAAATGTTTTCAGAACCTCAGACAAAAAAGCCATGTCTCTTTCACTTCACAGTGCTGTACAAATAGAAATGGATTCAGCTTTCCAACCCACCCCCCATCCCACCCCAGAGGTAGGTAACATTATTTCTATTCTATTGATGGCACAGAGTCAACCTGATCCTCAAATCATTTCGGTTGCAAAAGCCACATTGAAGTGAATGGGGTTTGCTCAGCTGCAGCAGAGAGCTTTGAGGACTGCTCTCTGCTGAGCAGAGATTACGCAAATGACTAGGTTGGAGATCAATTCAAACAGAGTACTGTACCATTGCAAGAGATCCTCCCAAGGACATAGAGGATGTTCTGGGGAGGCAGGACAGTCTCCCGGAATGCCCCTTGGAGTTTGGCCGCCGCCAAAGTTGAGCAATGCCTCCAGAGGGCTACAAGGACATCTCCAGCTGTGTTCTGGAAAATGCTCTTCAGCTCCTGGGAGGACAGAGGAAGAAGATTGCCACATTAAAACTTTAAAGCAATAGATGTGGGGAGTTCCCTTCTGGGGCAGCGCACATGGGGCAGCGCAACAGACACATCCAGAGAGAAGGAGAGAGGTTACAGCTAGGATCCAGATGGCCTGTCGTTGGAGGTGCCATAGGGAAGAGAGAAAGAGATCAGGACATTAATGTGGAATTTGGAAACTGAGTCAACCATGTTGCAGGTGTTGATTGACATCAGTGGGATTGCCCTGCTTTCAGTAGAAACAATCAGAAACTCAGGTGGTGCAAATCATTATTAAATTAAATAATATATTAAATGTCACTTATTTGCATCTTGTTTTTAATGTGTTGTGAGGTGCCCTGAGCTGTTGGAGACCTGGTGGGATATAAACCCAAATTATGATTAGTTGTAGTAATTAATAATACAAAT
>QEPC01015038.1:3713-13867 GCA_003113815.1 Sphenodon punctatus
CCAGAGTCATCTCAAGCTGGGAAGGGGAAGGCACTGGCAGCTCCACACCCACAAAACGCAGCCGGGGGGTGGGGGGTAAAGCCAAGCCTACACAGATTTCACCCTGTACTTCCTATGGCCAATCTGCCCCTGACTGCAGCCCTACAATAATGGGCGGGGAGCTGCTTGTCTAAAATCATCCTCAGAATCCTTCTCTTCCCTGTAACTTAAGTCAAGCACATGCACTTGCAGCTACTCAACTTCACGAATGTATCCTTGTCTCTCCCTATGTTCCCCTCTCCCTTGTCAATAACTATTGATTGTACAGTGCCCTCTGGACTCTGTATGCTACTGCCCCTATTACACACATGTTCCCCTTAGCTTAAGCTTGGGCTTCCTCTTATAAGCCTCCAACTCTACTGTAGTTGTTGCTTTACTACCCTCCCTCTTTCCTTAACTTCCCAGGACCAGCCTTACAATTCGTGGGGCCCAGGGTGGGGGAGAAATGCAGGGTCCTATTCTTCCGCTGGCGTCAAAGCCGCCGCCAGCCAGTGGGCCTAAGGGCGCTCCCTGGCTTGGTCTGGGGGTGGCGTGCTACGCAGGCCTGGGCTCAGGGAGGGGCACTCCCCTCTGCCCAAACCCAGCCATTTTGGGGCACTTACCAGATCCATTGTTGCCAGCCTGGGCCCGCTTGCCAGCTCCCTGGCTCAAGCAGGTGCCGTGGCAGCAGATTGAATCTGCCGCCATGCCACCCACCGCTACCGGACGTTGCCAGGGAGTGTGTGAGAGGCGGGGCCTCTGCCTCTCTCTCACTCCCGCTGGCCCCCTCTGCTGCCTGTCAGTCTCGAACAGGGGGAATGAGGGAGAGGCAGAGGACCTCCCTCTCCCACATTCCCTTGGTTAAGACACTGACAGGCAGTGGAGGGGACCACACATGGAGTGAGGGAGAGGCAGGGCCTCTGCCTCTTCCCCACTCCTGCTGGCCCCCTCCACTGCCTGTCTAGGACCTGACCAGGGAGTGAGAGGAAGAGGCCCCACATCTCCTGGCCTCACCCCCTGGCCAAGACTCAGGGGGCCCTTGTGCTTGGGGCCCCCAGCTCCTGTCATTCTCCGAGACTGACAGTGGCCAGGAGCGGAGCCTGGGGCGGCTGCCCCGAACTGCCCCACAGTAAGGTCGACCCTACCCAGGACCCTCATAATACCTTGTCAGTATGTAGTTCCCATCCTAGTCCCCGTTTGGTCATAGACCCTTGTTAAGTTTCCCTCATAACCTTGCTTAGCTAGTCCCTCTGTTACCTACTTGCCAAGTTTTCCCCTCACAGGTTAATATTGTTGCAGTCCTAATCATTGCTTTAAATGCCTGGTAATGGTATTTCCTTAGTATCTTACTCAGTTCTCTTCAGAAGTCCGAGTCCTCCCTCCCTTCTAGCATAGACTACTGCTGTGTGTGCTTGCCGTTGCCATTGGGGAACTCCTGTGTCCTTACAAATTTAGTCCCCCAAGTAAGTACCCTGGTTCCTGCTTGGTGTCTTCACTGCTCCCTTTTGGTTCTTAACTCCTTCTGTTTCTCTCTCGGTTCCGCCACAGTTCTGGCCTGCACTACATATTACTCTGGGACCTGAGTGGGTGGGTGTTCTGTTTTCTGCACCTATTCCCCTGTAGCCTTATTGGGATCTCCCTTCATCCTGGTCACAACCCCCCATAGTATTTCCCCTCACCTTGGTGTTGTGTGTTTTAGTCCTGGTTTTCCCCTTTTCCCAAGCTCTCCTATACTCTTCACCCTACTCAGTTAATCATAGCGTTTTCCCAGTGTTAGCCTTCCCTTCCATGTTGCTCCTCCTTTCTAGGCTCCATGCCCAGGTCTCTCTAGGTTGTCTTAGCCTCATTCCTGCCTTCTCCCACAGCCTCTGGACTTGCGAGTCTCCCAATTATGATATTGGCCACAACCTCAGAGCTCAGTCACCACTAGATCCTAAGGGAACATTTATCTTTCAGGGAGGGCCTTGCTAACTTAGTCATAGTTGCTTGTCTGTTCTTTCTCTCTGTCAGCTCTGCTTTCCCCATTAGGTTTCCCTAATGTGGCTACAATTCCTTGGTTGTTTCCACAGTAGTTCCAGTTCTGATCCCGCCCTGACTTACCCGATAGGTCCCAATCCCGACAGGATTTACTGTGTTCTAGTATGCATTCTCTGACCCAAACACATCTAGAATATACAATGTACATTCACAATAATATGAATAAAGGTTTTCAGTACAACAATGTGTATGGATCTCAATAGACATCTAATGGGCAGTAAAACAAACCATATTCTTGCCTTAATACTTTACTGGAAATACTAATTCTGGAAATTCTGTCCCTTTTGTGACTTAGAATGTTTTTCCAGAATTAGGTCAACATTTTCAAAAACACTTTCCAAAACAAAGTCACCGATTTTTACTGCTCACTTGTATGAAAACAAAAAACCAATGCCATCCACCTTTGGTACATAACTGTCTTTCCACAGGCAAGAGGTTTTCAAAACCTTCATTTTGAAAAATGGACAATTTGACCTTGTTATCTCATCTGGGCAAGTGTGTTGCTACAGCACAGGTTCCGGCTCTAGATCTTTAGTAGTGTCAGGTTGCTCCTTTCGGATAAGGAGATATTTTGTGTTTATTTAAATTTATGTCACCCATTCCTGAAGGCTCAGGGTGGCACACAATCATGTCACTGCCGTAGACAGATGGGAAACTTGTAGATCAGTAATGGGATACCTTGTATCTAATGAAGCCTTATGTCTCTATAGGGCCAGTGTAACAGGGTCAGGGGTAACTGGGGGTAAGTCTTTGCAGGATAATGTCCCAACTCACATTCACATAGGGGAATTATTAGCTCCAGTGTTCTTTTATTCAGTACAGTTCTCCACCAATATGCTTCCATATACACTGTCCCATCACCATAGCCTTTTGGACACACAGTTCAGACTGTAGATGTGCAGGCTTCTCAACTCCAGCCCCTCCGGTATCTGTTACAGCCCCTCTTCAGGGTCATACCCAAGCCCCTCAGTCTCTCTACTTGGGATACTCACAGCTTTGTACGGCATGCACTAACCCCTCATGCAGCCTGCTAAACCCTCTAGCTCAGGCAACCCCCACGGAACAGGGTTTGTCCGAGACCAAGCTCCTGTCTCCTAAGCACTCTGAAGCAGAGCTCTTCACCCAACTCCTACCTCCTCTAAGCCTACTACCTACCGAGCTCTCTTCTCAGCCCTTTAGCCTTTGGGCTGGTTCAGCCATGTCCAAACTCAGCTGTGAGGCATCAGGCACTGTCCTCCAGACTATGAAGCTCCTGAGCCTCCAATAGCACTTGTCCCATGCTGCTGACACTAAGCTCCTTAAAGGGCCAGCATCTCAATTCAGCTGTGCAGTTTAGCTCTAGTGCAGCTTGCTACTAACTAGAACATATTACCTCCTGTTCAGCAAGTTGGGTAAAGAGAATCTTATGTATGTTTCCTATCCAACCAGCTGTGAGGAGACAGCCAGTCCCATTAAGCACTTACTTGGAGGGCAGCACTGTCAATTAATCAGCATTTTTTGATCAGCGAAGTGTTCTGTGTTTGCCATGGATTCATGTATCAACAGGTGGCTTATAAGATTTCTAACGAGGGCTGCAATCCTCAAAGCACTCTAGCTCAGTGAATGGGGATTACACCATTACTGGATCTTGTGCTGACACAGTGCTTTGATGATTGGTACCTAAATGTCCTCCCCCCCCACCCTACAAAGTAATCCTCAAATCACAAACACATTTACAAGTAACTAGGCTTAGCCATTGATGTTTTAATGCAAATCAGCGCAATACAAATTTGGAAACCAATGCTGCCAAATCAAAAAGCCCAGTTCAAAACATTATAAAAGTCATTGATGGGGTTTATTTCAGTAAAAATGCAGCCTGCTGTCCATCAGATTAGAAATTTAATACATCTGCTGCTCCTAAGTATCTAGAAACGCTGTTGTTTCATCCACAAGGAACAGAGATGGAGAAAACGCACTAAAACATGAAGGGAAGCATGCTACAATGGTGTTGCATAGCAACTGAAAGCTTCTACAATTTAGTTTTCATTTTTTGTACTTCAAACTCTGTGGTAGGGAAATTAGTCATTAACCCAGATCTTTTAAACATATGACTTAAATACAGCTGAAACACTCCTGTACACACACACACATAGCTCATCAGAACATCTCCCTTGGAAAATAGATGTATTTTATGGAAAGCGAAGGCTTCTTCTCAAGAGTGCTTCTTCTTCCTCTTCTTTTTTTTGTTTTTTTAAAGAAACTACCTCCTAAGCTCACTTTCACTCCACCTCTGTTCATGCAAGCACAGGGGCTAAAGTGAGGCTAGTGTAGCTTAGTGGATAAGATGTTAGACTAGACATGGATCTGGGGGACTGAGGTTAAATCCTTCCTTACCCATGAAATCATTGGGTGCCCTTTTGCAAATTACAATTTCTAAGCCTCAGTTCCCCATCTGAAAATGGGAGCAATAATGACCTACCTCAGTTTTGTTGTGAGGGCGAATGAGAAGAATTGTAAAGCATTTTGATCACTAAAAACACTATATAAATGACAAATAATTATTTTCAAAACCAAAGAACTTAATAGTTTAAAAAAACTTTAAAGGCGTTCTGCCAAACGAAACAAAAAACCTTCCCTTTTCAAAATCATTTCACAACATACATTTCCCCCTAACTTAAACTCCAAAAACCAAGAAAATTAATTTCAATTCCAATTAAAAAAACATTTCACAACATACAACAAAACATAAATGCCAAAAACATGGGTATTATGTCCACATTTCCTATCTATATTTCATAATTTACCATCAACATAAGCATCATTATTGAAGCTTAATCATCACTATACATACTTACTCTTATTAATATTTCTCACTAACGAAAGTATCAATTTTTATCCTTTGTGAGCATTAATTTATCATAATTCGACAACAATTTTTTTTCAGAACTGCCTTAACTCTGTCCTTTCACACACAATTTCATTCAAGCAATCCGAATCTATACGAATTGCTTCTACAGTCTATAGAAAAAGGGTCAGAACTTCATTGTATAAAATGTACACAATTTGTATACATGTAAACGTCAGCGTTAAGGCAGTTAAAAAAAAAGGTCATTTGTTTTTGAAAATTTCCAAGCTTTTTGCAATATGATTAATATTGTAATGAGATTGTTAAGCTATCACATATTTTAGCATTTTAATCCTATCCTCTAAGGTGTTTGCAATTCTCCCCAGTTTTGTATCACCAGCACAGAGCCCCCAAATCCCTCCCTCCCTCCCTGTCCCCATGCCCCTCGCCCCACACCAAGCCCCCAAACCCCCTCCCTCCCTGTCCCCATGCCTCTCTCCCAACACAGAGCCCCCAAACTCCCTCCCTGTCCCTCTTCCCTCTCCCCAAACAGAGTCGCCGAGTCACCAAGTCCCCTCCCCATCCCTCACTGTTTTCTTGTCCAAGTTGTCTCTTTCCCTTGTGGCCTCAGTCACTCCACGTGGCTGCGTGTGCAGCTGCTTCAACCTCTCCCCAGAATCCTCCCTCAGTGAGCCTGTCCTGCCCAAAGCAAGCTCTCTCCCTCCCCTCTGGTAAAGAGGGGTGGGGGGAGGTCGCTTCCTCCCTCCTCCTGCTCTGGTAGGGGAGGGGGATGATTAGAAAGAAGCTCAGATGTGACCAGAGCGTCTAGAAAAGACTCCCTTTGAAAAGTCTGCAACTTTTCACTTTTTAAAAGTTGCAGACAGAGTTCATATAGAGTGAAAAGTACAGAGTGAGGCAAGATGGTAATTGACATGACACTGACTAGAGCTTCCTCTTGCTGGCTTTCTGAGGCAAGTGGGTAATTGACACAAAACTGACTAGAGCTTAAAATCTTTGTGACAGAGCTGGCTCCTGATAAAGTCATGTGATTTTAAAAAGCAGAGTTACATAACTTTCCTTATGCTGTTTTTTCTAACACCACAAATGGCGGTCAGTGGCTGTTCGACTGCGCATGCACCAGCCAGCAGAACTGATTTTTAAAAATGTTTAATAACTAATTTTTGACTGCATCAATCATTATCACACTACACCCACATGTGATCTAGATCTCATGCTCCAAGGCTGTGAAATCTGGGGGNGGGGGGGGGGGGGAGGAGATATTGATGATTCAAAAGTCAGGATGCTGTGCATTTTGACCACAACCTTTAACTTTAAACAATTATAACTTTTGATTTCCCAGCGGAAACTTCTTCACACTTTGCACATATCACAGTCCCCACAAATATAAGCCATGGATAAATTTTCAGAACTGTAGCTCAAGTGGTTTCCTCAATATGGGGGCTTCAGCAGTCCCCTATTTATAATGGAGAGTGGTTCTGCCTTTAACTTCCTTGCAGCTACCGCTGCAAGAAAATAAAGGGTGCACTAACTGGGAATTATCTGTACAAATAACTGGGGATTAAGTAGGATTAAGAGAGATTCCTACCTGGGTGGGACATGCTCATGTATGCTGTTAAGGGAAAATACATTCCTCTATGCAGTTCTCTGCTGTCCTGGCAACTCTTAGCATGTCCTCCTCAGTTTTTTGCTCACACTTTGGCTGTAAACAGACAAAGAGCAGTTCCATTATTGCCCATGCCAGCTCCTGTTACCCCTGCGCTGACCTCACCAAGTGAGCTGACCAAATATAAAACACCTGTCCATCTGAACGAGCCTGCGAGCCCCATCCACACATGGTCCCCTCCGGATCATAAATGCTGGTAGACCAAATGGCCAGAGCAGCTCCTTGAGCAAGTGTGGCCATCTTGGCCCCCCAGCCCAATGCTTAAAGGAATGTGCATGAAATCCAAACATGCATTGACCCCACACAGGAAACCTGCAGGGACAGGAGAACAGAGGCCAGTGGTTGCAGGGACCCTAGGGGATGGAGGAGCAGTGCCAGCAGGCAACGGAGGGCAGGAGCTGGTCCAGTCAGGTAGTGTCATGGTTCCCAGAGTGGGGAGCAGGTTCAGCAGCCAAGGGGAGGCCACTAATGGGCATTCTTCCTGTACTCTCTCCACATGCAAGTACCAGCAGTTCAAGCACTGAAGCAACACCGCAGGCCCCATCTACATGCAGAACAGCCCCCAACCAGCCAGCAGAAGGGCCTGCCCTGGTCTGAGAAGGAGACTAGGGTGCTAATAGCCCTGAGAAGGGAGGAAAAGGCCATAGGAATATGACAGAATGTGGCGGTATTCCAGGGTATTTCAGAGCAGATGGCGCAGATGGGGTCAATGAACCAATGCCACCAATGGACAAAGGACTTGTGGCATGGATAGAAAGAGATCCACGATGGCAACTGCAAGACTGACCGTGGAAGGCAAGCAAGCCCATACTACGACCTGATGGACCGGTTCCTGCACAATGACAGGGTTACTGTGACTTCCCAGGTGCACAGGAGCACAGTTGCTAGGGGCTGGGAGCAGGTGGACACCCAACCCCCACTGACTCTGCCCACTCAAACCGAGCCTGATCCATGTGTCCCCGGGTCCTCTAGCAAAGCTGAGCTCTTAACGGAACCACTGGCCAGGAAGGAGAATAGGAGCAGCACCTTTACACTCCACCTGCAGTCCTCCAAGTCCAAGGGTTCCCCCTATCCAGGCCAGAGAGGGTGTAGGGGACAGGACGTGGAGGAGAGCAGTGAGGAGTCCATTCAACCGGGGGGGGGGGGGCATGGAGGTGTCAGGGCTGGAGGGATGAAGCAGCCACTGAGTACTATCCAAGTCCATGACAGTTGCCCTGGTAGAGCAATTAGGACCTGCCAGAACAGTGCCAGGACACACCGGCTCCATGCCGGAGTGTTTAATGTGGTCACTGGGTGGGAGGACACCATGAGGGCAGGCTGCGGGGGGCGCTGTCAGCCAGACCAGCAGGGGGTGGAGGGCAGGGGGTGCCAGTGAGCACCAGAGCACCGAATGCCACAGATAGCTGGGGACCACACACTGGGACGCAGAACCTGGAGTGGGGCACCATGACCTAACATCCTATCGCCATGTCCCCTGCTGCAGGACCACCATCACCAGGCCCACAGCCTGGCCCATCAAGGAGATACCAGTGGAACCATGAATGGCAGGTGCAGAACACGGGACTCAGAAAGGGCGTGACCAAGGAGCTGCTGAAGGAAACCACATGCCAGGTGGATGAGATCAGGGATGCCATCCAGGGGATGGCCCTGAAGCACAATGAGAAACAGTTCAGGGTCCACGATGCTGAGCCCACAGGGACTGCCAGAGTGAGGACAGATGCTGAAACTGCCACTGGGCCATGTTACGGGCCACCCACATCAAGTTGGGTGAAGCAAGAGTGGAGGTGAGGGGCACCATGCTCTAGTCCCTCAATCTCCAGCGCTCCCTCACACAGCACGTAAGTACATTGAGCGCCGCGTTGCTTGCCCAGACATGGCCTCCACTGTCCTCCCTGGCAGGTACTGCCACCCCACCTGATCCCATCAGACCAGCCTGAGTTTCCCCCTCAGCCAAACCTGGCCACGCAGCAACAACCGGGTCCTTCCCACTGGGCCCCCTCAGTCCATCACCTCCATCATGCCTGTGCCTACTCTTCCATGCACCAGCGGTTCCAGTGCCCCAGCTCACCCATGCTGTCCCCCTGGCATGAGCCCCTGCCAAGCACCAGAGTGAAGCTGCCTTTCAGCAGCGCCTTTCCCGCCTTCCTTTAAAGTCTGCTTTTTGATTTGGGACATCGGCATTGTGTGGGTGTCATGAGGTCCTCGAGGCTGGATGTGTACTGGTGTTTGTCTGCCCCACCCTGCCACCCTGGGGGATGTGCAGCTGGGTGGGGGCTGGGCCTGCTCTTGGGGCTGTGGGGTGGAAGTTAATGGCAGCAGTGGCTGCATCCTGTTGCCATGGTCACCAGAGTTGGGCTCCTGAGTGGGGCATGGGGTTGTGAGCGGAGTGGGCAAGCTGGCCCAGGGAAGGCGGGTGTGCTGCCTGTGGGTTTGGTTCATGCACGCATCCGTCTGTCTGAATGCAGCCGAACCTGTGAATGCATGCAGCTCCTGTTTGGCTCACCCACGCGCCTGCTCTGCTGCTACAGCCCACTTCATGTCTGTCTAAAAACACTCATTGTGTCTGTTTGTTATACTCGTTCCCCTTGCTAATGGTTCCATGAAAATTCCAAAGTAGGGAGATCAGAAAAGGGCTAGAGAGCTATTTAATCCCAGCTTCGCCTGCTCCTGGAAACAGAGTCAGAAAGAGCTGATTGATTATTCCAAAATAGAGCAACTACCCTATTTCGCATATGCTTGTGTCAGAGAGAACAAGTGCCCAGAGAGCACAAAGCTTTTACACCTCATTTTGAAAAGCCCCAAAGCCTTTATGAAAAGCTACTCAGAGGTTCTGTGAAAGATAGACCCTGCTCATCCTCAAACCTGTCTTCAATTTTAGAGAAACAGTTCTCTGGGAATCAATACTGTAACTCACATTCTTTGGATTCAAGATGTTTGTCTTTATTACTCTCCCTTTGTTCCAGCAATTCCAGAGTGCCATGGAACACTGAAAATTAGTTACACATGTGAAACTATGTTTTTGCATGAGAGCTGCACATGGCCAGCACCATCCTGTGGCTGATTAGTGCTGGAGCTAGCTCTTAGTGCTGATGGAAGTCCCATTTATTTGAAAGAGGTTCAGACCTGTGCTAGTGGTAATGCTGATGCTAACAGCTAGAGGATTATGCCCTAAAATTTACAACCCTCATCTCCAATTCGTGGTTGATCTGTACTGAAAAATATGTAGCCTCACATAAGAACCAGATATATGAAAGAGGGAAGCAACCTTTGTAATGAATCTAAGGGGGGGGCCTCAGAAGTCCACTGACCTCTTTGTCGGTGATGAATAGTTACCTGAGAGTGTACTTCTAAACCTGGAGGAGCTGATGCCAAGTGCCAAAGCTGTTCTAGAGGCTCAGCACCAGGGTAGCCTACTGGCTCTTTCTCCAAAAGGCAACAAGCAGACTGACCCTGGAATTTTTTTATTCTACAATCAGAAGGGGGGGGGGGAATGCAGGAGGGGGGTTGATGTCCCTTCCGCCTTAAAAGAATTTAAAACAATGGTTCTGTCCCACACTATGTATGGTGCTAACTCTAGAGTACACTATTAGA
>QEPC01015038.1:23533-50865 GCA_003113815.1 Sphenodon punctatus
GCTATGCCCCTAGACAGGGATGTAAGGAGTAGGACTGTGCAATTGGCTTCAAATGCAAATCAAAATAGCCTGTTAGGGTTTTGAATCCTACTCATGTTTTCATGATAAATTTACTTAGTTTGGGAGGTACTCTAGTACTATGGTCATAAAGCCATGTAATTACATACTTATGGGGAAAGGGCTCTGTTTAAATATGAGTGTATATAGCTAGTAGTAAATAAGGTGTTAGACTTGGACCTGGGAGACCAGGGTTCAAATTCCATTTTAGCTATCAACTCACTGAATGACCTTAGGCAAGTCACAGTCTCTTAGCCTCGGTTCTCATTTTTGTCTGTCACCTCCCCTATGGAATGGGCTTTTTCACAGGCTAACGAAGCACTCTTTGGGCGGGGAGAGTACTTACTCCCTGAGCAACAGAGATTTGATGCAACCCATCAAATGTGATGCATTAGCTGGTATGAGTACTATAATCAAAAGGGAACTTTTACTATTTGCTCTCAAGACTCTTGAAAGGTAAAGTTCCGTGGTGGAGAACTGCCTTCAGTGGTTCACACCTTAGATAAATAAACAATTAGAGATTAGAATATTGGTTATAATTCTATATTACAACCAACTTGTAATTGTCGTACAATTGTAATTGTAATAAACAGTGAGTAATTTAAATAATAATGGGATGGGGGAGTTATATCTGAATAAGGATCTCAGGATATGGCAAACTGTAAATATTGGTCTTCCAATCAGCATTCCATTCTCTTTAAAAAAGACCCAACACTATTCTCTATAAAAGTGGCCCAACCCCCTAGGGTGTTTTCAAATGAAACAATAGCTTGCTGGAGACCATGTTCAGTCCGTGCAGCCGCCACTCAACCCTCAGTTTTTAACACAACGAACCTAATACATGGGCAAGTGTTCTTCCCTGCTGTGCTCCGCACCCCTCCACCACCAAGAAGTGGTTGCTCCAGGCTTTCACCTATGACACACTGGTGCTGTATACATGAGAGACTGCACACAACCTAATTGACAGGACACACATTAGCAGTGGCGGTGCCACCCCTAGGATGGCTGGGGCAATGCCCCTCCTGGCCCCCAATAAGAAGTTAACAATATCGGCGTTCCTTTTCTCTCTGGGTGCTGGCTGTGCATTCAGAGCCCCGGTGCAGCTGTCTCAAGCCACACTGGGGCTCTGAACTGAATTTTGACCAGGGCGCATACGCGAGCGAGCTCCCAGCTCTGCGCATGTGCAAACTGCAGGACAGGTCAGGACTGACTCTCACAGAGCTGGGAGTCAGTCAGTTCAGTTCTCTGGAGGCCCGCAAGGGTCAAAACTCGGCAGAACACGCATTGGGCGACTAGGACTGCCATCCAGCACGTATTCTAATTGCCGCCCTGAGCTGTTTTTAGGAGGGGCGGGGTAAAAATCTAGAAAATAAAATTAAAAATATTAGGCCTAATTCGCCCACAAGGTCAGCTCATGATGTCCCTGGACTACAGTGTGAGTAGTGACTATATGGCAGGTGGGGGCTAACATCTGGCATACACCTAATAAAAGGGCAACAAACACCTACTAAACACCCACCTAGTGTGGGCTAGCATCTTGTTTGTTTTTACCCATAGAAGCTGCTATATTTGGTTGTAAGCCACCCAGAGCGGCCTGTGGCAGGATGGGCAGGGTAGAAAACTTTTAAAATAAATAAATATAAAGCACTTTGATTTTTTGATCTTCAGCCATATTATGAAAATGGGAAGGGTTTTTATCAAATGGCTTCAATAAGTCTTGGGTTTAAGAGAACAGTATTAATTAGAAGATGGTTATCTTTGCTGATAACCACTTATCTTTGTTGGATACTTCCATTTACCAGCAAAGCTAAAGACTAGAGAGCTGTCTCTAATATTACAAACTGCAGAACACTGATCTTCTCTCCCCCATGCTGGCCTAAATTTCTTCCTTATTTGTCTTTAAAAAAGTTTTTAAAATAAATGTTTAAAAATCTATCCTGTGCCTATCTTTTGAATAAATAAGCCTATATACATAGACATGTAGTTCATAAACTGCCCTGTGGGCAGGAGGGGCGGGATATAAATTTAAAAATAAATAAATAAATAAATAAATAAAGCATGAACATACCTAACATCATGCATAGGGTACTATCAGGCATAATGGTGCCCACTTATTTTCTTTGTTAAACTCCTGTTTTGTGTTATCTGTGGCCCTCTTTACACAGGCAGCAGTAGGTGGTGGGATGGGGATGGTGCCAGGCTGGGTGGAGGTGGGTGTGCGCCGGTTCCCATGGACGCACACCCATCTCCACGCACACCCACCTCCACCCACAGGGCTTCCACCAGTTTGCTGCATGGCTCCGTGGGTGGGTGATGGGTGGAGGTGGGTTGCATGGGCGCACACACGCATCCTCACCCACCGCCCATGCTGTTCTCACGGACGAACACCCATTCCCCCCCACCCATAGCCATGACGTTTACATGGATGCATTTCCCCCACTGCACACCTGCCTGGACACCCAGCGGGGAAGGGGGCAGCATCTGTGTAAAAATGGCATATGTTTGTGCAAACATGTCCTGCTATAGAAGAGATGTATGTTGGGGGCTCCTTGCAGAGCCATCAACATGTGACTTTCCTGACAGCCGATGTTCACAAGGGGGCTACTCAAAGCCACATGGTTCAAGAAATCACTAGCGTGGAGGTAGGGAAAAGGGAAACAACTAAGGAAGAACATACAGAGTTGGCTATAGCTAAACAGGAAAGGAAGAATTCCTCAAAAAGCACAGCAAGTTAGAGCTAGCCAGACAGGGTCAAGGCAGTGTAACGAGGACTCTTGCATGCACATCAGGAGAAAAGTACTTACATTAATAAATGAAGAGAGATTAAATTAATGGCACCTCAAAAATTGCTGAGATACTGCACTTGTCAGACTTATATAGAAAAGGGCCTGAAACAATCAAAGGGAGGCAGTCCCTATAAAAGTGGCTATTCATAAAAAGCACATGGGGGGAATGCTCGGAAAACCTTTGTTCCGTACAAATTAATCTTTTGGGATAATGCACATCACAGGGTTTAAAATGAAGTGCCTGATATGGCTTTTTTTTTTAAAAAAAAAATCAGGAATAAGTGGGAAGGTACTAGTAGACTGGTGCAAAGCAGATGTGCTCCCACTTCTCAAATAAGTAGTTCTGTGCAGTAAGCACCTGATAGAAGTCTCTTAAGGAGGGGTGGCAATGTTCCATGTTAGTCAATGGGATTTTCCAGCTACAAAGAGGGCCTCCCATCCCCAGGAGAATTTAGTGTTACAAACTCTTCAGCTCCTCCCTACCATTAGACCTTCTGCTCATCTACCAAATTACGTTGAAATCAGCTGGTGAGATCAAATGTTAAGGGGTAGGATGGCCAGATACGCACTGGAGCCAACGCAGCCTTGCAACCTGTATTTCACATCAGTGTCCTCTAAAACTTGCATATCTGGCCACCCTGTTAAGAGGCGACAATGTGCATTCACACATGCTCAGACGGGGTGACTTCATAAGCCTTCTCTTTCGTAGGAAACCAGGGTAACGAGAAAAGTACAGCAATGCTGGCAAGTCCTGCCCTATAAATTTTAGTTTGAAAAATTTCACACTTGGGGCTTGCCCTCATAAAACAGTGGGTGTCTTCAGACATAACGACAACGGGTGTCTGAATGTGTGTTTTGACTTTGATATGAACATTGGTTTGGCCCTTTGTTCATTATGTAGCACTGCTTAGACACACAGCCCATCTTGGGGCAAATTGGTGTTTTGCTCGCCACCCGATGTCAGTATGCAAATGCACCTGCCTCATTCCCCATGTTGTACCTGCTACCACACCACACTATCATCGGACACAACATTGGCCATGTGTTCAGCCAGAACATGCAAATTTCTCTTGTGATGCAATGGTGTTCACATTGCACGTTCAGTTGGTAGCCAAATTGATGTTGGGATTGTTATGGTGCTTATGCACAACAGCCAAACACGTGCTAGGGGTTTTGACACCCGATCTTTTACGTCTAAAGATGCCCAGTAATTCAGGGATAGACGTAGGCTGGGTGTCTTTATCTTGAGATCAGCATTCCTAGGATCTATAGGCATTTTGGAATGGTGGAAAACCCATGGAAGTAGCTTTACTCCAGAGTAAAGTATCCATGTTTGAATCAAGGGTTTATACCTCCTACAGAGATGGAATTACCTCAGACTGATGGAAGTTTGTTTTCTGCAGGGTAAAATACTTAACATAATGCAAGTTTTCCATGTTCACATGGCCTCAGTGTATATAGTTATGCACCTAAATTCCGATCTAAACACCTAAATAAGTATGTCCCCATTTATCTGTGATTTTAATTTTTTTTTAATTGCTAGCATGTCAGTAAAATCATTAACAAACCGCTTAAAAGGTTGATTTGCACTGAATGAAAATAAGGCTTCCTTCTCAGAGAGAGGTTTGGTTGCACTTAGATTTAGGTATTCAAGGCTGAAAATTTTGCCCCTAACTGGTGACTATTGCTAAAATAAATATCCTAGCTGCAATCCTGAAACTGAATATTGGAGAGTAAACTGATGAAGATTACAGCACTTGAGGACAGCAGAATCACAAATAATATTGCCTCTTTAGTGAAGACAACTACCACCTGAAGCAGGATTGGAAATTTTATTGCAACGGGGGGGAAAAAAATAATCTACGGTTTATTTCTAGTGAGAAATGCCTTTTCTTTATAACCTTTTTAAAAACTTCTTGTCAGTTCTAAGGAAACTGAGAGCCATTGTAACCAACTGGATAAAGTTTTGGACTTTGGCCTGGGAAATTAGTGTTCAAAATCCATATTAGCCACAAACCCATTTGATGGCCTTGGGCAAGTCATTCTTTCAGCCTCTGTTCCCCATCTGTAAAATGGGAATAATAGTGTACTAGATAAAACTTGTAAACCACTTTGAACACTGAAAGCGCTATATGCAAGATTAAATAGCAGCCAAATTCCCCAGTGGTTACTTCCTGTGCTAATCCGGGTCAGTAGGGGGAGAGCAGCAGCTGCAATTCCCCCTCCCTAGGATGACAGAGAATCTTCTCCACAACTACCCTCATGGACAGTGGCATGACGGGGTAGGGGAGTACATCAGACTTGGAAGCAGCAACCATTTTTTAAGGGCTGAAGATTTCTAATTTGAAATCCATGTAGGTGTCAACAGTTTAAGAAACCTCCTGTTAGGCTTTTTGCAAAGCTTAGTATTGTACTTTGCAGAATGTTTTAATCCTCACCTTTTTTTTCTCTTGCTTTTCATGTCATGACTATAATCTCAAGCTTCTCAATAAAATAAGAAACCTTTTTTTAAAGAACAAGAAACTGCTTTTAACACATCCTAACTCATGCTTAATCAGTCCATTCACATTGTGTACTTGCAACAGGAGTCTTCTCTTCCAGTCTTTTATGGAATAGCTTCTGTTTTAATTGCTGAAGAAAATAGTGAGAAGGAGCTGGTTTTTACTGGAAGGCTTTATGCCTGAGCCCTTCCACTTACTCTACCGACTTATTTACATACATTACTTACTGCTGCCTTACACCAGCGTAAGTGACAGAAGAATTAGACTGTCGTGTTACTGGCTGCCTTTCATGAGCCATACATCTGCTGTTCAGACATAGTAATTGTTGCTTCAGAGTGATTGGAGGAATATGCAAGACACTGGGGAAGAACTACACAGCACAGCAAGCCAACCCTGTCCTATCTTGGCTCAGTATCTGTAACAGGTTCTTGGGGTCCCTCCAACACCCCCTCCCCACATCCTCAAGCACAGCTGTGACTCGGTTTCCCTACTTTGTATTCAACTCCGGCTGTTGTCCTTAAAGGAGGATATGTTAATCCAAACACATCCAGCTGGACTGGCAAGTGTAAACCCTTAGCCATCTGTAATTTGGAAGTCCCCAACTCATCTCTGTATCTAAATAAGGAACACAGTGGTACCTCAAGCCATCCGTTTCAGCAGTGAGCACATACCAGCTCTATAGTAAAAAAGCTGAGTCTTCTTCCACCCCACCCCACCCTAGCTTAGAGGTTCCCTCTTGCTCCCAAAAGAAGCTATAACCACAGTGGTAGTAAAACCAAACAGGAAATGTCTTTTTAAAATTTTATAAATGGCAGCATAACATCAGGCTGTCTGTTCCTAGGTCAGAAAAAGACAAGTATCAATTTCATGATGCCAGATGCAGCAAAGTCTCTTAGTATCGTCTGGGTGGTTGCAGTTTTACCTGTTGGTTCTTCAGTCCCTGGCTTTATACCATAGCAGTCTCAGGCTCATTTCCTCTGCAAATTCATTCTCAAGCTTTTGAGATTCCTCTCAGTTTCCTCTGTTCTCCACTCACAATGTCCCACAGGCTGATGGTACAGCTCACAGGCTGATGGATCTCGACCACCAGTCGCCTTGAGGTGAGACAGGATGCACCCCAGAGTGATCCTCACAGCATCTCCTATGCTCCTTCCTCCCTGTCTGGCTTCTTCCCCTTCCAATGGTCCTTTCCTGGGTTCTAGGCCAGCTCTCACTTCTGACTGGCTAATTAAGTCTTCAGAAACGGTTGGGAATTCCAGACTTTGGTATGGTATTGCTGATTTCCGAAGTTCGGGGGAGCAAGGCTGTTCCCCAGAAAACTTTGGAAGTAGCTGTGCATCTGGCTGGCCTGGAGGTTGAGTTGAGAAGCTTCTGGAAATGAAACTTAGTGCCATATCTGGTAGGATAGGGGTTATGGGAGGGGACAGTTGAGTGAGAGTAAGCCAGATGGCAAGTTTTGATTGGCTTGCAAGTTGCAACCTTGCGGGGCAAAAAAATAAAAGTAGCTGCACACACAGCAATTTCCCCTTCTTGGTGAATTTGGCTGTGTGCTATGCTGCTAATCTGTAAGTAATTGGCTGGTGGGGGGGAGGGAAGGGGTGCATGGCATGGCATAGTTTGGCCTGGCCCACCTATCCATAGGGCCAATGCTGGTGGATGGGGGGGAAGGTTCCACCATGCTATGCTTTTTAAAACAAAAATAATTGGGTGCCACGTTGCTACTGTCTTCTGCTTGCTTGGCACTGGCAGCACTATGAGGCATAGGAATCTCTCTGCATGACTCCACTTCCCGTTACCCCTGGTCTGTTCAAGTTTTCATTGCCACAGTACCAAACCAAATCTGGATGAAGACGGTGCCCCTGGGTGTGGGTGTGGGTGAATGTGTTGTCTGCTGGCCTGGCTAGCTTTTGGTGGCATTTCTTCTCCACGCAGTTGCACTGTTTTTATGGGGTTGTGTGTTGAACTTGTCTTCATTCTTACCAAGGCTCTGGCTGCTGCACGGCACACAGCAGAGCCTAATTGTAAAGTGTAAGTAAACTGTAACTTCCATTGTTCTGCCAGCTGCTTTTAAGTTGGCACCATGAGGCTAGAGGGATCTCTTTCTGCCTGGCTCCAGTTCTCCTTGCCTGATAGGTTCAAGTTACTAGGAATGTGCAAATGCGGTTCGGACGTTCGATGTTCAGCCCGAACTCGGCCTGTTCGGACAGCCGAACCGAACGCCCGAACGGTTCTGCCATGTTCGGATGAGTTTGGGTGGGAAAAATGGGGTAAACAAGCCCAGGGAGGGGGGGGCACCTGAGCAGAGGACTTCCTGGCACCAGGGGTGGAGACGCTTGGAATAGTAGCCTGCCCGCCCAATCACAATCCCTCTTTTCCTCAGACCACTGGCTTCGCAGTCTGAGATTGGCATGGGGCTAGGCTGCACGGAACCAATGGGGCTTGTGGGAAGGCGGGCGCAGCAAGTAACAAGTCATTGCCCTCCTCCCTTCCAAATCCTTCTGAGCTAGCCACTGATCCTTTCAGCAGCGTTTCCAGAAGTGTCCCTCTCTTAGCAATTTGCTTTCCTAATAATCCATTCCCATCCTCCTCCCATTTCACCCATTCCCAGACATCTACCTCCCTAGCTTCATTTATTTAGATTAGATTAGATAGATTTAGGAGTTATTTTTATTTTTTACCCCTCCCTGTGTTTTTCTACCCTATCCCCTCCATTGGATCCTTTCCCTCTCCCCCTATATATATATTCCATCCCTGATTCCCTTCCCCTGTTTTTGGATTTATTTAGAGTAGGATCAGATTAACTAGGTTTCATTTCAATTTTGTGCCCCTCCCTGTGTTTGTGGGTCCCCCCCCCATCCCATTATTTTTATCTATCTATCTATCTATCTATCTATCTAAAATGAGAGAGAGTGTGTGTTAGTTGTAGGAGTTAGCTTAGTTATAGAGATAGTGTTTCGTGATTTAGTTTTAATATTTAGTGTGTTTGTAGAACTAGGCCTTTGTATAGATAGTATTAAATTTAGTTGCATAGGTTTTAGAATAGTTAATAAGCAATTAGCGTTAGTGTAGTGTATATATATTACATTTGTGAGGAAAAATGGAGAAGGGAAGCTGGAGAGGCTGGTGTGCTTCCCATAAGGCAGGCAATGGGGAACATGGCAGAGGTGGCAGGGGCCGTGCCAGTGGAGTGGTAGCAGGCATAAGCAGCAGCCCGAGCCCATCACCACGCCCCAAGCTGTGCAGGCCTGATTTTTGGACAACAGGCTTCTGAGGCTCCCAGCACTAGGGGGGTGGTTAGGCATCTTCTCCTGGCAGCGTCCTCCACTGCCACATGGGGAACTGGAACGCCTACAGTGCAGGAGGCTGCGGCTGTCTCACCTGCGGCTGCAGGTGCAGGTGATTCAGAGGCCAAAGTTCCTTAGGGGCCACCATTGTCCCCATTGTAGAGACGATTCTGCCCCCGCCCCCACCCCCAGCAGTCTAGGGCTGGTGGATCCCACCCCGGCTGCTAGAGGCAGGGCCCGATCCCTGGGCAATGGTAGCAGGGAGCGGAGCAGCAGCAGCTGCTGCTATAGGGGGCAGAGGGAGAGTGCTGCTCAGAGTGGCAGCAGCATGGTGGGCAGTCCATCAGCCTCAGGGTTCCAGTACTCCCCTTCGTGGGACATCACTGTGATTGGGGACAGTGAGGCAGACAGCAGTTCTGCGGAGGAGGTATCTGGTGCTGAGACGATGGCTGTCCTTCCGTGAGCTGTGTTGCCACCATGTCCTGCCCCGGCTCCCAGCAGTGCGTCACCCGGTGCGGGCCAGAAGGCAGGAGGGGGCAAAAAATCCTCGGCCTGGGCACATTTTAAGTTGGTGTGGGCGGATGATCCCAGGGAGGTGCAGTGCAGTTTGTGCCAGAAGGTGGTGAAGCATAGGCAGGTGCTCATCAACCTTGGCACAACTGCCATGGTGAGACACCTCAAGGCATGCCACAGCGCTGTGCTGCTAAGTGGGCAGGCAGGGGCAGTGGACGCCAGCAAGTTCCTGACCACAGCATCCAGTCATCCACCTGCATCAACGGGCAAGCGTCCTGCTCCAAGAGCTGCCTCTAGCAGCAGGAACGGTATTCCTGCTTGGGGTGAGGGTGGAGAACAGCAGCAGCAGTTGCCTCACCAGCAGCGTCAGAGCACCATGGAGGAGGTGGGGTGGGGGCAGTTGCCAAGTCGGTCGGCAGCTGCAGGCCGTGGAGGGAGATCCATAACGTGTCTATTGGGGGAAATGATAGCTGTCGATGGGTAACCCTGCTCTGTGGTGGGAGAAATAGGGTTTAGGTGCCTGATTGGCTTCCTGGCCCCCCCGTTTCAGCTGCAGTCCTGCACGACCCTGAGTCGGCAGGTGGTGTCAGCCTTGTACCAGGCTCTAAAAGCGTGGGTGAGGGAGAAGCTGGCAGGGGCTGGGGGTGTCACTGTCCACTTCACCATGGACCTGTGGTCCACCAGGAATGCCCAGAATGCCTACCTGGCAGTAACGACACACTGATGGCAGGACATGGAGGCAGCTTTCAGGAGTGGCAGGAGGGGTCCTGAAGTAGGGTATCGGTGGGTACTGCTTCATGCTGAAGTTATGGATGTCCCCCACACCGTCGTAAACATTGAGGCAGCCCTGACCACCATGGCGAGGGAGTGGGTCACGCCAGGTGCGCCCTTCGCCAAGGGATGTGTGGTGATGGAGTCCCTGCACCCCAAGCGAGACCCGGCCCACCACATCACCTCTGAGGTGGATGTTCTCTATATGGGCGATGAGCCCAGATATGATCCCCCTTCTTCCCCCTTTTTATTTTTTTTGTCACAGATCTAAAGAACATAAAAAGATAGGAACATAAACACTTAAAAGTGCCATACTGTGTCAGACCAATGGTCTATCAAGCCCTGCCTGCATTCTGTCTCCACAAGTGGGTGGCTGGCCAATCTCTCTCCCTGCACGGGACTTCCTAACACGGCATAGGGCAATCCATTCCCTGTTGTTCCAGACCCTGTGCCTTACCTTGCATTCTGCGAATCCGCCCTTGGGGGTATAGAAGTACTGCCAGACCGCGGACCTCGTCGGCCTGGTTTCCAGTGCCTCAGGCTGCGGCTGTGACCTCTGCCGTGATGGGGTTCTGGGCATGGCACCAGCAGCAGCAGCATCATCACCCTCTCTGAAACAGGAGCACATAAAGAACACCAAAATAATATCATGCATTTATGGTGATGCCCTGGCTGGCATGTGTCTGGGTGGGTGCTACAGCTCATGCCTATCTGCTGGAAGAGCCCTCCCCACCCTCTCTCTCTCTGGCAGACCCATACCTAAGACACATACAAATCCTGCCCTTCGGGTGCTAGGGATGGCAAGTTGAGACCCTGACTGGAACAATAAACATAAATTTTACAAACCTGGTAGCAGTGGCACCTCCTGTGCCCTTTTCGTCCTCTGGCAAGCAGCCGACCTCCACTGCCACCTTCCTCAGCTTCATTTTTCCTTTTTTTATCCTCCATCGACCAACCTCAACCTCAACTTCAGCCTCAACCACACACACACTCCACATGCAATCAAAATACCATTTCCAGTGTCTGGCGCAATCACGGGACCAAATGATATCGATACCGAAAATAAAATCTTTGAAATTGGTATCGATATTGAATACGATGTTGCACAGTCTTTGCCAGCCTATCTGAGTGCCCTGCCAACTTGCAAAGCTCAAAGCTCAGTCTGCCTACCTTCTGCACACTGGCTGTCTGTCTGGTCTGTGGACAAAGCTCGGAGCCTTCCAGTCTGCCTTCCCATGCTCCTGCTATGCTGCCTGTCTGCCTGGCCTGTGGACAAAGCTGAAGCCCTGCCCCAGCCTGCCTGCCTCATGCCAAGGTGCCTGTCTGCCTGCCCTGGCTACCCTGGGTGATGTGCCCCACTGGCCTGTTACTCCCACTGCTGCTGTCTGCTGGTCTGTGGGTGCTCTGCCCTGGCCAATCCAAATGTGCCCAAGCAATGCTGCTGCTGCCGTCTGCTGCTGTATGGAAGCTCTTCCCTGGCAAATTCTACCATCATGGCTCCTACCATCCATGGGTGCTGCACACATGCAAATCCTGCTGCTGCTCTGTGCTGTGCCACAGCTACTGTGCCCTGGCAATCCAGTGTCTGCCGCTGCTGCCAATGCCCCCTCTGCTGTCTGTGCCATGGGTTATGCTACCGGGCAATCCAATGTCTGCTGCTGCTACCGATGCTGCCTCTGCTGTGCCATGGGATCTGAGACCGGGCAATCCAATGTCTGCTACTGGGTGTCCATGTGATTCACCACCGGGCAAGACTTGACCAATTAGCAATAGAGCTTCTTGAGTTCTGTTGAGTACGAGCCAAGCTTGCAACACCCAGCCGAGTGGGGGTACTGCCAGCCACCAAGCCCTGGCCGGGCCTTTGCTGCTGCTCCACCCATGCCAGCCAGCCTGCAAGCAAGCTCCTCTTGGCTATTTCCTCACCTGCCTCAGTGATGATGCTGGATACCTCCTCTAAGTCCAGCTGCGACTCGCGCCCATCCCAGAGCCAATCCTTAGCCCAAAGTTACGGATTTTCAAGGGTCAGCAAGACAGCATGCAATGCCTGGCCAAGCAGGGGTGCCCAGCACCAAGCCCTGGCCGGGCCTCTGCCACTCCCCCACTCATGCCAGCCAGCCTGCAATGCCTGGCCAAGCAGGGGTGCCCGCTACTGAGCCCTAACTGGGCCTCTACTGCTGGTACTGCATGTCAGCCATTTGCTCCTCACTCTTGTAGACGGGCATAGCTCAGATGAGTGCACAGGCGGGGGATGGGTGTCCATGAGATTCACCAGCGGGCAAGGCTTGCCCAACTTACACTAGTGCTTCTTGAGCTCCATTGAGTATGACCCTGGCAGAGTCTCTGCCACTGCTCCACCAATGCCAGCCAGCCTGCAATGCCCAACCAAGGATGGGTGCCAGACAGCCACCAAGCCCCAAACCTTCCTGGTTTCTACTGCTGCTGCCGCCGCCGCTGGGTCTGACAGCTAGCCCAGGCACCATGGGCACCCCCGGGGGCCAAGCGCCGAGCCTGCCTACCCGGGGTGCCAAGCCTTCCTGGTCTCTGCTGCTGGGTCTGCCATGCCACCACAGGCACCCCTAGGGGTCCCTGGAGTGCCCCAAGCCTCCGGGTGGGTCCGAACTCCGCCAAACCAAACGACCGAACTGAACTCGGTTCCCCAGCCAAACATTCCAAACCATTCTCTTCGCACATCCCTGAAAGTTACTAGTGCCACAGTACCAAATTCATGCCCAAAAGGTGCCCCTGTGTGTGTGTGTGTGTGTATTGTTTGTTGGGCTGGATGCCTTTTGGTGGCATTTCTTCTCTACACAGTTGCACTGCTTTTGTGGGGTTGTTGTGTTCTTCTTGAGCAAATGTCCCACTCTTGCTAGCCTGTTTTTCTGTGCACTGCTTGGTTGGCATAATTATTTTAAAGTGGGTGCAGTCATTCCTGATGGTGGGCCATGCTGTGGGCACAGTAAACTACTGTTTTTCTTGGATAGTTGCACTGTTTTGTGGGGTTGTCGGAACCTTGAGCGATTGTCCCACTCTTGCTATAGCCTTCTCCTCTGTGTAGTGCTTTGACTGTGGCAAGCTGTGACCAGACAGGGCGCTGGGGGTATACTTTCTAGTTTGAGGGGTCCGGAGTTCCAATTCCAAAACTTCAGAACCAGCACCAAAGTGCTGCTGAGTACCTGGACTGATTACTCAGAACTTCAGAATTTGGCCCAAGTACCCAGAAGCAGTATTCGGTACGTCACTAATATAGATAGAGAGATGTTTGTTTTGTTTGTTTTAGTAGATTTCTTAGCCACCCCCTCCTTCCTCAGGAGCTTGGGGTGGTGTACAACAAAGCTAAAACACATGAATACATCAAAACATAATAACAAACAAAATATAAAATCTATAAAACCAATTCAGGCGGAGCCACAACAACCCTCCGCCTATGAATCCCCCACCTTTCACCCGTGTCCCTTGCCAAAAGCCTGGCAGAACAGCCAAGTCTTACACTGTGTTCAGAAAGAGGGGAGATCTGGGGCTAGTCAGACCTCTGTCAGGAGGTGTGACAGCCATGGTGTGACAACTGAGAATGCCCCTCTCATTGTAGCCACCTGGGATACCCAGGGAACTCCAAGGGAGGTATCCCCAGCTGACCACAGGGGTCTGTCCAGAGCCCAGGTGTGTGAAGCAATCCCACAGATAACTGGGGTCCAGGCCATTTGGGGTTTATAGGTCAGTACCAACACCTTGAATTGGGCCCAGAAGACTATGGGTAGCCCGTGC
This sequence comes from Sphenodon punctatus, assembly GCA_003113815.1. Taxonomy (NCBI): domain Eukaryota; kingdom Metazoa; phylum Chordata; class Lepidosauria; order Sphenodontia; family Sphenodontidae; genus Sphenodon; species Sphenodon punctatus. Next base: position 37,208 of record QEPC01015038.1, read on the forward strand.
AGAGACTAGAGCACTGGTGCAGTGTGCTCACGGTGACCCGTCTCCATAAGAAGATGGACCACCGTAGTCTGCACCAGCTGCAATCTCCAGACTGTCAGCAAAGTTACCCCCACATAGAGCTCATTGCAACAGTCCAGTCTTGAGGTGATGAAAGCATGGATGATGGTGGCCAGATTGGTGTCTGAGACGTACGGCCAAAGCAAATGCACCAGATGTAATTGACGGAAAACTGCTTTCGCCATGGACGCCACCTGGGCATTCAGGTGGAGCCGCGAGTCCAGGAGCACCCCCAGACTACGGACCTCAGGGACCGACAGTGGACAAACTCCATCAATGACGTGGGCTACCACTCCCTCAACCCTACCCACCAGCATCACCTTTATCTTGTCAGGAATCAGCTTCAGACGGCTCGCCCTCCTCCAGTCCCCCAAAGCCGCCAAACTTCGGGTAAGCACCGAGATTGCTGGGTCAGGGTCAGCTGAAAAAGACAGCATACTGATGACACCCAATAGGAGAACCATGTTGGATTGTGCAATAGTCACAAGTAAAAGTCCATTGCAAGCCCTGCAAGCTTAATATGGGGCTTGTCCAGTAGGGGGAGGGTCAGGGGATGAAACAGGGTTTTTTTTCTCTCTCCTTGTCTCCACTCTTCTCTCTGTCTTCCTTCTTGTCCCATACAATCTGGAAGCATGTCTTCTGAGTTCTTAGTAAAGTTCTGTTTTGAAGAAACTTCTGCTGTGTGTTATTCAACAGAAACCTAACTCTACAATAAACCAGAGGTAATGAAAGCCCCAACAGGACAAGTTGGGCTTCCATTACCTCTGGTTCTCCTGTTGTCCCAAGCATGGAATCAAAGTAATGGTGAATTTGAACAATTTTATCTACAAAAAAGTGGACAAAAGTGTCACCGCGAGCACTGGAAGACTCCAGTTCCTGGTTGAGGGAGGCCGGACTGACCAGCCCCCTCACCACCCGGAAAAGTTCTGCTGAACATGACTTTGCCAGATGCTATGAGAACAGCCAAGAATTCCTTCTTTCCTGCCCTCACAGCCATGGCATAGGCACGTAAACTGGCTATATGTCACAACCGGTCAGCTTCAGCACAAGAGTGGTGCCACCATCGCTCCAACCGCCACCCTTCTTGTTTCATCCGCTGTGGGACCTCCGTTGTTGGCAGTCAGGGAGTGGACACCTAGGAGCCGTTCAGTCAATGGCCTCAGTAAGCAGAGTGTTCCAAAGAGCCATGAGGTCATTGAGCGAGTGGTCATCGAGAACGGAGGGTAACTCCCAAAGAACATTCCAGAATTCTCTGGTCCCATAAGTCTGCAGGGGCAGACCAATTGAACTGGTCCTGCACATTTCCGGGATATTTTTTTATTTTTATATAATATATATATAAACCTGAAATGTTTCTACCTCAACATCTTACCCTATGCTGTTTAGCTCTCAAACAAAAGTTCATTCCTACTCTTCGGTCAGAGGGGCCCCACCTCTTTGTCATATTGCTTGAGGAACTCTCTCCTATTTCAGTTCTCTCTTGTCCCTTTCAGTTTAATTCAATTCTCACTTCTATGGGCAAATTCACAAATGCAGCAATTATCTGGATTTTTAAAAACTGGTTCTCAATAGTTCGCTGTTAACAAGTCCTGTTGCATTCACATGCATGCCATACCGATTTTAAGTACAGCGAAATAATGCATTCAGACCTTCTTGTAGTGCGTGCTTACCCGGCTGCTCAGTGCGATTCAGTTACAGGAAGTGGCCTGTGGGGAGCCAGAAGGTTGCTACTTTGTAGCAAAGTACAACTTTGCTACAACCTTTGCTGCAACTTTGCAAACTTTGCAACAACCTTTGCTACAACCTTTGTAGCAAAGGTTGCTACTTTGTAGAATCAGGGAGTAAAGAGGGAGAGCCTGAGGCTGCTGGAAAGAAGCCCCTCGCATTCTCTCCCTGGTTTCTTTCCGGTATCCCGCTGCTGCTACTGCTGCAGCACTACGGTAGAGGCAGAGGCAGATGATTGAAAGTCCCTTGGAGGGAAGAACTTTTTTGGGGAGAAGCATGGAGGGGAAACATGGAGGGGAAGAACTTTTTTGGGGAGAAGCTGGCTGCAGCCTGCACCCAGCGAGGCAACTACAGGGCTCCAGCTGGTCTCACTGCTTCCGGTAGGGGCAGGAGTAAAACAGCGCACTTGGAAGCACGGTTGCATTCACATCAGAAAAGATTACACACTAGTTAAAACCAGTACGATGTTGCTTTCACACTGCTGTTAAGTGCGGATTTATTGAAAACGGACAGCAAAAAGGTAGGTTTGAGTAGCTTTTCAACACGCATTGCTTTAGTGCGATATTGACTCCATTTAATCGAATTTAAGTGTTCAGACAGGCATGAAACATTCGTTTTTTTTTAAAAATCGCACAAATCAGAACGTCTGAATCCCCCCTATGTCTCCTCCAAAATCTTTCTTGCTGGTAAACATCCTCCTAACTCCATTAGGAGTCTTGTTGTCTTTCAGGGTCTTTTGCATATCGGCTGTTGTTATTACCAAGGTGTCATCCAATTGTAGATTCCCCTTCATTGGCTTCTGCCTGACTCGCATTGTAATTTTCACGTAAGTCAAATTCATGTTTAACTCACTCCATTCACACATTCCAATCTCCCATAATACAGAACTTGCCCTATGCACCCGTTCAAATCTCACATAATGTAGAACTCATGTAAGTTGCAGAGCTGGATTTCTCTGCCCTGACATCAATGATAAAAACCCCATTAATTTCCCCACCAAATGAGAAAAGGTGCATGTACAAGTTACAAAATCTCACATAAGATACAAAGTAATGTGAAATTGTATAACACGGGCAACCAGTTTATATGTGCGTTGAAACTGTATATTGTAAATTAAAGGACTGGAAAGCTAATCCCCAAGACTGAAAGTAACTTTGTAAACCTAATCCTGAAAAGACTCACTACAGGCAAGCCCATCTCTGCCAAAGACATCACATGTGAATCATTTACATATATGCATTCACATATGCATATAGAATTACAGAAATATTTCTTTTTACACACAGTTGCATATTCCAAAAATCACATGCTCTTACCACAGTGTCCCTTGGTCTGTTACAAGCCTTAACCAAAGCTTGCTCATATGACTCTGGCACTGAGCAAGTTTTAAAAATAATGCTGGAAACTGAAAGCCAGATCCATAGGCTGTTAAACACACACCCATAGACCACATCTCCCAGACAATGGGTGTTTTTAGATGGACGGCAGCTCTGCTTCCGCCCACTTTAACTCTGGGTTGACTGGTCATTGTAGAGGTGTCTGCCAGATGTGCCTCCGGGGCAGCCCTGCCAGTGGTGCTCCAGAAGATTCAGAAGCACACCATGTGGAGCAGGCCAGCCAAACCCAGGGCAACAGCCGAAGGTGGAGCTGCTGTCTGTCGGCTGGACCTATGCCTCAGCTCCGCAACCAGCCAGCCATTGCAGCACCATGGAGTTTCAGCACCATGGAGTTTCAGCCACCAGTCTAGAGCATCGGGGGAGCGGATACAACTTTATGGTGCAGTTACAGGGAGGTGCTATGCAGGCGGACCATGGCCCGGGGACACCACCTAAAGTGGACCAAAGCAGAGCTGCGGGAGGATGGGGGCACACCCCTAGAGCAGCTCTGGAGGCAGGCAACCTCCACATCCATCTGTTTACACCTAATGTGATACTAAAGACCAGAAGTGATAGCCCTTAACCACTATGCAGCAGCACAAGGGCTCTAGAGCATCATTCTCAGATAAGGATATATTTTTCTGTGCTGTCTCTCCCCACTCCCGATACCTTTTCCCCTTTCCACTTCACATCTCACACCTTGAGACAGATGGATGTTAAGTAGACAAGTGTATCAAAAAAAGAGAACAGCATTATTTTTGTAATGTAGTAGTATACAAGGGTATAGCAAAGATTGCTTAGACAAAGGCAGAAACTCCTGGGTGAGCTCCCATGTGTGAATCAAGGATGTTTTTTACACACATTTCTCCTGCATGTTTGTTGTTACATCCTGAACTTTCTGTGTCTAAATCATTCACCCAGATCTTAAACATCTGGCTTTTTGAACTTCTGCATAGAACTTCTCCCAGAACTTTTGTGTGTAAAAAGTTCTCCTGGTAAACTGCTTTGCTCCAGGCAGCTGTGGTCACTTGGTTTCCATGGCAGCTCCTCACGTCTACAGCTGTGGCTACTTTAGGCTGCCTCAGGGCTCTGTGTGTGTGTGTGTGTGAAGAATGCATCTGGAACTTACTTGTGGACTTGTAAACCCAGACAATTGACAGACCAGCACTTTAAGGTGTGTGTAAAAATGCCCATTGTCACAGGTAAAACTGTAGCTAATCAGTTGTTTTGAGGGAATGCGCAAGTAGACAGTCCTTCAGCTTGTCTGACAACAGCAAGTGAACATTTTGTCATTGATGACAATCGCCTAGTAAATTCTAGGTAGGAATTTCTTGCCTGAGTCACGTATATCCTGTTTAATCACTTGATGATGCATGTAAAACAAGATCAGTCACTATCATTACAAATCAAAAAGCATAATTAGGGAGTTAGTCTCCTTGGGAATAAGATCTCTGGAACAAAGCCTATCATGCCACATTGGACAACAGGCATTGAAAGTTGAAATCTTCCCCACAATTTATCAACAGTTTAGTAAGTGAATTAGCTAATTCTCTTAGCAATTTAGGATGTATAGATTTGGGTATATTTCCTTATTTATTGACTTATTCCAGGGGTGAGCAAACTGTGGCTTGGAAGCTGCATGTGGATCTTGGGCAGTTCAAGTGCAGCTCTTGGCCAGGGCTGATCTGGACCTTAATGATGTTGCCTTAATGATCCTGTGTCTTCATTGCATACTGTCTCCCCTGAGGTGGGAATGCCCCACGTTTACAAGAAAATCCCACAGTATGGCCTAATGCAAGCAATGCCCAGTTTTTGGAGGCAGCAGCCTCCAAAGCACCAGTGTGATACACACATACTACCTGAGCCGGGGCCAGCCTTAAGCAGGGTTAGCAGGGGCCATGCCCCAGTGATCAGAAAGCCCATCTTGGGACCCCTGCAGGCTCTATGTCTGCATATCCTCTTTCTCTCCCTCCCCCCCCCCCCCACTGCCAACAACTCTCAGCCCCCCCAGGTGGCTGCTTCTTGGGGGTCCTACATCCCCAATCCCTGCCAGAGAGGTGGGCTGGTGTGTGAAAGCGAGAGTGTTTGTGAATAGGAAAGTCTGTGTGCATGTGTGTGTGTGAAAACTTATGCCATCTCCTTGGTTTGGTAAGCAAACTGTTTAACACCAGATTTCTAGTTGTTAAAGAGTTGGGGTTATGGAGGGCAGGGCCATGGAGGCCCCGGATTTTATTTTTACCCTGGGCCTTACAAGCATGGGGCATTTGTGCTCTGCGACTGCTGCTGGGATGTGCACATGCATGCACTGCCAGAGCATCTGCCTGTAGGTGCCACAGGGCTGCTGCCACTGCTGCTGCTGCTGGAGCCACCCCCACCACTTAAGCCAGATCCCTCCTCCACCAGATGTGTGTGCGTGAGCGAGCGAAGGTGCAGGCTGTATGTTTTTCTTTGGCTTCCTGAAATGTTTGAAGGTATGTGTACCTCGTGCTGGTGAGCATTGAAAAGGACATACTAAAATGCAATTTTATCTCTTTTTACATGTCGCCTCTGATGCCTGGAACAAGTTTACATACCAACAGAGATAATCTGACTCAAGACTGACACCAACTGGCAGAGAATGATGGTGTCACAACTCGCTCCTGATTTGTCTGCAGTCCACTGTAAATAAAACATGAGAAGGAAAAAGAAAAAGCATGTGCAACTTGCAAATATCCTTACTGGCTAGAGATGTTATACACTCATTTAAGCCTTCATTGCTGAGATCTATAAATGACTATTAGACAAGTTGGTCAGGGGATGAGACTTCTGATTGTGGGAGCTGGGAGTACACTCCATTATGTACTGTTCTGCATGTCTCTGAAGCCACAAAAGTTGGCTGATTTTGGAGACCGGATGCTGGACTAGATGGGCCATTAGTCAGACCCGGTATGGTACTATTTATGTCATGCTGGCAGGCAGGGATAGAGGAAGGGATGGGATGGGATGGGTTTGGGGTAGGGTTGTGGGGGAATGTTGGGCATGGGGAGGCATTGCTAGATGAGTTTTGTGGGACTTTGTGTATTAATCTTATTTTTTATATGTTTTGTGAGTCGGCAGGAGAGACATCCAAATAAATAGATAAACAAAATATTCTTGATGAGTAATGCTTCTAGCATCCTGACTGATTTGACTTTTTCCATTATTCTCAGACTTCTTTACAAGGCTTGACGCTCTGATGAATGCTTATGATGCTGTTTCCTAGAACCCTTCCATGCTCTTTTGTTGTTTTGTTTACATTATCTTTTGTGGCTATTTAAATTCTGAAAATACTTCAGCTTGGCTTTACATAAGCCCCTTCATAATAGAAAAAATGTGACCCAGAGAAACAGAAAATTAGAAATCTTGATTTGAAGGCTTCAGATTCACCAGTAAGACTTATCAAATCAAGATAGAAGTTTGTCTGCCGTCTATTTCCATGGTCCTTTTTACACGGACCGGGGTGGGTATTATAGCCGGTGTGTGTATATCCCTTTACATGGACACATACCCACGGGGCCGCCTCTGGTTTTCCGGAGCCGTTTTTACACGGATGGGCCCCCCCACTCGGTGTTCAGGCAGGTGTGCCAGGGGTGGGGGGAGCATCCATGTAAACAACCAGCAGTGAGTGGGGGGGATGGAAGTCTGCTCGGTGTTCATCTGTCTGAACACTGAGCAGGATGGGTGGGGGTGCATGCGTGGTCCCGCGCATCACCCACCTATCTCCACCCACGGAACCCTCTGGAAAACGGGAGGAGGCCAGGTGGGTGGAGGTGGGTGTGTGTCTGTGTAAAGGGACATGCACCCACCTTCACCCACCATGCCATAACACCCATCCCCTCCCCCCCCCCGTCTGTGTAAAAAGGGCCCAGAGGGTGGAGATGGGCGGAGGTAGGTGTTGCGCAAGAGCACGCATGCACCCGCATCCATCCCACTTGGTGTTCACATGGACGAACACCAAGCAGATACCCATCCCCCACCCACCCACCACTGACCGTTTTCACAGACCCCCACCCCACCCCCGCACACCTGCACAAACACCAAGTGGGGGGGGCATGTCTGTGTAAAAACGGCGCACGTGATCCAAGGAACAAGCTACAATTCACATTCTACTGGAAGAGCAGAAGATTCTGTTCAGTCTTTCATCACAGTTTTTGATGCTAAATTTGACTAACATGCATCTGGTGTCTACAAAAGAAATCCAAACTGATGGAGTGGAACCAAGCAAACAATTGTGATGGAGCCTAAGAAATAAAGCTCAAGAAGACAAATGTTACTAATTCATTTAAGATAGTAATGCTAAAGTTAGTAAATCTTCCCATTAACTTAAATGACTACAAGACCAAGTGGGAGTAGGGAAGATGAGACATCTGAAATTGCCTCTTACTGAACATCTCAATAATGTAATTGATGTTCTGAAATGTTGGATGGCAAGTAATTCAGAATAGCTCATATGGAAAAGATTTATAGGATCCTGAAACTCGTCTGGGGTTAATATATAAACTTAACTAAAATTGGAGATTAGTAATTTTTGTTGGACTAATTCAAAGCACTGCGAACTGCAGTAGGGAAGAGAACCTGAAAAGCTGTCTGACAAAGGACTCCCAAGGTGGATAAGGAAGAGTAAACTAGGTTTTTGCAATATGGCAGGGTTTGCCTAAAGTCACAGAGGAAGGACAATTTTAAAAACACTTTCACTGTAACAAGTCTTTGCCCCTTAGCCTCTTTCCCACTCGAGTTCCTTTCTCCTCCCTGTTTCATTCTGCCTTTTTCCCTTTGCCATCACGCCCAGTTCTTTCCCCGCTTGATTTTCCCTCAACAGTCACAGATTTGCATGTTTAATTTTCTGCAAATTTCCCATTACACCCACACAGCAATGTCCTTTCTTAAACCTGATCTACCACTTCAAGTAACTAGCACTGTTTTTAATGTCTGTTCTGCTTGGCTTTAACTTCCCTGAAGTGTGTTGTGTGGCTTGAGGCTTCCATTATTTCCCTCTGGACTTTATTCTGTAGCCTTATTCTTGGGAAGTTTTTCCAGACATTTAGCCAAGATTTGTTCTTTGTTAATTTCAACCCTGGAACAGACTTGGCTTCAGAAAATGAAGTAGAAGGAGGAAGGGTAACTTGGAAGAAACCAGAACTTGTGTGCAAGACAAGTAATGAGTAGAATATGGGAAGAAACCGTTCTGTGTGTTTTTTGTTTTTGTTAATCCTAGGGTCAAGAAGACTTTATCAATCCTACATTGGTTTCCAGTGGGGATGTCTTTAGCTGGCAGGTCTGGGAGCTGCTTAATGCTGCTTCTCCCCCTTATCCATGATGGGAGCTGGATCTCAGATCACCTAGATAGGCTAATATCAAGGGGCTCATTCACCCAAAAGTTTTCTCCCTTGCAAACTCACCATTTATTCCCTAATCTGTGTTTGCCCTGTTCAGCAGCAATGAATTCATACAGCTGCTGAATTCCCTGAACTTCAGTAACCCGTCCCTTGAATCAGGAGGCAGAGAACAAGAATCATCAAAGAGCACAGGAGGTGGGAGGATTTCACAAAACACTTGGGAAGTGGGTTTGGGCAACTGATGACTCTAAGAAAATAAATGCTATGTCAATGAACCCATAGTAATGATGTTTTCAGTAGTTTGACCCCACAGTCACTGTATATAACAGTGACACCACTGTATATAACAGTGACACATCCCAGGCTCCAGAGAAGCTTCCTTGTCCAGCCTTGTTTATAGGTGCCCTATGCTGACCCATCAACCAGCTTTCAATAGGGGTGTGCATGTATTCGTTATTACAGTAACGATAATTGTCATTTTTGTTATTGCAATAATGAAAATTACAACTGAAAATACCAAAAATGACAACCGAGAATACCAGTAACGATACCAAGAAACAAAAAGGACAATGTCGTTATCATTGTCGTTATTATTAGTGCTGTGGCAGTTGGGTTTTGGAGGGAAAATGTAGAGAGGGGAGGAGGGAGCAGACACCTCGGAGTCTTAACAGGGTTGAACTCTTGAACTGTGTCTGTGTTGGGAGTTGCGAGCAGCTCAGCAATATCTGATGGATGTATCCCTGGCCAATGAGCAGCGAAAGCAGGCCCCAGAACACTTATGGGACTCTGTGATTGCTCAGTTCCTGCTGACTCCCACAACCAATCAGGGGGGAGGGCACTGCAACCCTTTATAATGGGAGGGCCAGGTTTGTTTTTTTTTCAGTTGTGTGAGAGCTCTGCTTGTCAGGTTGCATTTATGGAACTGTGGTGCTTGCACATAAAAAATCCTCCCTAGCCCTCATTGTATTTTACTTCTTAAGTATTCCCACCAATACCTTTCTTTCCTCATACCCTACATTTGACCTACTCCCTTTCCTTGCCCCTGTACATTATATAGAGATAGGTAGTATAGATTAGATATAGATATATATTATAGACATATAGATTTAGATTATAATAGTTATATAGCTAATTGATTAGATAGTTTTCCTTTCCCCTTCCCTGTCTCCCTTAGATTTAGATAAATATTAGTTGTGCACAGGAATCAATAATGATACTGATACCAAAATTAAATCTTTGGTTGAAATGGTACTGATATCAATAATGATATTAATAACTAATCAATACCAATAACAACGATGCCGATAACAAAAATGACAATGACATTGTCATTAATAACGATAACAAAAATGACATGTTTGACTAACGAAAACGACATGGGTGCCTGGTGCACACCCCTAGCTTTCAATCCATGCAGCGCTATTCAGATCCAAGCTGATTTGCATGAATTTGGAAAACGAGACTTGGTACCTTGCAGGATCCACTTTTCTTGCTTTCTTCAGGATTAATATTCGAGACGTTTTTAGACAAATGCCTTCCCACCCATCATGCATGTTGCATTGGTGCCCTATACAGCCCTGCAACAGGCATGATGGGTGGGAGGGCGTTTGTCTAAAAACACCCTCAGATGAATTAGATATGTAGGTGTTTGTGTGAACAAATGGTTTGTGTTTAGAAATGCTCAGGGCACACTTCTAGCGTTAGTCAATGGCTCAGATCCTATTGACATTAATGGCAGCTGCATTCTTAGTGTTACATTGTTACATATGTTACACAATGGTTTTCCATCTGTAGTCCCTGGGCCTCAGGCAAATACTGAAGTAATGCTAGCTCTAAGCCAATTGTATGCCTATTAGTAGCATTAAGGGCTCTGCTCCTAATGACTGCAGACTACTATGTTGTGCCATTATTTTAGCCACATAAAATGTAGCCTTAAGTCTCAAAGAAATATCTTATTGTCAAAACAAAGAGTTTGGTTTTTAAAACATCCTTGTACTGCAGCACTCGAAATTTGAGAGCCATCCTTGAGTCACCCTTTACTAAGGCATCCTGTATTAACTTTGCTATTAAAGTAATTCATAGTTAAGATAAAACATCTGCTTTCCCGTGCATTCTTGCCTTTCATCCAATTTTCTAGCTGGGTTGAGTGAGGCACAATGAAGTCAAGTGACTTGCTCTTGATTATCTGTGGTTCAGCTGAAATTAGAACTTGGAATAATTCAATTCCAGCCCTTTGCTAGAAACGCAAAACTACAGAGATATTTTTGGGTAGAAGCAAGATCTTTTTGAGATCTGAGCTTAATTACAGGAAAGGCAGAATCGCAGGAGCAGGCAATGGTGCAACACGTATCACACTGCTACCGGGCTGCTACCTGGTTGCTTATGCTGTTTCACTTCAAGAGAGATCAAGGGCACAGCACGAGGGCTCCGTTGGAAGTGTTCAGAGTGGGTGAGGCAATGTTGAGGAACTTGTCTGTCTGAGGGAGAACGCAGAGCTAAATTTTTACAGATCTCAAGCCCACCTAATCATAGCCATTCCACAAAATGTTACACTCACTCATACCTCCTGGCAAAAAGTGTAATAAACCTTGTACTTCAATGGATTTGTTAATTACATGTGAATATTACATGGTTTAGCTCTGACACTCTTGCAAATATTATCTATTCACCTTATTTTACATTTCTACTTATGCAAATAAATCGAATACCTCCATCCCGCAACCCCCTTGAAATTACATTTATTACCGAGACTGCAGCCAAACAACAGATTTATGGCTACTTTTTCAGAAAGTTTTCTATTGCTGTTTGGGCATTTGTATGAACAATAGGAAATCCAAGTGGTGTTTGCACTAACTGAGCATTTTCAAAGCTAGGGAGGAAGTAGAATTTATTTATTGCATTTATATGCCGCCCCCTCCTGCACAAGCATCTCGGGGCGGCTAACAGCATTGTGTAAAACATACAAAATTTTAAATTTCAACCTTTACAGCTAACCCAACAATAAAAAATCCCCACCCCAACCCACCCATCCTGTCTCCACCCTGCATTTTCTCTGAAACCTGGTCTAGACCTTTGTAGCAGGGCAGAGTACTTGGGAGCACATGGGCCTTTAAGGAGGTGCATCCTAGATCTGAGAGAGGACCAGAGTAGGGCCAGCTGAGCAGGGCATGGCAGGGGCTAGCCCAGAGCTCAGCAGAGGCTTGGTCTGAAAGAGAGAGAAGAGAGTAGAGACAGGAGTAAGAGCTCTGTCTCCCCCAAAGCTCCAGAAGCAAAAGTCAGGGACAGCTCTGTCTCTGAGCTGGCTGCAGGGGTGGGGAGGTACCTGGCCAGATGAACCTGAAGCAGCAGGGGCTTTGGGAGATGCCCCGATGGTGACTAGGCATCCTAGGAGGGTGCCTGGCTATAGACAATGGTGGGCCAGAGGGTAGGGTCAGGATGCCTGGCTTACTGCCGTAGGAACTGGACAGCTGAGAATAAATAACTGCAGTGGAGCGCTGATTCCTATGTGGAGCAGGGATCCTGCAGGGACTTTTCCCAGGCCAGGTCTACCCATTCAAAACCCTATATTGACCCTGTCTTAGCTCCGTTCCTGCCCAGCTTTCGACTTGGAACCCGCACACCTTACAATTGTCCAGCAGGTTGTTTTCAAAGGGGTACATTTGTGCACAAGTGAGAACTGGTGAAGCTCCAGGTTGGAGCAAGAACTTGTTCCTAGTAACCTTTCCATCTAGCAATAGGCTTGCACTGTCTTTCTTACCTTGACTTTTTTTTTTTTTTTTTAAAGATCACCTGCCATGCTCCCAAACAACAGTAGTGCCAACTGCAAACTCATATGGAGGATTAGCTGTTGTTGGGAGGGTTGTATTCTATTGTACAGTTATATAGGGTTGATGTTTTGAGGGGTGGTCATGTTGAAATTATAATGATTTTATGCTGCTGTATTATGCTTATTATGTATTTTTATGTATTATGACAACTATATGTGAGCCGCCTCGAGCCATTCTCAAATGAGAGAGTGCGGGATATAAATTAAAAATGAAATGAAATGAAAAATGAAATTAGAAAAAGAGGAGGAAGAAAGTCTGACCAGAACTTTGTGAGTGGAGCTGTGGGAGAAGGATGAGTTGATTGCAATTGTTGCCAAAGGATCAGGGGTGAAACCCAAGTTATCCTGACTTTTAAATAATTCCTGTGTGCCCCTTTTCAGCTTTAGCAAAAAGCCAAGTATCCCCAGCTAATTTTCATACATTTACACAACAATGTGAGTTTCAGCAGCTGGGTCATGCCATGGACCCCCAAGGAATGCTTCATGGGCCCCCAGACCCCAGTTTGGGAACCACTGTTTTAAGATGTTATGGAAATCCGCAAGCAGGAGTTGGGTTGCACTCTTTATAGCTATAGCCATGAACACTTGCTGCACTCCATCTGTTTCTTCCATCTGCACACAGCAATAATTCTTGGGAACACTAGTCAAGAGAAAAATAACTAAAGACATTTATCTTGTCCATACTCCCATTCCCTTACCCAGGAAGGTATCTTGAGGCTCATCAAGCCTGCTGAGCTTTTTCCTCTGCGACAAACATAAGGAGGCCATGTGTAGTGGCAGCTTCTACTCGAACTTGAAGAGTTAGGCATATCAATTTACAGGCAGCTGCAAAAATGATGCCCCTCCAACAAATGAAAATTTGAACTAAAAATGTGCACAGACATCCAACAGTAGTGCAGCTGAAAGTAAAGTGTACAGTGCTGTCACTCCATGGGTGGATTCACAGGGGGGGCTCAGGAGGCTTCAGCCCCCCCCCCCCCATTTTGTTTTGGCTTTCATTTTCAAAGGAAACCACATTTTTGGCTGTAACTTTGTTGTTTTTCACAATATGTGGTTGAAACGTGGGCTGTATATACCTCCAATGGAAGGCATTAAGTGTACCAAATATCACAAGGATTGAGTAAAGGAATCCAATTTTAGAAGCAATTAAATCATTGAATTGAATCATTTTGGCTTTTGTTTTCATTGGTTTCAATGGAAAACACATTTGCAGCTGTAACCTTGTTGTTTTTCACTATATGTGTCTGAAACATGGGCTGCATATACCCCAATGGAAGGCATTAAGTGTACCAAATTTCACAAGGATTGGGTAAAGGAATC
>QEPC01015038.1:51659-63359 GCA_003113815.1 Sphenodon punctatus
TCCCCCTGCCATGCAGGGTGCCTGCCTCTGACTGGCACTGCATGTGCTGCTATTTACCTGAATAATGATCTTCACAGGGACAACATCAATTGCTTATAAAATTGTGTCACTTTATAAATTGTTCTGTAGTTTGGCAGAGATGACAGTGAAGGTATGTGATACATTCCTGCCAAATACCTTTTAAACAGGATGGTATATACAAATGATACAGCTGGAAATGCATTTTTAAGTTAATGTCTTAATACCATCAGGACCCTTTATCCAGTCTTTCTGAAAATTGGCAGGAGTGTTAGGCTTATGGAGCAACATAATATTCACAGGTGTAATGCAAATTGGATGCAAGATAAAGAAGTTGTAGCCATGAATGTGTATGGAGCTTTTCTGAAAATCACAACATTCAGTTGCTTCTAAAATTGGTTTCCCTTACCTAATCATTTCACAAATGGGTACAGCCTCCCCATGTTTAATCAGAATTGAATAATAATAAAAAAAAAGTTACAGCCAGAAGTATGTTTTTCAGGTTTTTCCCTTTTTTATTTCAAAAACAAAATGTCATTTTAATTTCTATTTTTGTTGTTTGTCATTTTTATATTGCAATAATGATAATGAAAATAATAATGTTCATTATCATTATTGTAATAATGAAAATGACATGCACACCCCTACAAGGGGGCATGATTTGCCCATCTCTCTTTCATTGTTCTCTTTGGGTATGGAGTGCAGTGGGGATTTGCTTCTTACCTCATTGGCTTGTAAGGGGGCATTTCCCCCCTCTCTTTTATTGCCCTCTTTTGCACAGTGAGGATTTGCCCCTCATTTACTTTGAGCTTAAGGGGGCACTTGCCCCTCCCTGATTTATTTCCCTCTTTGGCATGGGGTACAATGGGGATTTGTCCCTAGACTTTGTATTTTCCTGTAGTGAGACTAGGGGAAGGGGTTATTTAACCATGGCGGCAGCTGGAGCCCAGCTATCCTATCCACTGCTCCACTGAACCTGAGTCCCCCTCCCCTGGTGGAGCTGTGGCTTGGGGGGTTTCTTGTGGCTTTGAGGTGGGGGATAAACTGACCTAACACTGTTGCTTACTTGGTAGGGGGTGGGGCTGGAGGCGGGGCCTGCTCACCTGGGTGGTGCTATACTAACTTTGGACTTCAGCCCCCCATCCACATTGCTTCTGGATCTGCTCCTGCCCTCTGTGCGCACTTGCTGGAGCCCTATTCCTTAGCAGACAATCTCCCAAGCCAGTGCAGGCATTCAACACTTACAGGGAAATGTTCACTGCCTTGCAGAGTCGAGCCCTTTCTTGTTTTCCTGTCCAAAATGTTAACATTGTCTTGTGCTGGGGGGCGCTCTGGGCATGGGCGAAGAGTAGACTCCCTGGGGAAAGGCTCCACACTGCCCAGGGACTAAATCTCAGCCCGAAGAAGAACAAAGCAAAAAAAAAAGAAAAAATAACTGCAGGCTGATGTCAGGGAAGGGTCCAGGATGCACAAAAAGCCCCCCCAAAAAGTGGTGGCAGGTACAGTCAGAGCCTTCTACAGGGTTCAAAGCAGAGGCCCTGAAACAGAGAGAGGAGGAAGAGGTGGGAGAAAAAATGGCCACCTCAACAACAGCAGAGGAAGAAGCTGGATCCTCTGAAGAAGAAGCAACACCCAGTCGACAATTCAAATGATGCAGGTTCAGTATGAAATGGCACAAAAAGATCGGGATACAATAAAGGAAGGACTTGCAAAGGTAATAACTACTGAAAAATTAAATAAAAAAATTGACCAGCTTTCTAAAAGGGTAAATGAGCTGGAGAATAGAGTGAGCTCCCTGGAGGACTCCCTTAAGGAAGAGAGAGAGAAGGTGGCTGGGCTGGACAAATCAACTATATTCTCCTAGATAAAGTAGAGGATTTAGAAAATAGAAGACGCCGCTGCAACTTAAAAATAATAGGTATCCCTGAAAATGAAGAAGGGAGTAAAGTAACTGAGCTGGTTAAAGTCCTGGGGGACACCTTTCCCCAGAAACCTGAATTCCAACAGATCGAAATAGAAAGAGCTCACAGAGCACTTCGCTCCAAACCAAAGCAGGGAGAACCTCCCAGAGCTATAATTTTTCAAATGTCTGAGATATATAGATAAGGAAGACCTATTTAAAGAAGCCAGACAACAGAACGATCTCTCATATAAAGGCAATAAAATCCACTTTTCCCCGGACGTTTCAGTGGAAGCGGTTAATAAAAGAAGAAAGTGGAAATGCCACGTGGATCTCTTCTATAAACAAGGCATTAGAGCACGTATCCTGCTGGCTGCAATGTTTTCTTTTTTTTTCTTTTTTTTACAAAGATAAGCTTAGCGTCTTTACAGAAGTGGCACAACTAGATGATTACATCTCAAAATATATGAAAGATGTTAACTGGAAACAGCTGGAAACAGCTGAACAACAGTACACAGTCCTGGGGACTCATACTCCCGAAAATAGGGGGAAAGGAACTGTTCTGCAAAAGTAAAACTGGGAAAGACCTAGAGCCTGACATGTTTTCTGACAGCTGCAAAGGTAACTAAGGCCCAAAAGATCGCGGTGTGGATTTACAGCTGCGGGCTTGAAAAATTTTATAAAAGACTGCAGGCTTAGAACAAGTTTTAAAAGTTGTAAGTTAATAATAAATGTATATAGTAAAGTTGACTGTGTTGCAATGACAAAGGAACTAATGAAAGCAGGTAAAGGTGGAAGTCAAGGATAAGGAGTTTATTGCTTGCTATAATGTATGGCAGAGAAAAAGGGCCGAGAGGGGAAGAAAAAGGAGGAAAAAAATTAAAGAAAAAAAGTTAGTTTCCCCGGGCGGTGGGCAGCCTAGAATCCGAGATACGCGAACCTAGGCACAACCCCCCTGCCCCTCTTTTTTTACAGGGTAACTTTTATACCTGGTGGTGGTTGTTTTTTTGGTTAAATTAATTTTTCTTTTTCTGTTCTATGTGGGATACAGGAGTTGCACTCAAAGGGGTATGCAAAGACTAAGTAAAGCTATAAGGTAAACCTGGCAAAATGGATCCAAAAGTCTCAACAAAGGGAAAAAATAAGCACCAAGTCACAAGTAAGACTAAGGTTGTACACACACACAAAAAGTATGGTGCCATGAATGAATTCACTATTGGTACAATTAATACTAAGGGACTGAACTTCCCTATAAAGAGATGCAAATTGTGGCAGTTTGTTATCCAAAATAAAATCCAGATAATAGGGCAGGAAGCACATCTAGTAAACAAAGATAACTTCAGACTGAGACACAAAAAATATGATAACATTTACTTTGCTAACGCGCAAAGTAAAAAGGCAGGAGTGTTAATGGGGTTTGCAAATTCACTAAACTTCAAAAAGCAAAAACAAATTAGAGATCCTGAAGGGCGCTATCTTATAGTTTTGGGGGACATGGAAGGCAAGACATACACAATAGTAGGCATATATGCCCCTAATATAGATACTTTGAATTTTTTCAAAAAAGTTATCCCACTTATAAAGAGAGAAGTGAAAGGAAGATTAATTATATATGGAGACTTTAATGCACCTTTTTCACCTCTGGCTAAGTCCTCAGGAATCCCATGTAAAAAACCCTACAAGAAAATAGTGGAGTTAATTCAAGAAGCAGACTGGATTAGTGCCTGGAGGACGCAAAACCAGAGACTACTCATTCTACTCTGGCAAACATAGAACATATTCACTAATTGACCATATACTGATCCCCCAGGGAATTGATTAACCTTTGTGCCCACTCAAAGATAATACAAGCTACATTTAGCGACCACAATGCCATATGGCTAAAAATACAGGAAGGTAAAAATGAAGAGGCAAATGCAATAACTAGAGATTGAACAAAAGTATTTTATTAGATACAACAATTAAAGAGAAAATTCAGGAGGATCTAAAGGAATATTTTGTAAATAATGAAATGCCTGATTTGTCCCCAGTAATTGTCTGGGAAGCCATAAAGGCCTGCATTAGAGGGTCATACATCTCTGCGGCAGCCTATAAAAGAAAGGAACATTGAGAGAAATAAAGGAATTGCAACTAAAATTAGCGGCATTGCATTAAAAACAAAAACAAAAAAACGAAGAAAAAAAAGGAGTAAGCGGATTACTGAAATTAAAGGATTAATAAATTCCTTAGAATCAGAAAAGATAATAAAAAAATAAGATATATAAAACTTTTATATAAGATATATTTCTTTTTAAAAAAAGAAATAAACCGAACCGTGCATTAGCATGGCTGGTAAAAAAGAAAAGGGACAAAGCCCATATTCCATGTATAAGAGATAATACGGGACATAAAAATCTTAAAGGTAAAGAAATGAAAGAGAGATTTGTACAATTTTACTCTGAATTGTATCAGAGTACCCAACCGGATAAACAACGCATAGAAGTTTAACTTTTTTTAAAAATCATTCCAAAAATTTAATCAGGCACAATTGGATAGCTTAAACAGCCACATCACCATCGAAGAGGTCACGGACGTAATCAAGGACCTCGCCAACAATAAAGCTCCGGGCCCGGATGGATACTTGCCTGAGTTCTATAAAACATAGGAACAAATCCTTTCTCCCAGACTAGCCATGGTATATAACGCCTTTCTGAGAGAAAAGAAAATGGGAGACTCTCTTTCTATGAGACCAACATTACACTATGCCCAAAACCAGAAAAGTGTCTGGAGGAGTGCTCGGGATACAGACCGATATCGCTTTTAAACACAGATTTAAAAATCTTTACTAAAATTATGGCCTCAAGATTACAATGCTGCATAAAAGATATAATATCTGTAGACCAGTTGGGATTTATAAAAGGACGGTTAGGAATAGACAACATTAGGAAGGCGATAAATGTCATATTCAAGATACAAAAAGATAAATCTCCAGCAGTTGTTGTTTCACTGGATGCAGACAAGGTTTTTGACTGCCTAGAAATAGCATTCTTCGTGGCCACATTAAAAAATATGGGCATTACAGAGAAATTTTTGGAATGGATTAAAATAATCTATAAAACACCCAACTCTAAGCTGATAGTCAGTGGGGAACAGACAGAGGCATTTAGCCTACAAAGGAATGAGATGGGTGCCCCTTGTCCCCATTGCTATTCAATATTGGTTTGGAACCCCTAGCAACGGCTATTCGCCAAGACAAAGGTATTCAAGGGATAAAATTTGGAGCATAACAGATTAAAGTTGCGATGTATGCTGACGACACAATGTTATTCATAGCCAACATTAAACAATCAATATCTAGACTAATAAGGTGTTTGGAGGAGTTTTTAGTCAAGTATCCGGGTATAAAATTAATATCTCAAAATCCCAAAGTTCCTAATGAATACGCAAAATCTACCCAAACAAGACATTCTAGAGATCACTCCATTCCAAGTAAACAATGCTCAAATAAAATATTTAGGAATCAACCTGACAAGAACACCCACACACTATACAAGAGTAACTACCTACCTTTATTGGATGAATGTAAAAGACTGAGGGATGTGTGGAACCTCCCTCCAATGTTCCTGGATGGGGAAAATAAATTTAATAAAAATGTTAATTCTCCCCAAATTATTATATATAATAATGGTACTACCTATAAAAGTCCCCAATGAATTCTTTAATGCTCTCAATAAATTTTTTAGTATAATCTGGAGAAAAAAGAAACCACGTATTAGAAGGTCTATTCTGTTTACACCTACAGACAGTGGTGGACTAAGTCTACCTAACTTTAAAGTATATTACTGGGCATCAATTCTTAGGGGAGCTAAAATGTGGTTTGACTCCACAAAAGACCCACAATGGACAGAACTGGAGAGACACATACTCAATATACCTAAATTTAAAGATATAATTCAGAAAGAAAGAGGGGATCAGATTAAATTGAAATACAAGGACCTTCACCCCTTCGCTGATCAAATAATGCGAATCTGAAAAATTTGCCAATGCAAAGTGGAAATAAGACAAGGCGTAACTCCACTTACTCCAATAACTTGTAAAAAATTATCACTTAATAAAAAGGAAAAAACAATGCTCCGGATATCGTGACAATAGACACCATTCAGACCTGGATCAAACGTAGAGTAGATCAATGGTTATATTGTAAAATATACAATTATTTTAATCACCCACAAAATAGGAAAGCATTCCAGAGAGCATTACATCCAATAGAAGTAGTTTTGTTCTTAGGGGGATCAAACAAAGGTATAATATCCAGAATATATCAGACAGTGAAAACCATTTTAAGTCCCCTAGATGTGGGATACCTAGATGCATGGGGAGACGACTTACATTTTATGATCACTAAGGATAAAATGACACAAATATGGGCACATATGAACAAGTGTGCCAAATCTCTGATGGTCAGGGAACCACAGGTTAAGTTTACACTCAGATTCTACTTAACACCAGAGTGAATTGCACAGATGAACAAAGCATATAGCCCATTATGTTGGAGGGGATGTGGGGAAAACGGTAATTACCTGCACTGCTGGTGGAGCTGTGTAAAGGAGGAACGATTCTGGAGACAAATCTGGAAAAAAATTGAAAAATTCACTGAATTCTCCATACCATTTGACCCAAAGATTGCCCTGCTGGGATTATGGCCAACAGAGTTACGGAAGAACTTAAAGATACCTACCTGTAAGGCTATGATCCACGTCATTCTCAGCAGCTGGACATCCATGAAAGAACCTGCAATAGAAGACTGGCTGCAAAGGTTATGGTTCGTGCTCTCTATGGAAAGAATTGCAGTGGACATCCACAACTCGCTGGAGGAATTCTACACAACCTGGTCACCCTGTTGGAATATAATTACGGAACATATTGACACTGAATCCCAACCACTTTCATTTAAGCTCCAATCAATCTGAAGGATAGGAAGGACAAGGGAACATCCATGGGCACGTTTGCTGGACATCCATGGGCACGTTTGCTGCCCAGATAGAAATGTTTTAAAAAGAGGCACAAGCCCATGCTAGTGCACACCTCCATCCCACCTGTTTCTTTGGAGTTTCTGATGTATGTTTTGTTGTTTTTTTATTCACAGATTATAACAACAATTTCTGTACTTCAGAATAAGGTTGTCACTTGAGACATACACACATGTAGGTGTGTACACCACAAATGTGATATTTGTTATATTACTTTTCTGTTAAAAATAATATATATATAAAACACAGGAAGATTTTTTTTTAATACGATATGTAATAAATTTTGAAAGGTGGGGGGGGGGAGCATTGTCTTGTGCTAAAATTCTCTAACAGGTATAGAAAGAGCAGAGCAGAGCAGAAATGGCATGGTTCTTGTGCTTCTCTCTTGCCTTCCCCAGCCCTCCTTGTGGGCTTCACAGCTTCTTGTATTCATAGGCTGCTTCTTGTATTCATAGCAGTGCTACCAAGTAGGTTTACAAATCAAATATAACTGCAGTATACAGATGCCACCTTTCCAGAGGCTCTGACCTGTAAGGAGGAGGGACCACCCCACACTCAGCTAGGTGGACCACACTCAAAGGGACAGTCTCCTGCTCCTTTCTGATGTGCCACACCTCTTCAGAGTGCTGTGATAAATCACAACACTCCCCAGGGCGTGGGGCCATCATGTTAGAAAGGAGGTGAGAGAACCTCTTCACCCTGTCCCTTTCCAAAGGTGGACTTGCCTCTTTGAAAAAATTCTAGCAGCATCTCTGGATAACCTGGGGAAATCATCACTTCATCCAAGACCTAGAGAGGATGCATCAAAACCTGGAGACTCTGACTCAAACCTTGAGGGAGTGGGGTGTGTGGGTAACCGAGTGGTAGATGCTGCTTAGACAGAGTGCAATTTCTAGATTGCTCTTTCTACTGTGCCCAGAGGAGACCCCACTAGGCAGAGAGAGTAGTTTAGTTTTAATTGATTCAGCCCTTGAAGTCTCTCTTGAATTTTCAAAAATAACTTTTTCAATAGAAGTTTTTGAGATGTGAAAACACCGCCATTCTGGACTGGACTGAGACCAGTTGCTCCTGTCACAGACCAGCTGTGACTTCTGGCCATTGGCTGTGCTGGATTCTTCTAAGCTCTGTATCCTTGCACCAATCCCCTGAGAAATCTATTCCCTTCCTAAGCAAGTTTATCCGTGTGAGCCTAATATTTCATGATCAGATAAGTTGTAACACACAAGCTTTTTAACTACAGAGAAGTGAAATTTCAAAACTGTATTCCTGGGCCTTGTTGATCCAATTAAAATTATCACCGTATCTTCTTCTTTTTTTTCTTGTGACCCAATATGTTGCAAACATTCCCCAGTGTAAGTGTGACAGGGCAGAGTCCCAGTGGGCCACTGGCCCTTTAAAAGAGCTAGCACCAGCTTAGTTGCAGGTGCTAGTGGGCTGCAGGTGCTGTGCAGAGTAGAGGACAGTGCCTCAAGTATGTGAAGCTGTGTGAAAGGTGTGGCAGAGTCTGCCCAAGGGATGAAGCCTGAGCTCAGTGCAGGGGAGGCTGTGAAAGAGGCAGGAACTGAGCTCTGCCTCAGACAGGGAACTGCTTAGGAGCAGCTGGAGGCCAAGGACAGAGGGCTGTTCTTGAACTGGGACTCTGGCTACAGGAGTATTCAGGGCCTGATCAGAAAGACCTTAAGTGATCCAGAGGGTTTGTGCCTGCTGGCGAGAGAGACACTGAGTAAAGAGACTGGCACCCCTAATGTTGGCCACCAAGCCATCAGTGTAAAGGGGGGTGCAGGGCAAGTTTAGCTGAGGGCTGGAGGATTACGCCCTGAGGCAAGAGAGCAAGTGAAAGGAGAGAGAAGGATGAGCAGCCCCTGTGGGAGCTCCCTGAGGGAAAAGTGAGCCTGGGGCCAGAAGTGGATGGGACAATGGTAGCCCAGGTGCAGGAGCAGCAACAGTATGGTGAGGAGAGAACTGCGCACAAGTCAGCTTATGGAGCTGGGTAGGGGCAGAGATGTGGCGGTGCTAGCAAATGGGATGGTATGAAGTGATGAAGGAGGTTGCCTGAGGGATTCAGTTTCCAAGAACTCCTGCTGGACCGCGAACCCAGTAGAGACAGACAGCATGGGAACTAAGGTACCAGGGTCCCCACAAGAGGGGTACCCCAAGGAAATGCTACTATTGTGGGAAAGTGGTGCAGCTCTGGAGGTGGTGTCCCTTCCTGGTTCATAAGGACACTTGGACTCTGGGTTATCAAGAGGGAATAACTTATGGGTACATGGTCCTATTTTATAAAGGGTCAAAAAGAGTGTTGGACTTGCAGGATTATGGGTTTGGTGAAAAGATCATGTCCTCCAGAGGGGTGTGAGGGACAGCCCTAGCTTGGGAGAATATAGGAACCCGATTGGGGAGAGCCTAGCAGGAGGTGGGTTTCCCCAAGCCAGGTCCCTGAGCAGGAAGATAGGCAAGTGCTGGGGTTGCAATCAGGAGGAGCATGTAAAGAGAACCTGCCCTAGTCTGAAGAGACGGTGTTGGGTTTGCCATGAAGTAGGGCATCTGAAGAGGGAGTGCCCATGCATAATAACCCAAAGAATGATCGAGCCCCAGAGGGAAGCGGAGGATAGGTGTCAAGAGTCGGTCAGAGAGACCCCCGATGAGGGACTGAATGACTCCGACTGGCCTAACTTTAGAATGGCTAGAGAAAATATTGCGGAATATAGAGACAATGTGTAAGACAGAAGAGGGCCTTTGGAAAGGGGTGCAGGAGTTGACATGAACAAAAAATAAGTTACAGGAGAAAGTGGATCAGATGAAACAGGAGTCTAGGCAACTCAAGGTGGCCCAGGGCATAGATTTGGATGAGGCCAAGAGCAGACAGGAGGATTTAACACTGGGAAAATCGGAAGAGGATGAGCCAGTGAGGGCTGCCAGGCCAGAAATGGGGATGGGGAGCAGGTGATAGATGAGGGTAACCCTGTTAGTGAAATCCAGGAGCAGAAATGGGAGAGAAAGGAGGCATCCACGGTGGAATGGACTGCCCAGAGAGGCTAAGAAAGGGGATTAAACAACCAGGCAGGATGTAGACAGAAGATCCAGCCCAGGGAGGTAAAGTCAAGGGAAAACAAACTACCAGGCAGGGTGTAGGCAAATGAGCCGGCCAAGGCATGTGAACGATAAGGAAATGGAAAAGATCCAGGCTGCAGTGTGTAGGCAATGATTGAGCTGACAGCCTAGAGGATTATAGGTATGGAAATATGGATGGATTGCTAGATTGGGACTTAATGATGAGTTGAATTAACTGTAGAAGCTTTATATACTGAGGAACTGTACCGAGATTGTACATAGCCTCTGCCCTGTCTTGGACTTCAGGCTTAGACGGGATACTACCGTCTAAGCAGTATCTCTACTGCTGTTGGTAAGTGGCCAGTCAAGGTCCTGGAAATACTTCACTCAATGGGATTTTCTTCCACTTTTATATCCAAGCCTTTTCCCAATGCCTGGACTGAAATTAAGCATAGGTTAAAAGATCAAGAAGCCCAGTACTAAGAGAACATGTAGGCTCCCAAAAGGTTGCTCATGTATACGTGAGCTTCCTGGTCCCTGCAGAGGGGGCTTCTTATTTGTCCAAGGGTTGCATTCTCTTTAGCCAGATTTGATGTTTTCCCATCAGTGTTTACAGAGGGAAGACTGAGGGGAATTCCATACATTGAAAGGATTTGTCAATATTGCAAAATCACAGACCAAAATGTGTTCCAGGAGTCGTTAGCTCATATGTTATTGGAGTGCCCTGCTTATGTTAGATGGAGGCAGTTATATATTGTCCCTGATATTCCAAAAGCAAGCCTGTCTATCTTGCAGTTAGAGATGTTCCTTTTAAGGGACAAGAGCTCTAATATTTCAGCCAAGGTGGCTAGGTTTCTCTTCTATGTGTATCAAGTGAAAATGGCTTTATTGAATGAGTAGAGACCCTGAGGCCCCTAGGGGTTGGATTAGACTTGGAGAGGGAAAGATTTTGTTATTACCATTGTTAAAGTGGTTGCTTATATATTACTTTATAATGTATTGGTTTGTCCTGATTTCCCAGAGCCTGGTGGGGCTAAGAAGAGCCTTGCAGAAATTTGGGAAATATTGCGATAGGGAGGGCTTAAGGATAAACTTTGCCAAAACAAAGGCTATGGTGATGGGGAGGCAAGGCTGCAGGAAGCTCCATCGATGGGAAATTAGGGGTAATCCTATTACCCAGGTAAATGAGTACAAGTACCTAGGGGTTATTTTCAATTCGATAGCAAGCTGGAGACATCACTATCAGGCAGTTATGCTTCAATCAAAAAATACCTCAAGGGCTATCCTGGGGTTTTATTTTTCCCAGGGTGGGAGACTGGTATTACCGGCTTTACAGCTTTTCAAACTTAAAGTTATTCCACAAAGTTTATATGCCTTCCCAGTTTGGGGTTTGTCTTACTTGAGGAAATTAGAGACTATACAAAACCGGGTTCTTTGTTCTATTCTGGGGGTTCCGAAAGGCACGCCCCAGGTGATACTGAGACGGGAAACGGCTTGTCCCACAAATAGATCCAGAGCTCTACATTTATTTATGGGGTTTTGGTTGAGGGTCTTTTTGTTCCCTTCTCAGGGAAATTCCTTGCTGATTGTAGCAGTGAGAGCGGGATTCTTGAATGGCTGGAGCAGTCGGGTGGAGGATGAAATTAAGCTCCTGGGCTTTTCGAGAGAAGCTCTTGAGCCCTTGGGCTACGAAAGAGCTATGTCTATAATTAAAAGGAGGAT
>QEPC01015038.1:117285-150669 GCA_003113815.1 Sphenodon punctatus
GTGCGTGTGCTGTGTGTGTCGGCTGTCAGCCTGTTCTCCCTCTTTCCCTCTCCCTTCCCGTTTCCCTTGTGTGGGCGTTCCCTTGTGTGCCTTTTGGCTTCATTTGCCCTCAGGCGGCCATGTCTGTGTCCCGCCCCTGCCCGGTGCCTTGTGGGAGTTTTGTGCCCGGCGGGGGTTCGGCTGCACGTCTGTTGTGCTGACCCAGTCCGCGATGGTTCAGCCCGGTTCCCGGCCGTGGTCCCGGGTCGTCATGTCTGTTTGGGTCGTTTTTCCACCCCGGGCCGCAGTAGTGCTATTCACCCCCCCTGGGGGTTCGCTGTGGTGAACCGCCCGCCCGTAACGTCTGAAAATACCCATAGATAATTTGCTTATAAGATTTATTTGAACTGCACTGGATGTAAAGCCAAGGAAAGTAAGGGACGTTATAGACATAATATAAAAAAAGCAACCCTTTCCATTCTGCTAGATCTTCAAATAAAAGATATAACTAACACTTTCAAATAGGAATATTAGTGCTTTTGAAATCACATTCTGCCTGAAACTCAGCAACTAGTATTTAATTTTAAAATATTATTGTGAAAATCCTGCTTTTGATGTATACCTTTTTGTTACAGGATTTATTATTTCTCCTAAAGGTCAATTTCCACCCACCCCTGGGCCCTGACCCCTCAGCATCTGGCTCCAAAGCTAGCTACATGGTCTGACCCTCAACCTCATCCCTACCTTTAGCTGATCAATTTAGCCCAGTCCAACCCCAACCATTGCGCTTATATTCCATTCACTATTAAACAAATTAGAATGTTTTAAGTATAGGCATTGTCTTAGACTAGAGGATCAGAACTAGCACATCTCACTTCTTTAATACTGCTAATACCAATCTTAAGAGCCAAGCTACGCTTAGAAAATCATGAGTTTGGCTTGAAAATCACAAGAAGCTTTTAAATAAAGAAATAAATTGAAATATAGGTTCTTATTTGACTTTTGGTTTCTGAGCTGTTGGGGCATGCTGTACTTATGTCAAGCTTTTCTCTGCAACCAGGAGGTATCAATTTGTTTTTTAAAATGGAGAAAATTCTCATATTTATCATGTCGCATTATTATAGTCAGTAGGAGATGCCTAAAATAATGAGACTTCTACTAAAATGCTCAGAGCTGGCAATGCTGCATTGGATACAATGTAAGCTGCTCAAAAATGTTAACAATTTTATTCACATTCATTCATTTAATTACAGATCCTCTCATTCAGACAAGTACTCATGTGGTAAGGGTATAATCAAAAGTGTAGTGATCTCCAAATTTAGCTAGTTGCAACATGAGAAGTCTGCAGGAATTTATAACCTGTAGCACAATTCCATTGAGATGGATTTGCCACCTATCAACATGACCCACCCATTTAGGAATTGCTTAATCAAGCTCTTTGAATTTCTGTGCTCTAGTAATTGTTCCATTAAGTGTTTATTTTTCTTCTTTCTTCCATTATAGCCATAATAAAACCTCTAAAAAGTCTACTACAAACCACCTCTGGTATCTCAACCTTTAGCAAAGAATAATGTTATCTGGGTATCCTGTTTACCTTGCCACTATGTTTACCCCTTCCACCCCTCACTCACGAAAGGAATTCTTTGTACTATAGGAAAGAAAACAGTAAAGGTAAGTTGCCTGTTAGGCTTTTATATTTGCTCAGTATATATGTTGTATTTAATTTTACAACCCCAATTTTAATTATAAATCCTTAAAACACTTAGCAAACAGTTACCTGCATGCTGTCCAGTCGACTTCAAATTTTCTTAGACCAAAAACCCTACTGTTTAATAGAGTAGTTAAGTTGAAGATTTGCAAACTTGAGCTCCAACAAGCTTGGAAACTGCAATTTAAGGCCTCCGCCTTAATTTACACACACATAAGCAGTAAAGATGTTGTATAGTCTTGCATATTGAGCTCATTATAACTTAGGCTCCATGCACCCACACTTTGTCTTAGTCTTTCAGCCTCAATCCTCTTCCTCTGCAGATTGAGGGCAACACTGAAGCTGGGGACAAGAAGCTGCCCCCTGTCACTCTGTTGTCCCCAAATGGCATCTTATGGCACAATTGGGGTTGGGGATAACAGGGATGGGTAGCAAAACCACAATAAATATCTTCTGTTTCTACTGAGACTAGGGTTAGGGGTGAAAACTGATGGGTCAGTGTTGGCAATGCTGGTGGATGGGGCCAGTTTCTCCTCCTCCTTGTTGCCCATAGTCCCTGTTGCCCAGTGCTCAAAAGAAGCTGCCTTTGGAGTGGATGTAGCTGTTCATATAGTAATGCCCTTTTCTGCCACATTTTGGAGTGGAGCAGTGCCACAACACAGCTTACTCTAAGATGGGAGTAAGTAACCTCTTTGCCAGCAAACAGGTAGGGGTTGCTGAGTGGTCACGGTTGAAAAATGATTTTGAGCGGGGTGGATTTTCTCCACCCCTGCACCTGCTCTCCTTGGCTCCCTGCACCTTGGTGCACTGGTGAGGGAAGTTATGTATACAGCAATGGGTTTTCCAACAACCTACTGTATTTGTAGTGGAACAGTCCCAATGCTTCTGGATCTGGATTCAGTGACACTGCAGCTTGCCTATTGCTCTGACATTCTGAATGAGGTGATATGAGTGCTGTCTGTTGTATAGGGACACTTGTTTATAGAGGGTTCTCCCCCAGTATTACCCAACCACAGCCCAAACTCCAATCTTAGAGTGTTGGGATAGCACTGGGGCAGGAGGCAGCAAAATGGCCTCTATCCCCAGTCTCATTGTTTTCCCCAGTCTCGGTATTCTGGCCAGTGTGAGGCCAATCATTATCATGTGGAAAGGGGGCCAGGGGCTGCAAGCCTCCCTGTTGTCCCCAGCCCCAATTATGTGTTGTGGGTACAGAAGGCAGCAGGGGGAAGCTTGCTATCCCTAGTTTCAGTGTTGTCCCCAGCCTGCAGAGGAAGAGAGTTGGTGCTGAAGACCAAGGCAAAGAGTGGGGCATCTATGTCTTAGGTTGGTTCTGCAGAAGCAGGAGGAGTTAGTGAATTCCTATTTCAAAATCCAGGGAAATTCTTAGATCAAAGAGCCTTCTGCATAAGGGGGGAATTAAGACGAACATTATAATAAACTTAAGCACTACAAATCATGGAAATTGCAAGTTAAGGCCTTCGCCTTAATTCATGTGCCATGTAAGCAGTAAAGACGTTGTATAGTAGGACATATTGTGTTCATTTATATAACTTAAGCCACAGGTACCCATGCTTTGCCCTAGTCATTCAGCCCCAAATCTCTTCCTCTGCAGGGTTGGGTGCAACATTGAAGGTGGGGACAACAGTGGGGTAGAGTGGGCTAGCGATATAGAGCTGAGGTAACCTCAATTGCTGATGGGAAGAAAGGGGAGGCAAAAATATGGCACAGTCCTCAGCCATAAAGTCAATAGAAGCTGAGCTATTGACTTCAATGGGTGTTTTCAGACAGACAGGCTGCCTTGGTTCTGCCCACTTTGCCCCCAGGTGGCTCATCCACCAAAGGCACCCCACCAGATGCTGAAGTGGAGCAGGCTACACCTGCTCTGGGGCAGCCTCCGGAACATCCTGGAGCACCTCTGGTGCAGCAGGCCAACCAAACCCAGGGAACTGGTCCAAAATGGAGCAGCTGTTTCTCTGATGTTGCCCTGGGCAACACCATAGAGTTGCAGGTGCCAGACTAGAGTGTCATGTGATCACCCGCAACTCTATGATATGGGGGGACAGGCGCCACACAGGCAAATCGTGAGCCAGGGTACACACTGAGTCCATCTGAACCTGACCCAGGTGGGGCTGGATGTGAGTGGATGTGGGGGTGAACTCCCTAAGTAGCTCCAGGGCAGATTGTCTCCTCATCTGTCTGAAAACACCCAATGAGACTGTCTGGAACCCACAAAGCTATATTTCCCACAATCACTATGTGCACTGGCATAGCTATTAAGGGCACAGTTGCATCCAGTCCTGGAGAGCCCGCTGGGGCCTGGAGCCAGAAGCTAGGGCTAGGGTTGTGGTCCGGCAAGGAGCAGATACACGGTTCAGGTGCAACCAGTGTAAGGCAGCTGCTGAGCGGTGGCAGTGGGAAACTGCCTGCAATGCAGCTTGCCGCTAGCACAAGTCCCTGCTGCCTGGGCCGGCTCCTCTTTCCTGCTTTGGTTTGGCAGCAGGCAGCAGCTGCTGCAGCTTCCTTAAATGCTCATCACTGTTGCTTGGAACAGCCTGACTGAGCCTGACTCAGGGTGGGAAGCACTGGCAGTGAGAGGAGGTGATGGACTGTGAGGAGTCTGAGACTGGCTTCAGCAGTGCAGCTCGAATAAACAAAGTACGGCTGGTACTAGCAGCCCCTCTCCCCCCCCTCGCACTTGGCAATATCAGGTTGGTGGGACTCCCAACCCCTGAGCCCTCCCACCTGGGCAGCATCCCTACCCCGCCAGCCACTGAGGGTGAGTCCGGAGGGAAGATGGGAGCTGCAGGGAGACGAGACGAGCCTGGCAACACAGTGGGGCAGGCCGGGGGAGAGACAGGAAAGGATACCCCAACCCAGCTGGCAGCTCTGCTGCATGGGGTGTGGTGTGGTGCTGCGCTCCGCAAAGGAACTTTCACGGCCCAGGCAGACATAGGTGTGTGCGTGCTCTGTATGCACATGTCTGCATTCTACATATAGGTGTGGGTATGTGTGCCACTGTGCAGGGATGTCTGTAAATCTACATGTATGTGCACACAGGTGTGTGTCTGTGTTTCTACACAGGTATGTGTGTAGACATACCTACACACATACCTGGACACAAGTATGTGTGGGCATGCACACACACACACATTATGTACCTATTTTATTTACTTTCATGTTTGAAAATGTTATATATGCAAAATATATTTATTCTAACTATTCTGTACAGTGTGGTTTGTTTTTGATTACTTATTTATTTTGCTTCTGAGTCACCCTTGGGGGCCACCATAATTGTGGACTGAGCCTGGGCCTTCCCAAGCCTTGCTATGCCCCTGACTATGGGGATGTAGGGAAAGTAAGATATAGAGCTGTGTGCTTCCCCCCTCCCCATTATGGTCAGTGTGTTTGCATTTCTTTCCCCCAGAGTTGTGGTCCCCTATTCGCTATCATCTAGGGATCAAAACCGATCAAACTAGGGGATGCTCTGGAAAGGCGGTGTCTATTCTGTGGTGCTCTATGGAGCTGTGATCTCAAATAAGAGAGAGCCTGTAAAATAATGGATGACTGCCAGCTGTATAGTTCACCTAGAGCATCTTGAGACAAGACACTCCACACCCACTACCCACCCACCTCCAATCCACTATACATGTTACAGGATACCCATAGGGCAACACTGCAGACCTGCAACATGTATAATGGGTGGGGGTAGTGGGTGGAGAGTGTCTTGTCTGAAAATGTCCTTAGTTTCCAGCCCCGTCTTCAGAAGTTGTTGTACAGGTTTCCTTTTGAGAATGAGAACTGAGAGGTCAGAGATGGAGTGGTCGTGCTGGGAAAAGTGACTGCTCACTGTAGACTCAGTGGCTTTGTTTACAATTGTATGTCTATGTGAGATCATACATAGGTGTAAGGGTTGCTGGGTTTCACCAACATAGTTTCCATGGCAGCATTTGGTGCACTGAATTAAATACACTACACTTTGGGATTTGCAGGTGTAGTTGCCTTGTATTTGGAATAGTTTTCTGTTGGGTGGGTGTTCATGGTGACAGGTGAAAAGTGTTCGCAGGTTTTGCATCTACTGTTCTGGCAAGGTCTTGTTCCTGTTGACGTTGCAGTGTCCTGAGTGGTGGGTAGATAATCAGTTATGAGAGGTTCTGCGGTTGTTTGAAGGCCAGAAGAGGTGGTTCAGCAGGCATGGTGGGTCCCTGAGGGCATCAGGGGCACTGTCCCTCTTGGCCCCCAGGACTCCTGATCCCCCCCTGCAGCTGCTGATTTATTTATTTTTAAAAGCCCAGTCTGCGCAGCTACGCCAGCCCACACCACACGGCTTTGAAGCAGCTTCCAGATCCAGCAGCACCTGAACTTCCGGGTCTGCTAGGGGAGGATGCATGGCAGCAGCATGCACTGATTGGACTGCTGCTGGTGTCAGTCAGCAGCGATTTGTTTGTTTTCAGTCAGCTGCCACAGCTGCTACGCCTGCTTAGCAGCAGCATGGCTGGCATAGACTGGACTGGGAGGAGTGAGGGGGAGGAGCCAGAGTGCTCAGTCATAGTGAGCTGGGCTGTAGTGTGGAAGGAACTGGAGGAGGGCTGATTAGCCTGACTGACAGGCAGAGACCAAGAAAAAGGAGGAAGCTTCTGAGGGAGAAATTGGTTCTATTTATGGTATGGGCAGCTGGCTCCACTGTCCATACAGCACCAATTGCAAATTGCAGTTGTGGTTTTTAGCCACTGGGGGCAGAGTGATAGAGCTCTTCTATCCGAGCTCTTTTAAAGGGTGCCTGGACAGTTGGAGCTGACGCCCAGGGCCCAGGCAGGAGGGAGCGAAGAAGGGGGGAGTGAAGGGTGGTGACTCTTGCCAGCCACATGACTGGACTCACTTAGTTCTGTTTTTTTCTAAAACGTCTATCCTTGTGTGCATGTTGCATCCTTGTGTGCATGTTCTATGCCATTGGCCATGATTAGGGCTACGAATTTGTCATGGAATTTTTTTGTTAAAGTCATGAGTTGCTCATGTCAGGAATAAGAAAAAGTTGCGGAAAACTCATGGGTAAATTTTTAAAAACTTTTATTAAATATTGTATTTGGTAACACACACACACACCCTTAGATTGTAAACCCAGGGATTAGATTGTAACCCACCCAGCACAGGAGGAAAACACTCCCACCCCTTAGATTGTAAACCCAGGGATTGTAAAGCCCCTTGAAAGCCCCAGGCTTAGATTGTAAGCCCAAGCAGGGGA
Organism: Sphenodon punctatus; assembly: GCA_003113815.1. NCBI lineage: Eukaryota > Metazoa > Chordata > Lepidosauria > Sphenodontia > Sphenodontidae > Sphenodon > Sphenodon punctatus. The sequence continues at coordinate 124,212 of QEPC01015038.1, forward strand.
TAAAGGCAGAGGAAGTGCTGCCATCTCCTCCTGGGCGCCTCCTGAAGCTCTGACAACAGTAACGTTCTCTGCCTCTGATCCCACCGCCACACCATGCCATGCAGCCACTTGACCACCCCCAAAGCTCCACCCTCCACAAGAAACAATACTGAGGAGGGGTTTGGAGCACCAGGGAGAGGTCGTGGCTTCACACGGTGGTACCCAGTGTTCTATTCTCGCCGGCTTCTTGCCATGCCGCCGTGTCTCCATAGCCAGGGAGGGGTGTGGAGCTCCAGGGAGACACCGTGGATCTTCTTAGCACCATTGAGCGTGCTCTTCTCACCAGCTTCTTGCTGGCTCTGCTCTTCAGTTTGGGGGGAAATCTCAAAAAACTTGGGAAAATCAAAGAAGTCATGGGAAGTTCTCAAAAGTGATGGAGGGAGACAAAAGTCACTAAAAACATGACTTTTGTCATGACCGTGACAAATTCTTAGCCCTAATCATGATCATGTGTGTAATTTTAGACTCGACTCTGCCTACCATTGGCTCTGCCTACAGTTGACCTTGCCCCACCCACTTCTGGTCCCGCCCTGTGCCCCACCAGCCTTAGAACCCACCAGCCGCCACTGTGATTCAGGGAAGATTTTTTTAGGATTTTGTCCCAATCAAGTATGAGTTGTACCTGTTTGATGATGCTAGATATAGGTTCCAGTGTGAGATGGTAGGTGATGACAAGGGGTGTGTGATTAGAGGGTTCTTTTTGGTGTGTCTTGGGTGGTTGCTGGTTCAGTGGTGGTAGGTGTGGTGATTTGTTGGTTTCTTGTATATTGCTGTCTACAGGTTGCCGTTGTGCATGCTGACAGTGGTGTTCAGGAAGCTGATACTGGTTTGAGAATATTTCAGGGTTAGTTTGATAGAATGGTGGTGACTGTTGAAGTTGGAGTGGAATTCTAAGAGCAAGTCCAGGTTGTCTGTCCAGATGATGAAAATATAATCTATGTATCTGAAGTATAGGAATGGTTTGCTGCTGCATTCTTTCAAGGTATTCTTCTTCAAGGTTGCCCATAAAAAGGTTAGTGTACTGGGGAGCCATTTTTGTGCCATAGCTGTGGCAGAGTCAGCAGAAAAACTCCCTACTTCACTTCATAGCAATATGTTTTCTGGGTTTGTAGTAGGGCAAAAGTTCAGTCCTTTTGAAAGTTCTGATAGTTCAGCCTGGTTTAGTGATTGTCTTGACAAAAATGGGTCTCCAGTACGTTGTACCTGCCCAATATATTGTATCTGCCCTACATTTGCTCAGTTCATAAATTTCTACTGGATATGCTACATGCTTGGAGGAAGGGCCCTGTGTGGCCCGAAAGCTTGTTCATTTCACCAACAGTAGTTGGTCCAATAAGATATAATTTGAACCTTTTTGTCTCCCTGTCTGTATGATAGAGCAGTGCTTCTCCATTCACTCTGCGTGTGTGTGTAAGAGGAGAGCTTTCCCTTTCACAGTGTAGCATGTGTGAGAAAGGAAGAGAAGAGCTTTCCCATTTGTGAGGGTTTATGTGAGAAAGAGTGTTTTTAAACAAGACGCTTCCGCACATGGCCATCCATTAACCACACATCCAACTGCTTGTTTGATGGTGGTGTGTGGGGATGTGCACTCCGGTGAGCCATGCAGCACCAACTCATGGCCACTCATGGGGCACTACCGAAAAAGCTGGAGTGCACTGTGCAGGGCAAGTCAAAAAAGTGCATGGGGACAGGCGCCCACACATCCCCTGCCTTTATGAAGAGAGGCTTCCACCCATGCCTGAGAACAGGTCCGCAGCCAGCCACCTCCTTAGTTCCTGCCCACATCCCTGCCAGGAGCTCTTAAAGGACAGGCACAGAAAATAGAACACGATGGTGTCTCAAAGAAAGCACAACAAACCTCCCTCAAAATGCACAAGGGAAGAGCCAACACTATGGAGGACAGCAGCTTCCAGCATGTCCCCTCCCCACCCCAGTATACGCCACTGTTGTTGCTTGGGACTGTCAGCAGCTACGCTGGTTCCTGGGCAGGAAGGGGTTACAGGCTGCTGTGGCTGCATGTTTTCATGGCAGCCGCAGCTGTGTGTCATGGCAGTCCTGCAACATGCATGATGGGTGGGTGATTGGTGGGGAGGCACTTGTCTAAAAACACCCAATGTGTGTGTGAGACAGCAGATCTTTCTTGCAAGATATACATATACTGAGTCATGTTCACAATGTGTATGAGGCTGCTTTCCCACGAGCTGCTTTTGCGCCACTGGAAAATACACACACACCCCCCTTAGATTGTAAACCCAGGGATTATTTATTCAATATTGTATTTGGTAACACTCCCCGCCCCCCTTAGATTCTAAACCCAGGGATTAGATTGTAAACACGCCCCCCCCACCCCACCCCGAACAGGAGGAAAACACCCCCCACCCTTTAGATTGTAAACCCAGGGATTGTAAAACCCTTTGAAAGCCCCAGATTTAGAGTGTAAGCCCAAGCAGGGGATAAAGTCAGAGGAAATGCTGCCGTCTCCTCGTGGACACCTCTTGAAGCTCTGACAATAACGTTCCCTGCCTCTGCTCCTACCCCCACGCCATGCAGCCACTTGACCACCCCCAAAACTTCACCCTCCACAAGAAACAACACTGAGGAAGGGTTTGGCGCACCAGGGAGAGGCCATGGCTTTACCCAATGGCGCCCAGAGTGCTAGTCTCACCGGCTTCTTGCCATACCACCACGTCTCTAGGGAGGGGTTTAGAGCTCCAGGGAGACACAGTGGATCTTAGCACCATTGAGCGTGCTCTTTTCACCAGCTTCTTGCCAGCTCTGCTCTTCAGTTTGGGGGAAATCGAAAAACTTGGGAAAATCACAGATGATCTCAAAAGTCATGGAGGGAGGCAAAAGTCATTAAAAACGTGACTTTTATCATGACCGTGACACATTCTTAGCCCTACTGATGGGTAACAGGTGGTGAGGTGCTTATCTAAAAACAGGCATAGAGAGCAAAGCTTTTCCATTCAGTATGTGTAGACGAGCTATAGCATAGCTGTGCTCCCTTCAGTCGCATTCAGCCTGTGGGTAAGACGATGCCGAGCTGTTTTATTATCCGTTTCCTTCGCAGGCACTGGGGAGGGCAGAGCCACAAGACTGGCGTCCCTCTCTCCTTCTTACCATGGGGAGGGGGAGACAGCGCGGTTGCGGTTACTATCCCTCCACCCCCGGCTTGGAGTCCCTGTCGCTGCTCCTGTTACCAGCGCGGCTTTTTCGCGTGTGCTTAGCGCAGGCGGGAAAAGATGGGGGCAGAGTAGGACTGAGCAGCCCCCCGGGTGAACGCTCACAGCGAAGGGGCGGTAGCGCAGCAGCTAGAAGCGCCTTGCAATCTCCCGCGCTTTCCCTCCCCTCCTCCCGCCCACTTTGCGTTTACATGCTCTACCCTCCTCCCCCACCACCCGACCGGCTTCCTGCCCAATCACAGTCACGCTGTCAGAGATTCTCACCAATAAGCGCTCCGCTCGCTTTGTCTAATTGGTCTAGAAGCGGGCCAATTAGAAAAGAAGAGGGGCGGCTTCCCGATGGTTATCCTCCAATCACCTGCTGGATTCGGACCACAGACCAATCGCTTTTGGAACGGTTTCGCCCTCGACCCAATGGGTTCTCTCGAGCTGGGCAGTGGAGGCCGGCTCTGAAGGGGGGGAACCCTCGCAAGAGCGCGGCGGTGGTAGCGCCGCCTCTTTTTGCTCGGTGCGCGGCCGGCTTCCCCTCCCTCCGTTTGGCCGGTCTCTCTCTCTCTCGCTCTGTCAGTAATGGCGGCAGCGGTGGCAGCGGCGGAGCAGGAACAGCATCAGTTCTACCTTCTCCTCGGCAACCTGCTTAACCCGGACAACGCGGTCAGAAAACAGGCTGAGGTAACGGGCGCCTCTCCGGCCTGTCAGTAGCCCCGGCCGCGGGGGCACAGGCAGCAGGGCCAGGCCGGCTCCACGTGTGAACAGCAGCGCCGGCCGGGCCGGTGACTCTAGTAGTGGCGGCAGTTGAGAAGGCCGTTTCGGCCGTTAGCCGGAACCGCGCGTGACAGTGTTCTGAAGGCGGCTAACCGTCCCCTCGGAGCCCTGACTTACCTTCCCAGCCCCGCGGCCTCGCCGGGCCAGTGGCCTCTCTGGGGCCGGGGTCTGGCTGGGCGGAGAGTGCTTTCCCCTCCCCCCCGGGTGACTTCTCCCCCCCCCCCCGCTTTTCGGAGCGTCCTCTCTGGTGTCCCCTCATTTCCCTTACGAGATTGAGCGTGCGGCTCTGAGCTCCCCGGGTCAAGGGGGCACGTTGGGGGCGCGGGCTCTGGTGTGAGAGAGAGGGGGGAAGGAGGGATGATGATGACGACCAGGGACCCCTGCGTTCACTGAGGATCAAGCCCTGAGCAATTACCAGTGTCGCTGCGGTTATTCTGCATAGAAGGGGGGGCTGGTGTCCCCGGTAGGTTTGGCTGAGGGATCGGAACGGTTCCCCGTCTCCAAAAGTCAAGGTTGCCTTCACTTTTTGGGCATCCCGGGCCAGGTCGCCGCGCCGCAAATTTGCTGGCAAGCTGGTTTGTTACATTTTTTTAAAATAAATCTATTTCTGGAGCCGGTATTTCTCAAGTGCCCCGGGGTATTTAAACCCTTGTTCTAACTTACCAAGGCAGCGCGCAGAGCGTGGAGTTGCTGTGTTTCCCTTATGGAAATCTCAGATTTTTAGTTAGGAACTATGAATAGTTCAGTAAAACTGGATGTTACTGAGGGGGAGGGAGCGTGGGCTGGGTTTGACCCCCATGGGGCATCAGCAGTTAGCTAGCCCTGCCGAAAGCAACGAGTTTACTTCTTAAACCAATCTGCACTTTTGCCTGCGTTTAATACGGGCAACGCGCTGAAGTGCTTCATTCTTTTAAAAAAAAATCTTTTATGAAGAGACATACCCTGTGACTACTTCTTTTTTTTTTAAACCCCTTTTGTGGCATGATACTGAAATATTTTTCTCCATGGTGAACTTTCCCTAGTATCAGTTAAAACTTCATATACATCATTCCAGCGGAACTGCTTTGTAATTAGTAAGCTAGGTTAATTCCCCTCCCCCCACAATAGTGCTTAAGAGTCTCTATTGTCAATCCTAGTGGGGAATCTCTTTCCCATTGAATTAAATACCAGCGTCTGGTTTAGCATGAATTCCCATTGGATGCCGTGCTGAATCTCTTATCACTTACCTCACTTTAGCAGTTAGCAGAGTTCAGCACATTCTTTCATGAAGAACAATTGTGTAAAAATACTGTTCTCAGTGCCATAATGAAAGACAGCTCAGTCTATAATTTATTTTTCTTCTTGTACACACATAGGTATAAACTCAAGCGCAAAGTTGGTTGTAAGGTTGCAAAGCAGCCAATTTAAAGAGAAGCAGTAAATCATGCAGTGACCTGCATCTTAGAACATGGTGATAGAATGTGGGGCATGTTTGACGATCAGAAACGTAGATGGGTATCATGTTTATGATTGTCCAAGGGGAATAATTTCTAAATGGTTTGAAATGTATATTTTTGCAAACGATAACTTAGTTGGGTAAAGCAGCATTCAAAACTGTTGGCGAAAATGCCTATGCTCACCAGAAGTATTACCACATGTTTTAAAGGTATCTTATTCTAAAGTCACTTTTACTCGCCATGGGGAAATATAGCTAAATATAAGTAGAAAGTTTGATATGACAACTATTTTGTCATCTTGGAATTAGCTTAAGAATTTGCAAATGTTCAACAGATGTGTGTTCTAGTAAGTAATAAAATAATTATTTAACAATGAATTACCAAACTGTTGAACAAGCTGTACTTTGTATTCAAGTAAAGCAAAGTAAAAGTTTGTAGCATAATATCTGTTTAACTACATTGAATGTAGTATGTTTATATTTAGTTTAGATAGTGGATAATTGTTCTTAAATCCTAGATGTCTCTTCCAAATCATTTGCACTTTACAAACTCTGGAATCTTCTGTTGTCTTTTAAAATTCCTTTGTATCCCAAAATATTTGATCATAACATGCACAGCGTTTCTCTTTTTTTTCTTTTCTTTTTTCTTCCCTTTAGTAGAGGGGTTTTGTGTCTAGTAAGTTTAGCTAAGAGCGCTTGCACACGAGATGGGAGGGAGGGGGAGAACTGTTGTGAGCCGAAATCATGGTGCAGAGATCACGTGACGCTCTACTTGTGTGCGTGGGGTTTTTAATGTCAGCCCATTTCTGCCATGATTTCACACACGAGGCTGGATTTTGAGCTCTGTCTTCTGTGAGTGAAATCATGGGAGAAATGGGCTACGTTAAAGAACACATGCACACAGGTGGCGCTTCATGTGACCAACCTACCGTGATTTCGGTTCACAGTAGTTTCCACCCCCACACCCCTCGTTTGCAAGTGGCCTAAAAAATTTTCTTTCGTGTAAGGGAAGTGATGTCATGATCAGTACATCCATTAGTAGAATGAAAGCTCCAGTAATTTTGATGTGATATACTGAATGATGTGGTTTTATTCACTCTGTTGTCTGGGGTCATGGCGTTGTATTTAAGTTTCAAAATGGGGTTACAAGGGCAAAACTTGGGGAAGCACTGTTGTGAAGGAAGGCTACATGAGAATGAAACAGTGGCTGTGGATTAGTTAATAAAGGTGAAAAGAAAAAAGTATTGGACAGTAGGTGAAGATGTATGTGGGTCAAGGCTGGAACTTTTGAGAATGAGGTTACAAGACCATATTTTCAGATGAAATAATTTAAAAAGTTTTTAAATGTTTGTTCTAAATATTTAAGGGCAATAAGTATCATTTGATGAACTTTCACACTGCTAAGAAGTCCTTCACTTTACTAAAGATGCCTAACTTTGGCCTATTATTTTGCTTAAACTACTGTCGAAATAACTACCTTTTGTGGTGCATTATTTTTTCCTGTTTTTTAGTTGAAATACATCTTCCAACTTAGGGTAAATTAATGAGATTTTTTTATCATGTTGATGCTAGTTGTTCTCCAGCAATAACTTGTTTGAGGTAACTTCCTTCTCTTTTCATGTAGGAAACATATGAGAACATACCAGGCCAGTCTAAAGTTACGTTTCTTTTACAAGCTGTTAGGAATGCTGCAGCTGCTGAGGAGGTAAGCTTCAAGAATCCCTCTCACTTTGAAAAGCCCTTAGAAGAATTTTTGGAGGGAATGCAGGAAAATGGAGCAGACAGAGGATTAACCTTGTTTTTTTGTAGGGATGAGATGAGTGGTTTAGCAAAATTAGCATTGCTTTTGTCACTGGTTTAGTACGTTAGTCATTTTCAGGTAAAGTTTTTGAAAAGGGATGGTATTGGATCTTATTCAGATGTAACTTCTGTGTCTTGTAGTCTCTTATTGCTTAGCTTTTTCAGAGTTTGCTTATTACTTCGTTTGCTTTGTTTTTGGTTTTGTTTTTTTACATTTTTATTCTACCCTTCTTCAAGGACTCGGAGCGACTTACAGCATAAGAAATATAAAATGCAATCCAGTATACTTAAAGTCCCTCAAAACCCTCATCATCATCATCACCACCACCCACCCTATTCCTGCCCGCCAAATGCCTGGCCAAACGAAAAGATCTTTCATTTACTCTGGAAGATGAACAGGCTCGGGCTTAGATAGACCTTCAAGGAGTGGGAATTCCATAATTGTGGGGCAGCAACTGAGACTGTCCACCTGTGCGTCCTCATCGTAGCAACCTCATGGTCAGCTGGCACTGGCAAGAGGGTGCCCCTAAGCCAACCTCTGAGACCACAATGGTGCATAGGGGAGAGGTGGTCTTTCACATGCTTTGGGCCCAAGCTGTTTAGGGCTTTATAGGCTAACACCAGCACCTTGAGTTGTGCCTGGAAGACGATTGGCAGCCAGTGTAGACTCTAGGACACCGGTGTAATGTGCTCCCGGTTACCCGTTCCCGACAGAAGGCAGGCTGCTGCGTTCTGCACCAACTGCAGCTTCCAAATAGTCTTCAAGGCCAACCCCACGTGTAGAGCGCATTGCAGTAGTCCAGCCTTGAGGTTACAAAGGCATGGATGATGGTGGCCAGACCCGAATCCAATAGAAAAGGTTGCAGCCTTCTCACCAGATGAATTTGGTAAAAAGCGCTCCTGGCCATCGCCGCAACCTGACAATCCAGGCACAGCAAAGGATCCAGAAGCACTCCGAGGCTGCACACCCAGCCAGAGGTGGCTGGACCCTGTCAATAAGAGCAGTTTCAATCACCTGTGCACAAGACCAGCCAACTATCATCACCTCAGTCTTGTCAGGATTCAGCTTCAATTGGCTTGCCCACATCCAGTTCCCAACAGCATCCAGACACCAGTTAAGCACCAAGACTGCAGGACCTGGGGCAGATGAAAAGGAGAGAGCGTGAGCTGGGTGTCATATACATATTAATGTCACCTCATTCCAAATCTCTGATCTCACCAAGGGGCCTCGGATACACATTGAACAGGAGTGGAGACCAGATGGAACCCTGCAGAACCCCACAAGGGAGATCCCGAGGGGAGGATGAGCTATCACCACCCTCTGGATTGTCCCGGCCGGGAGTGAGCAGAACAACTCGAGCATTCCTGCACACCCTAGCCAGGTCCTGCAGCTGTGTCAGCAGCACCCCCATGTTGAACAGTATCAGAGGCTGCTGAACGATCTAATGGAATCAGAAGGGTACAATTTCTCCCTATCGATTTCAAAGCGGAAATTATCAACCAAGGTCACAAGTGCAGTCTCCGTACCATGGCCAGGATGAAAACCTGACTGCCATGGGTCCAGGAAGCTGATAGCATCAAAATGTGCCTGGAGCTGCAGGATGACCATCCGTTCAATAACCTTCCCTTAAAAGGGGAGGTAAGAGACGGCGATAGCTGGCAGGGGAGTCAACATCAAGATATGGTTTCTTGAAGAGAGGGCGGGTGACTGCAGTCTTGAGGCTGTCAGGCAGCCTGCCATCCTTGAGGGAGGCATTGACAACCCCAGCCAGAAATGCTCCCAATGTCTCCCAGCTGGCTTTCATTGGACAAGAATGGATTTAATTCACAGTTAGTTGCCCACATCCCTCCAAGAACATCCTCTCTCTCAGTGGGCAAGGTTAATTGAAGCTGATCTAAGCAAACTGGACAAGACCAGGCCTTCTCAACCCTAAACTCTGACTCTGCACTCAAACCAGCAGCACCCACGTTGAGCCAAATATGCGTGACTTTGTCTGCAAAGTAGATGGCAAACTTCCCACAGTGGGCAGCCAATGACTTTAACTCCAGGTGGAGACAGCCAGGATTTAATAAGCTATTCACCACCTGGAAGAGCTCCACTGAACAGCACTTTGTAGATGCTATGGTGGCAGTGAAGAAAGCTTTCACCGCTGCCACCACAGCTACGGCATAGTCCTTCAAAAACAGTCTATGCCGCAGTCATATACTAAGGAGACCTGTGCTACCTTAGTGATTTCCAGTGATTGACTACTATACCTTCATGGCCAGTGTTTGAGCTGATGTAGAGCGAATGCATTGAAAGCTTTGCCAATTATATGTATGACACAAAATCCTATTACTGCAGTGTTTTATTTATTTATTTTTCAATTTAATACCCCGCCCTTCCTGCCGTCAGGCAGTCCGGGGCGGCTTACAATACAGTGTTGCTGTAGTTATAGCTGGGAACTTGTTTTCAACCCAAGACCCATTCTAAGCATTTAGTTCCTAACTACGCTTGGGCTGCAATTTCTGCATTCTCTGACCAAAAATAAATTTCTCTACAAGTTTGGTAAAAATCTATTTTGCTTCTTTCAAGTAATCTGGCCATAATTTAAAGGTGCCTTTAGTGGTGCTTCAGCTGTTGTGTTCTGATATGAAAAAATTACTATAATAATTTTTAGTGATGTAAAGGCTATGTGCGCAGTACCTGGACTGGGAAGTAGAGGGAGGCCCTGGTTCAAGTCTTGCTTTAGCCAGAAACTCACTGTGTGACCTTGGGCCCATCACAATATTCTCTTAGCTTAACCTACCTCACGGGATTGTTGTGAGAATTAAAGGTTTTATCAATCAGTTCTATGTGAAGTGCTCAGAGTGCCATGGCAGGGGGCCGCTATATTTTTTTAAAAAATCAAATCCATCATTTGCCCTTTTCAAACAGGGGGGGGGGGGGGGGGGGGGGGTGGTTGCCCGCAGTGGGTGTAGGTGGGTGTGCGTCAATTCCCACGGGAGCACACCCATCTCCATGCACGGAGCAACTGACATTGGAGCCTGTTACCCCGTGTGTGGGTGATGGAGCGCACATGCACACCCACCCACCACGGGCACTGTTCCTATCCCCTCTGCACCTGCTGTGGCATTTGCACAGGCAGGTGCCTCCCACTGCACACGTGTATGGTTGGGGAGGGCGCCCGTGTGGAAAGGCCCATTGATTTGACATTGAGTTCATCCGTCATTGAGTTCAATGATGGTTGTTATGCTAGCTAACACATTGTAGCTTTCATAACACTAAAAGGTAACTGTTACAGGATGGGAAACTTACAAGGTGTGCCTCTTCAGCATTCGTTTTCTCCAGGAGTATTTTCACATTTGCAAAACAGTCTAAAGTTTGGAAGTAATTCACATTTTATTTTATTTAAAAAGCATTTGAGTTAGTGTGAAGGAATGTGTGTAAATACTAATTAGCCTGTCGAAATGCCAGCAAGTCCAAAGTTAATTTAGAAATATGGAAGGGGAGTTAAAAACTCCCAAGTGTCCATTTTCAGAAAGACTTAGGCACCCAATATGTGGATTTTTCAATGATGATTGTTATACTAGCTAACACATTAAGCCTCATGTAGATACATCTTTCACAGGAGCTTACTTATATATTTTTAAATAATTGATAGAACATTTAGTTGTATATCACATTCACACTTCTAAATATGAGTTCAATAGTACTAGAATGTTTAATTTTTTTCAAATTTAGATCTTTTATTTAGAGTTTTTTATTTCACAATTGTTAAAGCAAGTTTTCTGATTAGAATTCACCAGAATGAAACATTAGCACAACACTGTTTTCTTTCCAGTTTTGCAGTGTTATATCCTATTGTGGCACAATGGGTGTTTTCAGATGAACAAATTGACCAGAGGAGCTCTGGTTGGCACAGCACCCACACGTGGGGAGCGAAACAAATGGGCAGCTCCCAGCATGGTTACTGTAGCCGTGGAAGTAGCCACCACGCACTCCCCCATGATGGACCTGCCCCAGAAACACATCACATGGGCAACTCTCTCTTCTCCACTCAGCAGCCCAGTGCATACCTCCCCATGCAAGGTGCTTGGAAACAGACTGCTGTGTCTCACCATGGTAACAGCAGTAGGGCAGGGGAGCATTCCCAGAAGAGTCTAGCTACTGTCAGCTGATGGTAGGGTGGGGGAAGTACATCGCATTGGCCTTGCAAGTGACGTGTCCTGGGAGCGTTTTGAGCTTGTGACTTGCAAAGGCCACTTTCCCCGCCTACAGAGCCGATGAGCTGACAGTGACAAGCCCTGGCTATGCACGCAGGATCTGCACCTCCATTTGGAATTTTTTTTGGGGGGGGGTGTCCACAAATGAAAAGACATATTTTTTTGACCCCAGATTTTTGACCACTGCTTTATTGTAGTGGCAGACGTCTGCTGACACGACTGGCCTGCATGTTGCACTTCCCGTTTCCCAGCATGTGGCAGAGAGTGGGTGCTCCTTGGCATTTGATAGCATTCATCTGGCTGCTCCACGTTCAGATTGGCGATCGGATGCAGGGCTCATGGGTGGCCATGCTGGGTAGTGTCTTGTCTGAAAACACCCAGTGGTAGAGCTGAAAAGAGTATCTTCCAAAATGGGTATACCTGTCAAATATGTGCTACCCAGTTGTCATAGCTGTCCCAAAGCAGCTGAGCCACACCAGAAGGGCCCTTTCAAGGCACTAACTCTAATCTTTAGATGACCAATATACATTGCCTGTCCTCATGACCAAAGTAGTTAGGAGCAGATAGCAGTTGCTCTGGTAGAACTGTGGAAAGGTTGGAGGTTTAATGCTCCTATAGTCAAAGAAGGGTATACGGTCAGGTACTCAAAGGACTGCCCAAAAACTCAGATATTGCTCACGGCTAATAAATGCACTACTCGTTTCAGCTTCGCACAGTGGAGAAGGGACTCGAAGGTCCAATACCACCACTTCCCTTCAAATTTCTAACTTCCCTTTGCACCTTCTTTTGAACAACTTCCTCATTATCATTCTTGGCTTTTGATCAGATACACATGAAATTTCAGTGTTTACATTTTTAGTAGTAGATCAGAGCCGCTTAAAAGTTTTTGTTTCACAGAAACAGTTCTTAGTTGATTTAGGGAGGGTTCTCACCTTCGTGCCTGTAGAAAGAAGATTGTCTTGGCATGTAATCCTCCTCCTCCCCACAACCTAATTTCTCTCCACCTCACACTAAAAGTAGTTATTACTTTATTTTGTGTGTAAAGAAAAAAAAAGTATCAAAATATTCTAGGTATCTGGGACATACATTAAAAATATAAACTACGACTAGTTGCCCCAATCGGAAAAGGAAGAGAGAAGGGTATTACAACCACAGTGATCCTTGGTATCTGCAGTTTGATGATGATTGTGAATGTGGGTATTGAAATTGTTTATGAACAGTCAGTGTCTTCATAACCTTTTTCCTTTGAACTTATTTAAATGGTAGAATCCCATAGTGATAGTGGAATCCCTAACTAAAGCTGGCTGTAGACTAACTTTGTTAAGTCAGTGCAAAGTTGTAGACCTAAGTAAACGTTGGTATATTCCTTAGGTTAAAAGTCATGGAAAATATTTGTATGAAAACAGCCTGTTAAAAAGTATTGCACTTTAGAAACCAAGCTTATCTGAATCCTGACTTTCTATTCATGAAGTGCAGAATAGGTTTTTCTGTTAGTGTTGAATTGTTTTGCCAAATCAGCATGTTATATTTGTTAAACTGGCATTTGCTCTTTTTAAAAAGTTGCATCTTATTTTGAGCAATATGCAATGTATTTGGAATCTTGGAAAATTACTGGAGTTAAGATGTTCTGGTAACCATGAATCCTTTTTGGTGATTTTTCCTTCCCTGAAGAGATGAAAGGAGGACCTAACACTGTTAAGAAATAACTTAAATAAACCAGTGTGAGATGGCTTTCACTAATATGGCTAAAAGTGTCCATTCTAGCTCTTGCAACTAAATATCAAAGCTTTGATTCTTAAAACATTGTGCTGCCACATGGCATTCACTCCACTGGGAACTGTGCTGTTAAAAGCATTTTGAAAATTGGAACATACATGCAATCCAGCATTCAGCACCAGAGAAGTCAGAATGACTTCCACTTCCTAAGCAGACTTACTGTTTTTGTGATTAATATTTAAAAAGTAACAGCTTAAGTTGTGCTGTAGCTGATTTTTTTTTTATTTGTGTCACTCTAGATTGAAAAAACTATTTTTTGTTTGTTTGTTTACTTGACAAAGCTTATATGCAAAGTGTTGATGAATCCAGTTTTCCATTGTATAATCAACCAGTTACCATTTCTAGTGCATTGGTTCCTTGTATATCATTAGGGAAAAGAGAGAGACTAAAGCCACAAAAATAAGTATGTTCAAACCGCATAGAACTTATTACATATATTGACTATTTAGTATGACTGTATATTAGGAGGGAAGTTTCCATAATGCAAAAGTTAATTATCCCCAGTACGCATGTAATGTATCCCTTTTCCTAAGTAAACATGACAATGTTTTATCGAAAGGATGACTGCATGTGGTGATATAACATTCTAAAGAACAGAAGTGAAGCACCTTTCTTGGAAATCCCTTCTCCCCAGGCAAGCAATTGGTAATTCATGTGTCCTATTCAATAGGTGAGACAAATGGCTGCTGTCCTTCTGCGACGTCTTTTGTCGGCTTCATTTGAGGAAGTGTACCCAACTCTATCACCTGATGTTCAGACTGCCATCAAAAGTGAACTGCTGTTGATTATTCAGATGGAAACACAGTCCAGTATGAGGAAAAAAATCTGTGACATTGTAGCTGAGTTGGCCAGGAATTTAATAGGTAGTACTATGTAGATGCAATGGTCACTCATAGTATATATTATACATGTGAATTTCTGTATTCTGTCTTTGTGGTGATCGTATTTGGAATCTCACATTTAAGTGCTTTAGCAAATTAAGTGTTGGAATGAAGACAGGACTTAACATCCCCCCTCTAACTTTATGTTAAATGTTTACATATTTTTGACAGATAAAAACGCACTTTAAGACCATTAAAGTCATTAAATTGGTTAGAATTTTCTTAAAGCCTATAAATCTTATTTCCTTGACTTGCCTTTAAAGACTTTGGTGCACAACTGCTTTTGTTCTTAATATAGGAATATTTATGCATTACAGTAAGTGGGCATCTAGTCCATTTGCTTGATCCTCCACTTTCCTAAACATGCATATTATTTTCTTGTAGCTCTGATACTTTCTTCATTTGATTTATGTTGTTGGATGAAAGTGGCTGGAATTTTTTATTTGGGGGGAAAATGAGCTTTTCAGAAGCACTGTTCCAGGCTTTTCTCAGCTGAAAATGCACCATTGATATGTAACTCAGTTTAGCTTACTATAACTCTATCAATAAACATTTTGGTCTGATTTAACTATAACATCGACTGGTTTTGAGGCCAAGCTTCTGTAAAAAAAAATTTAATCTCAAACATTATCAATTATCTGACTTTTCTAGATGAGGATGGTAACAATCAGTGGCCAGAAGGTCTGAAGTTCCTTTTTGACTCTGTCAGCTCTCAGACTGTTGGACTACGCGAAGCTGCACTTCACATCTTCTGGTATGCTACTGGATCTCAGTGCGGTGCTTTCCTATCTAGCAAACAGTGCAAGATGTTTCAAAAGCTTTAGAATTTGGGACTCTAGATCCTAGACACTGTTGTACAATACAATAGCACAACTTGTGTATGTTCTCATACATGGAAGTTTACTCTCCAAAAGGGGGTGTTCTTAATGTTCAGTATACAGACTCTTTCATTAAGACCCAAGTCAAAAGGTGAGGGGCAGGGGGACACTTCTTTCTGAGGGCCATATTGATAATTTTAAATTGGCCAGCAAGCCACAGTCTTCACATGCATTGGTGTTTTGTCGGGAAGCAGCTATCCTCTCCTGCTCCCCCCCCCCCCCCCCCCCCAATATCCCAAGGCTTCCTGGTATGGTAGTTCTAGTCATCACAGTCAAAGGCCCCAGCACTTCAGGACAGTATACCCCTGCTTAAGGGTTAATGTGGCAGGGGAATGGCAGTGGAGAGGTACATCAAGAGTCGCCATAGAGCTGCCATGGGCCAGATGAAAACGGGAATGGATGGGTAGAGGCCTCTGGGACAGAAGTTACCCATACCTTGTCTAAGTCGTTCTTAGGAAACACTTTATTAACACAAGTGTTCTTCATGGCGTTTAGGAATTTTCCTGGTATTTTTGGGAATCAACAGCAGCACTATTTGGAGGTCATCAAAAGGATGTTGGTTCAATGTATGCAAGATCTAGAGAATCCAACGGTAATGTACTAGTCACAATCCCTTGTAAAAGCATGATGACTAAGGAGAAATGTCCAATTAACTTTTATATAAGTTTTAGAAAAAAACTGCAAGTAAACTGGGAAAATAGTTTGAGTAAAAATCTAAAACATGGGCTGCTTGCATATGAGACGGGAACTGCCACAAGCTGAAATCATGGCAGGGGAATCACACAAACTCCTGCTCGTGTGTGGTTTGTTTTTTTTATTTAGCCTATATCTGCCATGATTGCTGAGCTCAGCCCTGTCTCCCATCACTGAAATCATGGCAGATATGGGCTAAAGAAGTAAAAAAACCGCACACACAAGTGGGACTTAATGTGATCCTCCCGTGATTTCAGCTCGCAGCAGTCCCCCGCCTCAGTCTTTCTACAATAATTGGAGTGACAAGTACCAGCAAGCGTCCAAATAATCCCAAATATGAAATCACTCAAATTTCTTCCAATGTAAATTCTAATCTTTTTTCTCCTTCTAGATCAGAACATTGTCAGCTAGGGCTGCCGCTGCATTTGTACTTGCTAATGAGCATAATCTTCCTCTTCTTAAACATTTTGCAGACTTGTTACCTGGAATATTACAGGTAAGGTAGACCATGTTGGAAGATGTCTTGCTACAAATGTAACTTTGCATATGCACAAATTAAATCTTGCTATGTTCTGTCAGTAATGCTTTAACTTTTAATATGCTCAATGTATGTGGATTTTATCTAGCAACTAGTTTGCAAAACCAGTGGTAGGAGAGCAGTTGGAGTTTGGCATACAACTTGCCAATCTATTTTTTTAAACACACACCCAGTGCACTAGCTCTTTTTCCTGCTGATTTTTTCCTGGATTTTTGGCTAGGCCTTAAAGCTGTTCTGGCACAAATGTCTGCTCAACACTTAGTGGTCCAGGTACTTAAGAGTAATGAATATTATGAAGACGCCAGTCAGGACTGCATAGTTGCCCATTTTGCATTTAAAACAGGAATAGTCTATGAGACAAAGCATCTGTAAAAGCATTTAATAAGTAGTGGTTGATTTTACAAGTAAGTCAAGTATGGCGTGGTGGTGGGTTTTTTTCACCCAAATAATTCTTCACATTTCCATATAGCCATAATTCTTTGAAATCTTGTGCAAAGAACTTAACCATAACACAGAGAAGTCAGCAGTTAGACAATTATCAAGAAAGCTCATTGTGACAGTAGTTTAAACAAGCAGTACCTTTCTTTTTACAACTTGAAGTGAGTCCGTGTAAAGGAGGCAGTGGTCAAGGGCTTTATTACTGTTGTTTAAAAGTGTTTTGGTCTAAATGATTGAAAAGCTTCCTGTGGCATTGCTGCCTCAGCTTCACCTGGCAGGGCAGCAAAACTGCTAGGGAATTGAATACCCTTACATGTGGAAACATTAGGACTCTGACTCTAAGCCCCAACCCTCCACATGCACATATTCCTTATTTTCCTGTTAGGTCTGATTTCTATAGCATACCCCTCTATCACTTGCAACTTTACGATTAAGTGCAGAATGCTTGATCTGCTCTGTGACTTATTTTGATTTATTATTATTATGGTCAAAGTAACCAAGTTCAATTTAACTGTACATAAAATAGTTCTGTGTACCTTATGCTATCTGGCATGCTGATAAATCAACTTGTAAACTTCTAAAGGTGGCACTAAATCACACCTCATAACAGTACTTATAATGAATCCCAACTTCAAGAACTAATGAATCCCAACTTCAAGAACTATTTCTAACCATTACATATTGACAAAGCAATATGTGAACACCCTGATATAATGAACTTTTTATCTGTTCTCAAATAAATTTGCCATACTGTTAGCACTATTGTAAGTATTGCTTGGTCACATTTTCTTTGAATTTCTTGTATAATGTTTGAGAGGCTTTTTAAAACTTTTAAACAAGTAGGAAGTTCTAAAACGCTGTTTGGAGTAAGGGAATTTGAAAAGGGTATACTAACCTTAGGGTAAATTAAAAATAAAAGTTGGGAAATATGTTAGTTAAACTTAAAAAAATAAAATAAACATTAAGTTATTGAAATGTATACTGATACCCATACAGTGTTAGTGACATAATGAGGGAAATATTGCAGGAGACAAAGGAGGAATCTCTTTAAGAATCAGTTGTCCTAAACTGGAGTTACATACTTAAAATTTCAGTCCAAGCAATTCATCTGTTTGTATAGCTGAAGCTAGGGGAAAGTGTTTGCAGATTCTACCTGTTCATGGGTGTTCTATCACTTCAATAGAGTATAAATATGAAATTCAACATGGGAAAGTGATTTTTCTGTCTTCATGAAAATCCACCCAAATCTAGCCATAGTACAAGTAGGGGGGGAAATGCAGTTGCACAAGTTCAGTGGATGCTTTAATCTAGATGTTGTCAGAATTATTCTCCAAAGATCCTGTAATGAGTTCATTCTGGATGTAGCACTCTAAATTAGATTTCCCCTGCAATGACTTCTTCAGCAGCAAGTAGCCTGCTGAGGTACCAGGTACAGCTTAAGAGCAAGTTGATTTTGCACAGTTACCTAAACCCTGTTCCTTGTGTAACCCCAGATACTATGTTCAAAGAGCAGGAATAGGGAAGAAATACAAAATTTAGTGAGCACGGTAAATCCTGTGTACTATGAGGCGGAGGAAAGATCTATACCGTAATAAGACTGTTGTGATGTATCTGTACGAAGGATTAAGTTAAGACGACAACAGGCAGCCTTTACTCTCGCTTTCCCTAACATCTGAACATTTACTGGGCAGCCTGCACATTCCTTTAAGTTATTTTAATGTAATTCTGGGTAAATAGAAGCAAAGAAGCTTGCGTTTTGGTTATGTATATGTAATTGAAACGGTGGACTGGAAAGTGGCTTTTAATCATCATCTGAAGTGTGGTTGTAACCTTTGAAGAGCGAAAAGCTGGTATTGAAAGTTTTGTGGGTTTTTTCCCCTTGGTGGTGCCAATTCATGTGTTGAGAGTTTTTGAGATAATTCACCATTGTAAAGTTAGTTTTGGTGGAATTTTTCAGCGGATCAAAATGGAACTTCACTCCTGCTAAGCCTGAATTAGATGTGGTCAGGGAGGGTTAAAGTTACTGCTTTTGGAAAGGATCTTGCATTGAAATGCAGCTATGCAGTGGAGGGATAGTGGCAAGCCTGCCTCTGCGGGGTATGTTGGGGGGCGGCTAGGCAAGAGGGCACTCTGTGGGGGATTTTGGGGGGTGGGATGGATCTGTGATATGGAAGTGACAAGGGGGGGCTGTGTATAGGAAGGTATCTAAGGGGTAAGTTGTGGGGCTGATAAGAGGTGTGTGTGTTTGTGTGTGGGCAAATTATGCATTTAGGCCCCGACACCAAGATTTCATACATAGGGCTGGCCAGGTTTGGTCTATGGAGCCCCCACTCGCATGTTTAGCATGTAGATCCCAATTAACAGGCAGTTCCCTCTGTATTTCTTGTATATTTGGATAGCCCCTATTCACAGGCTTAGAGTGACAGGCCTAATAGATGGGCATGCATTCTTGCCCACCATGCTTTGCACACCAACCTCCCCTCCCTGCTTTTTCACTATCCTGCCCCCTATTAGGACACTCAGCTGTGGCAAACCATGGGAAGAAGCCGCACCAGCTGTTTTTCTTCTGGGTTATGGTTCCAGGAGTTGGCCTGATGCCTGCTATTCCCACCCACACAGAGTTTATACCTGCGAGCACTTGGCAGCTGGAAATAACCCTGTGTTTTTAAAGCAAAGCTCATTCTTTTTGAGTGATTTTAGTGAAAATTGAAATCCAATACAGTCTTTGCATGTTGTCATCACCCAGTTTCTTGCATCCACGACTCTCCGTAATGTACTGACAGGGTAGCATCACGTAGTTTTATTTGGGGTCTTGCCTGCTGTGGTGTGAGAAATCCCTCTTGGTTGACACAAACCCCCAGTCAAACATGCACCCCTTGTATCCCTCTCTATCCTCTTCTGCATTACCATACAGTTGGGGCAGAAAATATCCCTGCTCATGAGGGCACTCTGCATTTCTTCAAGTGCCCAAACCTTGTATAGGGTAACAAGCACTTCTTTAGTCAGTTTGCATACCCTGTACCCAGAGTCGCTTGTTTCCCAGAAGAGATTCATCTCTGCCATCTGATCGAGTTGCTCCTGGTGGCCCTGCAGATATCCTCTTGCTGTTATTGGGGCAGTGATGAGAAAAAAATGGCAGGGAACACCCAGCCTTCATTAGTGGCTGCCCTACTTCTGGCAGCGCACAAACGTCCAGAAAAGTCGTGATCTCATTCACATCCCACTCATCTCATCTGGGGTCCCACTTCCTCAGTGGTCCGCTATGACCTGGAGAACCACGGTACCCAGTTCATGGAGATCAATTGCAGCCAGAACTGATTTCCAGCTAGAGACCGTTCCAGTTCTAACTATTGCTGCCTGTGTCCTCCATAACATCTGAAAGACTGGTGGGGTTGAGTTGGAGAACCCCCCCCGCCAGCTAGGTCCAGTGAGCCATTGCCACTGTTCTGGGCCCAGCTGAACTGAGCAGAGCAGCACCTAGACAGAGAGATCCAGGACACCTTGTCCTGGCACGTTAACCACAATGCTAGCCCCAGCACCCACTGTCAGTGACAGTTAAATGAGCATTGGTGAACTGTTTCAAATTATTTTTTTGTTGTCATATCAGTATATCCTTCAAAAATGTTTCCTGTGTCACTGTTTTCCTCTGGCCCATCCGGCTCCCTCCAGCACTAGGACAACATACTTTCCCTCTTTGCCCTCTCCCCGTGTGCTATTTCCTGCTTGGCAATCCTTCACTGTGAGTTCTCTATTGGTGTTTTCAGATTAGCCGACTGCAGGCCTGAACCTCTGTGCTTCCTATTGCATTTGCAGGCTAACCAGGTCTGGGAATGATATGACGTGCAGAAGCACATGTGTGCAGCCAGCTGTTCTGCAGTTGGCCACCACCTGACCTTTGCCTGGCTTTCCCACTAGTTACCTTTGCGTCCGGACTTTTCCCCGCTAGGGTTCTGTGCCCCCAGCCCTCAAGTGCATGGCCAGCAGACAAACACACCCTTCACACATTTTTTCTGCATCCATCACCCTTCCAACCGTCTGCTCCGTAAGTGGCTTATCGCTATGCCATACTGCCATTATTCGTGGTCCTTCCTCCCGCAAATTTCCCTCCTTTCCCAGAAGAGAAACCGAAACCATGGCTTGTGAAAAATAAATAACTTTACGTAAAAACAAACTGAAATTGCTGTCTGAGGTGGGCCCAGTGTCGATCCTTCTGTTGGTGGTCCGAGTGGGCCTCGGCAGCGAAGGCCTAGCATTCTGTGGTGGTCTGCCACACCAGCTGCCCTTTCTCCCTGGCTATGCCATTAATGGTGGTCTTGTCTGCCCACCAGGTGGTCTCCCCAAGGAGCTCCTTTGCCACATCCTCCCTGGCAAGGTCCTGGTTCCACCGGGTCCTTTTGCCAGGGGTTTCCGTCCGTTCCTGTTGCACTGGCTGACCTGTAGCAAGGCAACAACAAAAAAAACAAGTTCAGACAGCCTCGCCCACCTTACTGCCCTGGTGACCTGAAACACTGCCGGCCCAATTTTCAGTCCTCCACCCATCCCGCCCACTTTACCACCCTGGTGGTTCAGGCCCCTGCCAGCCAAATTTTCAACCCTCTATCTGCCCAAAAGGAAGTGGGAATGAGTACCTGGTCTATGGCTGCTGGGGCAGGATACCAGCTCCACATCTTTCTTCTTCGATCACTGTCAGAGGAGTGAAGAACATAGAGAAATCAACCACTGCCATTCGTGCTCCTTCACCCAATATTTATGGTTTACCATCACTACTACTTTTGATTTATATCCCACCCTATGCTAATGCTTCCACTAAGTTGAACATCTTGCTTTCTGCGTTCCTATTCTTCCCCACAAGATAAGAATAAAACGCACCCTTCATGCATTTCATAGAATCAAGAGGGCGAACTGGGCATACATTCATTAGTTTTTGCAAATGTTTTAGGAGCTATAAGTTAGAATGTTCAAAGTAAAATAAAGTTATAAAAATACTTGCTTAGTTACACCTGTCAAACTCAGACACTGTTTTTAGCATTTGGCATTCCCTGCATATTGTGGTATTCTGTAAGTGTAAGTGACTGTCGGTTACATAAGCTTTGCTTCTACTAGAAGACACAGAGGAGAGATAGTTACATATGAAAGAAGTAGACTTGAATTTTTGTTAGAATGTACTTGGTAATACATTGTGTTCATTTGGTTGGGAATGAGATGTTCATTTTTAAATTATCTCTTATAGGCTGTAAATGACTCCTGTTACCAAAATGATGATTCAGTGCTAAAATCCCTTGTAGAGATTGCGGATACGGTTCCAAAATACTTGCGTCCACACTTAGAACCTACACTGCAACTGAGTCTGAAGGTAAATCTGAAAATAACACATAGTTTAATCCTTTTACTTGTTACATTTCTGGCTTATTCTTGCCATTATGTTTTAACGTTTCTGGATTGCAGTTATGTGCAGACACTAGTCTCAGTAATATGCAACGTCAACTGGCTCTCGAAGTAATAGTGACCCTCTCGGAGACTGCTGCTGCTATGCTGAGAAGACACACTAACATTGTTGCACAAGCTAGTAAGTAAAACACTTTATTACACAACATTTACGTGTTAACATGTCAAACTAATAGTAAGTGCTAGTGCCTACCACAATAACTTGGACTTTTACTGCTACAGAACACCTGAAAATGCCAAATTGGGAGTTCAGTATGTTCTTTGAAGTGTGAATTGTTCATCAGTAGGCTCTCGTATGGTACTTGCCTCTCATTTGTAGTTGTACAGATTACCTTAAATTTGCAATTGCTGAGCACACCTTTAGTGCCAGACGTATGGTGCATGTACTATCCATTTGATCATCTCCAAGCATCACCCTTGGGTGATCTACCAGGACGCCTTCTTCTGCCCCAGTACTCCAGACTGGAACCCCTTCTGCTGGCTCCCAGCTCTAGGGCACCTCAGAAATGTTCCTTTAGAGAGAGCATTCCCTCCTGCACTGGAGGAGCTCTTTTCTACTTCACCAGTCTCACTTTCCTCTCCAGAGGTGATCTCTGAGCAGCTGGTTACCTCCCCCACACTGTGATCTATTGGACACTAGCTTGTGATCACAATCTATTTCTTGGCTGTTCCTACTCTAACAATTAGTGGGGGTTGAGGACACTTGGTGGGCTTGAAGTAGGGATGATGGTTATCTGTGTTTAAATGGAGGGGGAAGGGCGGCATGTAAGGTCTGGAGGGTGGAGGAAGGGAGCACAGGGGGCAGGTAAGGTGCGGGGAGGGACATAGGTGGACGACAGGAGCAGAGCCTGAATGTGGATTCCCATAGTCAAGCTCTGCTTTTTTTACATTGCATTACACTTTTTATTTATACCCCGCACTTTCCCAACCCAAGTCGGCTCGAGGCAGCTAACATAAATATATAAATACAATATTGGGTCTTTATCCCACATAGGGGAAACCCACCACTACAGTACACCACAATACAAAGAAAAACTACTATCCAATTTAACAGGAGACCTCCTCATAACCTTTACCACTACGAAACTTGCATTGGGTAATTTCACCAGTGACGCCTCCATCCCAATCTCCCGGCCCAACCAAGGGGTACGGCCCCTTTGATCGTGCCCCTTCGAGCCGCGCCCCCAACATGCGCCTTTGGCACGGCCTCAGGCTAACCCTGGTGTTACGGGGAGCGGCCCTGCAGGAAGCCTCCCCAGGCCCCGCCCCCACAAGGGTGGAGGGGGAGGAAGAGTAGCTCTGTTGCCCTTAACAGGCCAACTGCCACCCCCCGCCCCCAATGCCAGTTCGTGGACAGGTAAGATCGGGGAAGGGAGCGCAGGGGGCAGGTAAGATTGGGTCTGGGTGGGAGGGAGGGAGCATGGGGGGGGCAGGTAAGATAGGGTCTGGGTGGGTGGAATCAGATCATTCTGATTTTTTTGGCACAGCAGGCGTCTCTGCTTGGGGGCTGGGGACACCGAGCTGAATAAACAGAGCTAGCTAAACCCGGATTGATGATTGCGGTGGCTGATCTTGCCCCCTAAACCTACCCAGAACTACAGAGCACATGGATTTCAGCGACACCCCTTTTCCCTCCAAAAACGTGGGGTGTCTGGGCTGTGGCTCCAATAGGGTGCCCCACTGGAAGAGCATGGCTAGGGCTGGAGCACAGGAGTTTGACTGGGATGGTCCCAGGTGTGAGAAGAGGGCAGAGGCTTGTTCCGGAGCTAGGGACAGGAAGCTACAGGTGGGCTGGAATCTACCTTCATTCAGTGCTTCTTCCTCTGACTTTCCAACCCCACTAAGGAATGAAGAGTGGAGGGTAGAGGTGTGCATCAGGGGCCCATGTCATTTTTCATTTTCATTATTCAAATCTGTCGTTTTCGTTTTCATAAATACCAAGTTTTCGTTTTTGATTTTGTTTTCGTTTTCCATTGGTTTCAATGGAAAACACATTTTTGGCTGTAACCTTCTTGTTTTTCATTATATTTGGCTGAAATATGGAGGCATTGTACCTCCAATGGAAGGCATTAGGTGTACCAAATTCCAAAAAGATTGGATAAAGGAATCCAATTTTATACACAGTCGAATTATATTATTTTGCAAATATCTTCATATACATTCTTAACTAACTCCTTTGCTTCACATTTAATGTAGATGAAACTTGGCATGTTTATACCCCTGCCTACATTTACTATCTCAGCCAACTTTCAGAAGGATTGGATAAAGGGTTCTGGTGGTATAAGCAATTAACTTACAAATGTATGTCTGACTGTAACATCTTTGTAGTTCAACCAGTGTACATGAAATTTGGCAGGGCTGTATATCACACTTTCATGATCATCTCTGCCAAATATCAGAAAGATGTGATAGTCCCAGCTTTATGCCTGCACAGCACATGCAGAGAAGGAGCCTATGCCAGGGATTCTCTTACGTGTCACTGGTATAAGATCTGTTTGTGATGCCTATTGGCCAGTAGAAATGTCAACCAAATATCCGCATTCTCTGCTGTGACCATCTCAACATCTCTCCCCCACTTGTTACTGTGAAGTCAGAAGCATCTATTTAGGAAAGAGCCAATAGAGATTCTCTTATGTCTTCTGTCACGGTGCTGCAGGATGTGATTGTGATAACTGGCCAGTCTGGATGTGTAAACTGTGTCTCCTGATTGCTGGGATGCTATCCTGTCCCTTCTATGCCCTCCTGAGGGCTGCCCCCTATGCCCGCTTCGAAGCCACTGCCAATTGGTCCTGTAAAGCTGGAAGCATGAAGTAATTGGCCAGTGAATGTCTGTTAGTCTTTTGGATTGCTTAACAGCCTCCCTCCCATTGCCATGCCAGGTGCCTGCCTCTGACTGGCACTGCATGTGCTGCTATTTATCTGAATAATGGTCTTCAAGGAGACAACTTCAATTGCTTTTAAAATTGGGTCCCTTTATTACATTGTCCTGTAGTTTGGCAGAGATGACAAGGAAGGTATATGATACATTCCTGCCAAATGTCTTGTAAACCAGATGGAATATAAAAATGTTACAGCTGGAAATGTCTTGTACCATCAGGACCCTTTATCCGATCTTTCTGAAAACTGGCAGGATTGTTAATCTTTTGCGGAGGGACAATATATTCACAGGTTTCATGCAAATTGAGTGGAAGATAAAGAAGCTGTAGCCGCGAATGTTTATGGAGCTTTTCTTAAAATCACAACATTCAATTGCTTCTAAAATCGGTTCCCGTATCTAATCTTCTCAAAAACTGGTACACATAATACCCTCCGTTGGGAGTACAAACTCCCCAAGTTTCATCAGAACTGAATAAGAATAAAAAAAAGTTATAACTGGAGATACGTTTGTTTTTTCCCTTTATTTCAAAAACAGTTGTTTTCGTTTCTATTTTCATTATTTGTCGTTTTTGTTATTGCAATAACGATAATGAAAATTACCATTTTTATTATCGTTATTGTAATAATGAAAACGACATGCACGATCCTAGTAAGGGGGCACTTTTGGATGATACAGTGGGCGTTTTTCAGGAGGTGGGCAGGAAGATGGTGGGGTCCTGTGCAGAACAACCCCTGTGGGGCAGAGTGGCAAGTGTAGTCCTCTTGTGAGGGCTTTAACAGCAACCCTCAACCCAGGGAGGGACATCCTAGGGGGGAACAGGGAGGGAGCGGTGGGAGGTGTGTTCCATCAGTGAGGAGGGAGCCTTGTGCCCATTTCCCTCTCAACCCCCCACGCAGGTAGGCTGTGGGTCGAGGCCCGGGAGACCCCAGGCTTTGGTCTGGTGCTACTGAAAATGAGGTCGGTTGTCAATAAGTTATCTACCATCCGGGAATTAATCCCGTAGTGGAACGCCGACCTTGTGTGTATTACAGAGACCTGGCTGGACAATGAATCGGGCCCTATTCTGACTGATCTTGTTCCGGCTGGGTCCTCTATGCAGCATCAGCCTCGGCCGGAGGGACGAGGGGGCGGTGTAGCCATTGTTATTAAGGATGCATTGTCTTTTAGGAGATATCCGGTGCAGGCGCCACCAGGGGTTGAGTGTCTCCATCTTGTGTTGGATTTGGCCGGGGACAGATTAGGGGTGCTGCTGGTGTACTGTGCACCCAACTGCCCGGCGGCATCCCTACATGCTCTTGCTGATCTGATGTCAGATGTGATCCTCCGGACCCCCTAGATTGGTGGTCCTGGGGGACTTTAATGTCCACACTGACACCGATCTTGGAGGAGCGAGACATGGGTTCATGGCCTCCATGACAACCATGGGCCTGTCCCAAATCATCTGTGGCCCCACACATGAGGAGGGACATACACTGGATTTGGTTTTCTGCACCGGCCTTGAGGC
>QEPC01015038.1:151846-194473 GCA_003113815.1 Sphenodon punctatus
GCAGCTCCAGGAACACCTGAACCGCACCGGTTTCCTTGATCCCTCCCAGTCTGGGTTTCGGCCTGGGTATGGTACGGAGACGGCCTTGGTTGACAATCTCTGTCTGGCGTTGGACCAGGGTTGTCAGACCTTACTGGTCCTGCTAGACCTTTTGGCTTCATTCGAAACGGTCGATCACGAGGTGTTGGTGACTCGCCTGCGGGACCGTGCTGGAATTGGCGGAATGGTCTTGGACTGGTTTTGTTCGTTCCTGGCTGGGAGAACTCACTGGGTGGTCTTGGGGGAGTGTACATCTTCCCCCCAAGACCTCACATGTGGAGTCCTTCAGGGTGCCATTCTGTCCCCCCTCTTGTTTAACATCTATATACAGCCATTAGGGGAGATTGTGAGGGGGTTTCAGGGCATGCAGTGTCATCAGTATGCTGATGACACTCGGCTCTACCTCTTTTTCCATCGACCCAGGCCATGCAGTCTCCTTATTTTCCCAGTGCCTGTCAGCTGTGGGGACTTGGATGAGGTTGAGCCATCTGCAATTGAATCCTGACAAGACGGAGGTGGTGATGGTGGGCGAGGGCTTGGGGGGCCTGGGGGTGGTTGAATCTCCTCTTGTTGGGGGGGGTTCGCCCCCCCATGGTGTCTCAAGTGCAGAGTCTGGGTGTGCTCCTTGATTCGCAGCTCAGCTTGGAATGTCAGGTTGTGGCCGTGGCGGGAAGTGTGTTTTGGCAGTTACATCTTGTCCGGTGGCTTCGGCCGTATCTCTCAGACTCCGACCTTGCCACTGTCATCCATGCCTTCATCACCTTGAGGCTGGATTACTGCAGCGCGCTCTACGTGGGGCTGCCCGAGAAGCTGGTCCGGAGGCTGCAGCTGGTGCAGAATGCCACGGCCTGTCTCCTGACGGAGGTGGGTCGCAGGGAGCACATGACACCAGTGCTCCGGGCTCTGCACTGGCTGCCTATAATGCACTGGGCCAGGTTCAAGGTGCTGGTTTTAACCTTTAAAGCCCTTCGCGGCCTAGGCCCTGCTTATCTGCAGGACCGCCTCACTCCCCGTGCGACCCTTGAGATCGTCCATGGGAGCCTTTTTGGAGGTTCTCCGGGCGAGGCGAGTGGCCACCGATGTTGGATCTTTTTTGGTGGCCGCCCCTGTGCTGTGGAATTCGCCGCCGGAGGAGGCTCGGCTGGCTCCCACTCTCCTACTGTTTTGGCGTATATGTAAGACCTGGCTGTTGCTTCAGGCTTTTGGCGAGGGGTAGGGGTGGGGTTTTTCCCCACATATTGCATTTTTAAATTGTTTTAAAATTTTATACTGTTTTAATGATTGTTGTCCGCCGCCCCGGGCTGCCCTGTAGGTAGGAGGGGCGGGATATAAATTTTTAATAAATAAATTAAATAAATAAATACACAAAGGGGAGGACATTAAGTGGAGAGAGTAGGGGCCGACTCCCTGTAAATAGCTTCCACAGTGGAAGACATGCACAGGAGAAGCACTTTACAGGGAGCAGCTTTATTGAGGGATACAGACTATGGAACCTGGACGGGGAGGTCTGCAGAATAGGCAGTGTTGTGCAAGAAAGAGAGCCCTGTCTAAAGGGGAGTGTCTTGTACAGACAGAGAGCGGCAGAATAATGGCCATAACTGCCAGGGGGGAGAACCTTGTACAGAGGAGAGCAGAGTGAGGGAGCTTTGTACAGGGGGAGAGCTGCAGGATGGGCAGCATTATGCAAGGTGGAGAGTCCTGTACATAGGGCAGCAGAGTTGGGGAGCCCTGTACAAGGAGTGGGCTAGCCTAGGGGGAGTCCTTTTATAGAAAGCAGAATGGCCAGTGTTGCACAAGGGAAAGACTCTTCTCTGACAGTGGGGAGTAGAGTGGGAGACTCCTGTACAAGCCATGAGCTAGGGAAGATTGTAGAGAGCAGACTGAGGCACCTTGCATAGGGCTGTCAGTGAGGGGAGTCTTCCAGGTAAAGCACTCAACTTCTGCAGCCAGGATACAACAAAAAATATGAGCGGATAGGTTAGTGCAGACTTAGACCTAGAAACAAAGTGCAGAGACAGCAACTTCTGTTTTTAAATTTGTCTTTCCCCTTGTTAAAGTTAAGCTGCTTCTGTGTCCAGCTAAAACCTGCAGCCTTTCCTCCTTGTAAACATCCCCTATAGTGCGTTTCCTTTAGAAAAGTAGTTTATGGCAGCAGAGTTTATTTAACTCAATGACCTTTGTCTGGTGGATCAGCTAAAAATGTGATGAAGGGGGCAAAATAAACATTAAAAGATATGGAAGGAAGGAGGAGATCTAATGGTTGGGACATAAATCAGGCAGAATATATGGGAAGCTGATAAAAATAGGTCTCTTCACCATTTACAAAAATGTTCACTTTGGAAGGAACAGCGGGGAAAACATTTTTTGGCATGCAGCTCTGAAACCAAGACAGCTGATGCCAAGAGGATCCAAAGGGTACAGTTCTTCTTAGTTTAAAAACCGTCCCTGCCAAAGATTGCTGTAAACACTGAATAAAGATACCATTATGAATACTACTACTATTCATTTCTATAGCACTACTAGGCATATGCAGCACTTCAGTTACAGGTTTGTGGAGACTAGCCCCTGCCCAGTGGGCTTACAATCTAAGGCCCTTTTTACACGGACAGCAGTGGGTGGGGGGATGAATGTGCTGGACGTTCCCATAGACGCACACTCACCTCCACCCATGGAGCCTCTGGTTTGCCCGAAAGTTCTGTGGGTGGAGGTGGGTGTGCGCCAGGAGCAGGCACGCACCACCACCCATGCTATTCGCATGGGCAAGCACCCAACGGAACACCCATCCACCCACCGCCACACCATTTCCATGGATGCCCCCACGCATCCAACACCCTTCTGCAGACCCGGGGGGGGGGGGGGGAGGATCCGTGTAACAATGGCCTAAGATGAACACGGAGAGACAGACACACATTCCCATCTTACAGATGCAGAACTGAGGTTGAGACTTGCCCAAGGCCACCCAGCGAGTTCGTGGCTAGGGCAGGATTCAAATCCTGGCTTCCCAGGATTACTGCCACATTCACACCTGATGCTGTAGTGCTGTAAAAATGATGTGAGGCAAAGACGTGGCAGTGGGGAGGAGCCTGATGACAGCAGTAGCACCAGTGTGAATGGAGTTCTGCTGCGGCTTTACTCACGCATGACAGGCCTAGATTTTGCGCCCTGTCATGTGTAAGCAAAGCCGCAGCAGAACCCCGTTGGCACTGGCGCTACTTTCGACATCGGGCTCCTCCCCACTGCCGCGTCTCTCTCATCATTTTTACAGCGCCGCAGCATCAGGTGTGACTATGGCCCAAGTCCAGCACCTTATCCACTACTCCACACTGGCTCTCTAGGCTGAGAGATTGTGACTTGCCCAAGGCCACCCAGTGAGTCTATGGCTAGGGGTAGAATTTTTATTTATTTATTTATTCATTCAATAACTTGTATCCTGCTCCCTTCAACCCTATGGCAACTTGGGGCGGCACACAAGACATTTAAAACAATATATAAAAACAATACATAAAAGGGGTTACTAAAACAATAAAAACAACAACAAAGAGGTAAAACCACTGGTGGTAAAACCATCCTTGTTCCCCCCCCTTCTCCTCCAAAGGCCCGGACGAACAGCCAGGTCTTACAGGCCCGACAAAAGGCCAACAGGCCGGGAGCAAGGTGAGCTTCCTCTGGAAGGGAGTTCCACAACTGTGGTGCAGCCACCAAGAACGCCCTCTCCATTGTTCACCCGGGGGACCTCCAAGAAGGCGCCCCCCCCCCGGTAGACTGCAGAGGTCGCTCTACGGCCCGTAAAGTGAGGCATTCGCTCAGATAGGAGGGGCCCAGACCACGTAAGGCTTTAAAGGTCAAAACCAGCACCTTGAATTGGGCCCGGAACACTAGAGGCAACCAGTGCAGAGCCTGGAGCACTGGTGTGATGTGCTCCCTATGACCCGTCCCCGTCAGGAGACGGGCCACCGCATTCTGCACCAGCTGCAGCTTCCGAGTCATCACCAAGGGCAGCACCACGTAGAGTGCATTGCAGTAATCCAGCCTTGAGGTGATGAATGCATGAATGAGGGTGGCCAGGTAAGAGCTTGAAACATATGACTGGATCCTCCGCGCAAGATATAATTGGCTAAAGGCTCCCTTTGCCACCGTCTCCACCTTGACGATCCAGGCAGAGGCCAGGGTCTAATAGAACCCCCAAACTTTGCACCTGCGGGACCAGCGGGGGGCAGATCCTCTCCGCAAGGGGAGCCATCACCTCTGCTGCCCTACCCACCAACATCATCTCCGTCTTATTAGGATTCAGCTTCAGTCTGCTCAGCCTCATCCAGTCACTCATGGCTAGGAAGCACTGGGAAAGCACCGAGACTGCAGAACCTGAATTAGTTGAAAAAGAGGGGTAAAGCTGGGTATCATCAGCATACTGGTGGCAACAAGCACCAAACCATCGCATGACCTCACCCAGGGGTTCCATATAGATGCTAAATAAAAGTGGAGACAGAATCGAACCTTGCGGTATGTCACAAGCAAGATCCTGGGGGCAAGATGTTTCTTCCCCCAGCACTACCCGCTGGCTTTTCCCCAGAGGAGCGAGCGGAGCCGTCCTAAGAAGGTCCCGTCCACCCCCACCCCCCAAGGTCCGCAACCATCTCAAAAGCAACCCATGGTCCACCGTATTAAACGCTGCCAAGACATCTAATAGTACTAGATGTGCTGAATGTCCTAAATCCATCTCAGTGGAGGTCATCTTCCAAGGCCACCAATGCAGTCTTGGTGCCGTATGCTGGACAAAAACCTGATTGAAAAGGATCCAGAAAGCCAATGCTATCCAGATGTCCCTGGAGCTGCTGGGCCACCACCTGTTCAATAACCTTCCCTAAAAAGGGAAGGTTAGAGACAGGTCGGTAACGTGAGGGAATCAATATCCAATGATGGTTTTTTTTAGCAGAGGCCTCACCACCGCCTCCTTGAGGCAGTCTGGCACCCTGCCCTCCCAAAGGTAAGCATTGATCACTCCGCCAGCACTGATCCCAAAGTCTCCCTGGAGGCTTTCATCAGCCAGGTTGGACATGGATCTAGTTCACAAAAGGTAGCCCTAACAGACCCCAGAACCACCTCAGCATCGGCTGACATCACTTCCTGAAACTGATCCCACAAAAATGGACCAGATGGGGGGGCAGCCATAACCCTCGGCTCTCCTGCATCAATCCCGCCCCGAAATCATGCTGGATTTGAGTGATTTTTATCTGCGAAGTAGTTTACAAACTCCTCACAGCAGGCTTGAGAAACCTCCCACTCCAGGCAGAGGGAGGCCGGACTGACCAGCCCCCTCACCACTCAGAAAAGCTCCGCTGGACCCTCGCTTCCCAGGTCCAAGTCCAGCACCTTATCAACTAAACTACACTGGCTTTCCATTCACACCACTCCTATGAGTTGGTGTGACTGGAATAATTAGGCAGTTAGTTGTCCATTGTGATCTGAAGGTGCAGCAATAAGTAGGCAAAGTAGCTAAAAATAAAATGAAACAAGACAAAATGAGAGACGGAAAGAGAAAATAAAAACATGGAAAACGTATCAAAGGATTTACACCACGGAGTACTTTGGCTCAGATTTTAGGGCATTTTCACACAGGACACACTCCACCCACCACCCATCCACTATACATGTTTCAGGGTTGCCCTATGGGTGCCCTGTAACACGTATAGTGGGTGGGTAGTGGGTGAAGAATGTCTTGTGTGGAGTGGCCATGCATTACACAATGCTAACTTAATTCTAAGAAGTTTTTGGAAGTGTGCAGTGTTTAAACTGAGACAAAGTTGTGTTCTTAGTAAGGCAAGGAGCTACCAGTAAAAATCTAGCTTCGCCTTGCTTGCTACTTGAAGGAAGCAGCCTTCTAAACTGGAGGGAGCAGATCTTCCACGTTGGCCTCCCCTAAGCCCTGCTCCCATAGTGGTTATGCTGTTCAGCATTCTACTGCGTTAGCAGGGCACGCTTTCTCAATTGCATTGCATTTTTAAAAAATAATAATAAAGTATTCTATAATAAAAAACCCTCCAGTTTACAAGAGGTTCTTGTAAATTCAGTCATGCACTAAATCATTCAAATTCAATCATGCCCTAATCATGCACATGGAAATTGCAAGTTAAGGTTCCTTAACCTTTGTGCCATGTAAGCAGTACAGTCTTGCATATTGTACTCACTTACAACTTAGGCTCTATGTCCTCGCACTTTGCCTTTGTCTTTAAGCCTCAATCTTCTTCCTCTGCATGTTGGGGGCAACACTGAAACTGGGGACAGGAGGGCGTGAGCTGTCCCCTCACCCCCTCCTTTTCCTTTTAAAGAGAGAATTTAGAAGTCCTGCCGCCCTCCCTCTCTCCCCCTCTAATTTATTTGGTCCCAGCCCAAAGAACTTGGGACTCCTGCTTTCCAACCTTCTCACCTCACTCTAATCCAGTAGGCTGCACTCACTTCACAGGCAACTCAGCCGTCCTGGTTCACAGCCTGTTCTGCTGTCAACCTTGTAACAGACAACTCAGGAGTCCTGAATCCAAGTCGCCCCTCTAGCCCCAACTCCCGTCCCGGAGAACTCAAAAGTCCTGGGAGAAACAATGTTTATCTGTATGTCTCATATGAAACAGAAAGGGGTGTGTAGAATGACCAAAAAAAAACAAAGGAGAGGGAGTGTAATAACAGGGAAGGAGACTATTTGAGTCAAAGGATAGGGAGTCAGTTGTGTTAAGTGGGTAGAATGTTAGGACTGCTCCCACTGGTATCCTATCAGTCTTCTGAAGCAGTTATTTCACTCAAAACCTTGTTGTAACTATACCTAATTCCTCCTGTCATTCCACCCACTTACTTGATCCTGCACACTTTTTGTATTTTTTCCTGTCATTCCAACC
Source organism: Sphenodon punctatus (assembly GCA_003113815.1). Taxonomy (NCBI): domain Eukaryota; kingdom Metazoa; phylum Chordata; class Lepidosauria; order Sphenodontia; family Sphenodontidae; genus Sphenodon; species Sphenodon punctatus. Next base: position 158,770 of record QEPC01015038.1, read on the forward strand.
ATCTCACTTACTGCATATGGTGCCTTCCTCATTTCACATCCTCTTGCCTTCCCTATGTAGTCCCAAAGATGCAGCTGTTGTACTCTTTCATGGACACTTAATTGGATGTTGGCATGACAAAAGTATTTATTTAGAAATTGGCACTGCTGTTTCTCCATTCCTTCCAGTGGCCATTCAATTTTATTTATTTCAATGTGTACCCAACTTAAAGTTTTAATTAAACATTTGCGTACAACTGTACTCCACTTCACTGTGCTCTTGAAGGGCAGTGGGGACTATTGGGTAAGAGGGAGGGTTGTGAGCTGTTAGTCGGCTTTCTCATTCTCCACAACCAAAATGAAAGAATAGAGAGAAAGGAATGGATGAGCGACCAGCTCACGCCCTCCTGTCCCCAGCTTCAGTGTTGCCCCCAACCTGAGTGTTGACCCCAAACTGCAGAGGAAGAGGATTGGGGCTGAAAGGCAAAATGTGAGAGCACGGAGCCTAAGTTGTAAGTGAGCAGAATATGCGAGACTGTACAATGTCTTTACTGCTTACATGGCATGGAGGTTAAGGCAGGAGCTTTAACTTGTCATTTCCATGCTTTTTAGTGCATGATTGAATTTGCAAGAGCCTTAACTCTTCTTGTAAAGTGGAGGATTTTTTATTATGGAGTACAATGTGTATTCTCACTCAAGATGATTAGAGCAATCATGAGATTGTGGAAATATACCATTGATATGAACTGGTACTATCTTACAATACACACAAACACTTTAGAATGATGCTTATTGCGTGTACAGTTATGGGTCCAGGAAATGAGTTCTATATCAGGGAATCTACTTGCCTCACAGAGCAGAGTAATTCCTGTTTAGATAGTAATGTCTGCATTACGGTTGAATAGATGTCAGGACCAAAACGTTCCACCTTGGTTTAATAAACCTGACTTTATAAGCCTGTGTTTTGTCTGAATCTTGGTGTAGGGCAATGTAATTTGTATCTAAACATCCACTTCCTGGCCATAGCAGGCTTCATCTCAGTGAGGACGTTAAACCATGATCACCTCACCCTTTGCTGGCTCCCATTCATGCATCTTCATACACCTTGTTGCTTTCCAAGTGGGGTCATAGCTGATGCTAATTCAGTGGCAAAACTCCCATTCATGTTAATGGATTTACAGTTTTGCTTATGTGCTAGGCACTAGAGAATCTCCTGAAATTCCCATTGAGACTCATGGGCTTGGCTGTTAGACAATGCTTCATAACACAGGAAGAATTATGAAAAATGTGGTGTAAACTTTGAAGCTGGCAGGGACAACTCGTCTTGTGCTCTGAATGTGGAACATCATTTCCTCCAAGTGTAAAGAGGAGGAACTAGCCTCGCACTCCAAATACTACTTTATTAGAGAAGCGATCTTTCTCCCCCTGCTGCAGACAGTCCTCCAGATGGGTAGATCCTCCTCTTGACTGACAGGGGGCAGAAGATAAGACGATCTGGACATGCCTCCAGAGCTACCCCTGCTCTTATCACCAGTATGTTCTTCTGCCTCGGACCGGCAGGGCGCATTTATCCATCGGGAGCAATTTGGACTCTTGAAGGGCATTCCCAGTCCAGAGACAGAATAGACTGGGGGCTCTCGACGGGGCCTTAAAGGCGACTTCTCCTTGCCAAGTTCCTGGAACCGGTGCTAAGTCCCTGGCCAGCTCTCTGGCAGTTGCCCGTGAGCAGGGAGCCGGCGCCAGGACCTGAGGACTCCCCGTTGTGGCCGCGCCTCAGTGAGCCCAAGCCTCCCCAGTCCCGAACGGACTCTTGCGGGGGCAGTGAGTCCGTTCCACCAGTCGCCCCCTCTTTCCCCCCTATCTCTCTCGTGAGGGCGGCACACCCAGCTCCTCTTCTCCCTCGCAGCTGCGGAGGGGGAGAGTGACAGGATCATGGATCCCAGCTTCAGACCTGAGATTAGGTCTTTTCTGTCTGTGGGGGGTGGCAGTATATATGAGTGATCCTGTCCCCCTTTTTTCTCTCATCCTCCCTGGGTCCTCAGGGTTGTTTTTTTCTGTGCCTCTTGTCTTCCCTGAAGGCTTCCTCACAGGGAGACCTGGCCTCTACTGGCTTACCAACCCCGGCTGAGACGCCGTTCAACCAGTCGGACCCCTTAATTGCCCTTAATCATACTATGGGCAAAATGCTGGACTCCCTGACCTGGCTCTGTGATAGACAGGGCAGATCAAAGAGAAAAGAATCCCAGGGAAAAGATAAGACTCCTAGGTCAAAGAAGAGACAGTTAAAAAAGGCGGGAAACCATTTTCGCCCAGCAGGTGGCGCTGTAACCCTCAGCCTTTAGACAGCTCTGCTGAGGAAGGGGGGAGGGGCGAGCTGGCTGCTGATTCCCTCAGTTTTCGTTCAAACTTGGAGGCTGACTACACCCCAGGAGTCCGATTTGGAGGCAGGGAAGTGGCAGGAGTTCCTGGCCAATCCTAGAGACCAGGACAGACAGTTTCCCCTCTCAGTTTAGGGAGCAACTTCTGTCTCAAGCTGTAAAAACTCTCCACCTGCATGAAAAGCCTTCTAAGGGGGATTCCTCGGACTCTGGGGAGGAGGATGACAGAGACCTAATCCCCTCTGTTCAAGCTAGGGATAAAGGGTTGCCCCTCAACAGGGCCTTTGAAAAATTGGTTCTGTCAGAGTGGAAATATGCTGGCAGGGTTTTTTAAATGACTAAAGCCCAGGAGGCGCTCTATTCTTTTTCTAGAAAAAATGAAGGCTTGTTTAAAAACCCGAAGGTGGATGCAGCTGCTGCCGCCCTAGCGAGGAAAACAGTGTTTCCTACTGAAGGGGACTGTTTCCCTAAGGACCCCACAGATAGGGCCATAGAGGGGGTCCTGAGAAGGGTTCTGGATTCCACCGTGGCCTCCCTTAGAATAAGCATCCTTTTCTCTTATGTTGCCAGAGCTATGCTGTCCTGGACGCATGAGCTACAGTCCTCACACATTTTGGACAAGAAGGCTAAGGTTCTCTCCTCCCGTGTAATGTTGACGATTGCTCTTTTGATGGATGCTACCCCGGACTCTCTCTCCTGCTCGGCTCGTTCCGTTGCTCACACCTTGGCGGCAAGGAGGAGAGTTTGGCTACGTTCCTGGCAGGGAGACCCCACGGCCAAAAACTTGCTAGAAGAGGGCCCCTATAAAGGGTTTAAATTTGGATCATCTTTAGACAAGGTACTGGCCGATGCCACTGATAAAACTAAGACCAAAACCCTCCAACAATTTGGTACAAAAAGATCCTTTCGCACCCCTACCTTTAAGTTTGGCGAACCCTCTTCCTCCTTTCCCAGGAGGAATCAATCAAATGAAAGAGACTCTAGGTAGCCTTTTCATTTCAGAGGGCAAAGGCAGTGTGGTGCTGGGACATTCAAACCAAAAGAACCCATCCCCAGTCAGTTCAACAAACAGGCATGACTGGCAGGGGAACATGGAGATAGGGGCTAAACTCCAAACTTTCTTAGCCGTTTGAGAAACGTCAATCTCAGATGCCTGGGTATTGCAACTGATTCGCCAAGGCTACTCAATACAATTACAAGGGTTCTCCAAGGAAAGGTTCCTGTCTTCCCCAGTCTCCAAGGACCCCCACAAGCACCTCGCCATGTCCACAGAGCTACGCAGGTTATGGTCCCTAGGGGCCATAGAGAGGGTTCCTCCCGGGGAAGTCGGCTTTGGCCTATACTTGATGATCTTTCTGGTGGCCAAAAAGTCCAGCCAATGGAGGCCAGTTTTGGATTTGAAAGCACTAAACAAATGTCAGACCCCAGAAATTCAAGATGGAGACAGTGAAATCCATCTGCCAGAGCCTGGCGTGGGGGGATTGGATGGCCTCCTTGGACTTGAAGAAGGCCTATTTGCACATCCCAATTCTTCCAGCGCACAGGAAATGGTTTCATTTCCAGTATGACCAGAGCCATTGGCAGTACAAGGCCCTCCCATTCGGTCTCTCCTCGTCCCCTCGCACCTTCCCCAAGACTCTCATCACACTCCTAGCAAATCTGCGCAGGAAGGGGATCCATATTTACCCTTATCTAGACGACCTCCTGGTCAGGGCTCCTTCCCAGGAGGAGACATCGGCAGATGTTGCCAGGCCCGGGTGATACAATACCTGAATCACCACGGCTTTATAGTGAACGTTCTCAAGAGCCAACTGGTTCCCTGCCGCAGAATAGAGCATCTGGGGGTGGTGATAGATTCTTCTTTAGGTGCTGTCTTCATTCCCCCAAAAAGGCAGGAAAAGATCCGCTCTCTGATCTACTTACTGAGAGCCAGCCAACAGTTGAGGCTAAAAACTCTGACGGGGCTTCTGGGTCTCCTGGTATCGTGCTCCCAGCAGCTTCAGTGGGCCTGATTCATCCTCAGACCCTTGCAGCAGCTGCTCAGGCCTTTTCAAAGAGAGCTCACGAGGGGGTACAATCTATGGGTAAGCATTCCAAACCACCTAAAATCCTCCATGTCCTGGTGGTTAGAAAATGAAAGATTCTCAAGGGGTGTTCCCCTGGTGAAGCCCCTCAGAAGGATCCTCACCTTGAACGCCAACTTAACAGGTTGGGGAGCTGATCTGGAGGACCGCTCAGCCCAGGGCCTCTGGTCCAGGACAGAGGCGACCAGGAGTATCAACTTTCTAGAGCAGAGAGATATCTGCCTTACTCTACAGTCCTTCTCCATTCTCATGTGTTTGTCTACACAGACAATATGACGGCAAAAGCCTACGTGAACCACCAAGGAGGCTCAAGGTCCCCTGCCCTCCAGGCCGAGGCCAAGGGACTTCTGAACTGGGTTCGATCCCATCTGCTGTGCACATTAAAGGCACAGACAATCATCGTGCGGATTGCTTGAGCAGGAGGGAGGTAGAGCCCCACGAATGGTCCCTGAACAGGGAGGTGTTCAGACAGCTGGTCCTGTCATTCGACTCTCCGGTGATGGACCTATTTGCCAGCCCCAAGAATGTGCAAGTAGACCTTTTCATGACGTGTTCTCGGTGCTGGGGAGCTGCGAAGACAGATGCCCTGAACCAGAGCTGGCCTGCGGGCCTTCTGTATGCCTTTCCGCCCTTTCCCCTGATTGCAAGAACAGTGGCAAAAATACGGAGCTAGAAGGCCCAGATTATATTGGTGACTTCATGATGGCCGAGATGTCCTTGGTTCTCAGACCTCATGGAACTGAGCGTACAAGACCCCTATTCTCTTCCGCCCAGACACGACTTACAATGCCAGGGCCCCTTGTTCCACGAGGGCGCGAGTTCTCTGAATTTGACAGCCTGGAGGTTGAGTGCCTAGCCCTTGCTCGAAAGGGTTATTCGGAGGCAGTCCTTAAGAAACTCCTGGCCTCTAGGAGACCGGCTATCACCAGGCGCTCCTACAGGGCAACCTGGAAGGTTTTTTCTCTATGGGCAGTGGCTAGCGGTCAGGACCCCTGTAAGGCCTCAATGTTAGAGTTCCTTCAGGCAGGCTTGGACAAGGGCCTCCGGTATAACACCCTAGCTCGACAAGCAGCAGCTCTAAACTCGGTGCTGCATCCTATACCAACAAGAATTTCTCGCAACACAGACACATCCATCAGTTTCTAAAGACGGCACAACACCTCTCTCCTCTGGTGGTCCATAGGTACCCGTCCTGGGATTTGAACCTGGTCCTTGATGCTCTGACCAAATCCCCCTTTGTACCCCTTCATCAGGTATCTCTGTATATGCTATCCATTAAGGTGGGATTCTTGATTGCGGTAATGTCAGCTAGGAGAATGTCCAAGTTGGGCACTCTGTCCATGGAGGAAAATTTCTGTGTCTTCCATAATCAATCGGTCATCCTCGAATTAGATCAGGCCTTTATTCCAAAGTGTAATTCTCTCTTCCACAGATCCCAGGAACTGGCACTTCCTTCCTTCTGCCAGAAGGCAGTGCACGCAAAGAAGCAGCTGTGGCACACCCTGGATGTCCGTCGGGCGTTAAAAATTTACCTCTCATGAACTCAAGGCTTTAGGAAGTCCACAGCCCTTTTCGTTAATCTGCAGGCAAGCCTAATTGGTACCAAGGCTTCTAAGACCTTGATATCAAAGTGGGTTAAACAGGCGATAATCGAAGTGTATTAGGCCAAGGGAGAGTTCCCTCCCTTGCAGATTTGGCCTCACTCTGTGCAGGGGGCAGCCACTTCGTATGCCTTTAAGGCGAGTGCCTTGTATGACGAGATTTGTAGAGCCTGGGCCTCTAGCCATACCTTTTTGTCAAGCATTATAAAATCAACACCTACCAATCAGCAGACAGCCTTTGGTAGAAGGGTTCTACAGGCGGTGCTAGATACTTCTGGCACTGTTTGTTCCCACCCTTAAGGTTCCTACTGCTCGGGTATGACCCATCCAGAGGACTGTCTGCAGCAGGGAGAGAAAAGAGAATTGGTCACCTACCTCGGTGAGTTCTTCTCCTGCTATGCACACAGTCCTCCGGCCCCACCCAAGCAAACAGCAACTTTTAGCAAGTTTGGGGGAGGTGTTTTTTATTTGACAATCTCTCTCTCTCTCCTGATATCCCACATAAATAGTTGGTTCATTTGTGCCTTATCTCTTCCCTGGTTCAGAGTTTTTTGCTGTTTGGTATTTTTCTCAAAGTTCGGGGTTAGGTCTGGTTTCGAAGTCTACATGAGCTGGTCCTCTGCTTTGGGACTCCCTGGTGATAAGAGCAGGGGTAGCTCAGGAGGCATGTCCAGATTATCTTCTGCCCCGTCAGTCAAGAGGAGGAGCTACCCATCCGGAGGACTGACTGCATAGCAGGAGAAGAAAAAAATTCACTGAGGTAGGTGACCAATTCTCTTTTCCCTCACAAGGCTATAGATAGTGAGTACTGCTGTGTAAGTGGGGCAAGCAGAAGAAAGAACAGGAAGAGATTTCTCCTCTTCACTTGATGGAAGATGCCCTCCTTCCTGTTTTGGGAAACGTTGCATATGGTGACTGTTGAGTTCCACTTCTGGCTCAGTGCACTATGCTTAACAGTAGCTGCTCATCGCCTATATACCAAGTAGCTGCTCATCGCCTAGAATAGCACAGCTATAAAGTGTCTTGAACCACCTGGGCTGTTAAAACCAATTTCACCCCAACTGCTTCACTAACTCCCTGCAGACACCACTGCCCATGCATCGAGTACCAGTAGCTGGATTTGGTGCTCAGTGAGCGATACTATAAACTTAATAGTTGGCAATGACCCATTCTTAAAGCTCAGTCACATCTAATTTTTTTAAAAATCCATATGATTCCAAAATTACAAATTAATTGACAAGAAATTCAGTTACAGAGAACATTTCCTCATAGCCTTCCACAATGTTGAGCACCTCATAATTTAAATCAAGGATGGGGAATGTTTTCCCTCCAGGGTGCCACTTTGAAAACTAATACAAGCTCCAAAGGCCTCATAGTAGTTGGGAGTGGGGGTGCTTAAGGTACACTTTCAGAAAGAGGGTACAGATCATAGAGGTATCACCGATCAGTTCCCTATCCTTGTGTGCATGCCCTCATCTCCTCTCCATTCCCTTGAGCTCAGTCTTTCAGTGCTTCGTGGTAGGAACTACATCTAGGAGCCAAATCTAAGAACTGGAAAGGGGCCACGTAAAAACTAACTATGGGCTGCATTTGGCTCCTGGGCCTGAGTTTCCCCACTCCTGTCTTAAATGTCCTAAATGTCCAAAAACTAGGAAACTGAATGACAATCCTACAACTCAAGCTGACCATGCCATCTTAATTCTGCTCTTTGACATGACTTAACCCTTGCATTCTGTCGGGAATGAAACCGTGTTTGTCGTGTCTTGGATTAGAATTCTACCCTGAGAAAATTTATGTATGGGGAATAAAAGCGTGCAGTAAAATTACATCTTATTTTATTTATTTATTTATTTATTTATTTCAGCACATTTATATCCCGCTCCTCCTGCAAAGCAGCCCGGGGCGGCTCACAACATAAAATAATTAAAACAATAAAATACATTAAAATTCAATAAAACCAACATATATTCCATATAAATATTAAACAGGGCTTAGACAAAAAAAAGGGTAGGGGATTAAAAGAAACCCTCCCTACCCTCCCCCAAAGGCCTGGGCAAACAGCCAGGTCTTACAGTTCCGCAGAAACGTTAAAAGGCTTGGGGCCAGGAGAGCTTCCTCCGGAAGGGAGTTCCACAGCCGCGGCCCCACCACCGAGAATGCCCTCTCCATCGTGGCCCCCCGCTTAACACGGGGGACCTCTAAGAGGGCACCCCCGGCAGACCGCAGGAGCCGTCCTGGAGCGCGAAAAGCGAGGCAGTCCCTAAGGTATGAGGGGCCAAGACCGTATATATGTGTCACAGTACCACACATCCTGTGCCCTGGATGTACACTCGTGTGCGCGCACGCAAAACAAACGAGTCTGTTTTGTGGGGCATGTTTGCACACCATATGCATATTTGGGAACCAACGAAAGCCATGTTTCTGTTATAAAACTAGTAATTTTATTGAAACCACGGAATAATGTTGAATAAAGAAATAACTAAGAACACTGACTTTGAAAGAAAAAGCATTTCTTAACATTGTAAAATGTTTCAACTGCATGGAATACGTACTTTTGATTTAAGGTCATTCATCAGGACCTTAACGCACTCCTCACACCTCAGTAATGAGGTGAAGTGCCTCTTGCCAACAAATCTACCACATTCCTCACATCGCTTGTTCGTTTTCCTATCCTCTTGCCTTGAGCAAAGGCAACAACATCCAGTTGTTGGCCCTGTGCATTGGTCTGTCACATGTGGAATGTGATAATCCAGGGCACTCAAAAGCTGACGCTATGGGCTGGCTGAGATGCTGGACATCCAGCAGTCATTGTCTTATGTGAGCATCGATGATGTTCCCCAAGACTGTTCAGGAACAAGCGCCTTCTCAGTTTTGCAGCATGGTAGTTCCACTCTGGATAGTGGCCAATCCATACAATGAAACTGGCAATGGCAGTAACATCTATCATATTGTAGAATAGAGTCAATGGCCACTTGTTGGTGGTTCTCTGTTTGCAGCTATACATTCTCACAAGGTTATCCACCCCACTTTTAGTCACGTTGTAATATATGTTGCTGCTTCTGTTCCTTCCACCACCATATCATGGTGGATAGCAGAAGCACGGCTTTGCCATTTTTGAGGACATATGTCTGTGTCCCATCAGAATCAAAAATAGATTAAAATGGTTCCCTTTGGGGATGTGGCTATATCTCTGGGGGTATCTCTGGCTTGTTGTGTCTAATTGTGCCAACGTAGGTCAACTCTTTGCTTAGAAGATTTGCTGCCAGTTATGAACTGGTGAAGAATTTCTCCCCCACCACATTTCTCCTGGTGTTAAACCAGGGCTCTACTAGTGTTATACCAGGGCTGTACACTGGTGCTCCAGGTTTCTTGCCTAGGTAAATGTCTCCTGCCAGAGGGTGGTATGATTCTACATCACAGCGCCACCAGATGAGAGGTGATGTGCTTGGGGAGGACATGCCACCAACCCTTCACCCTGATCTCTTTTGTGGGGCTCGGTGAGGGCATGACACCAACCCTCTGCTGTCACCAAACCTACACTGATCCCTTTCATGGGGCTCAGTGAGAGAAGGGAATGTGGGTGATGATTAGATACTTACCGTGGAAGGTTGTTTCATTGCTGCCTGCCTTCTGCAAGGTGAGATCCCTCGGTCCCTGTTCTGAGGGTTAGATGCCTACTTTCTGCTAAGTTGAAATGCTTCTATGTTTTCTGGGGAATTAGAGCTTCCTCCAGCAGCTCCAATTCAACTATCCATTAACTCTGGCCATGTGTGTCATTGTGTGGGATGTCTTTGTGGGTACTCATAGAAATTCTTGAAGACACTTAAGGATGGTTAACACCTTTCAAGACAGTTCATGCTTTTCAAGGCACTTATGTTTGCAAGAGGAATTGAAAGCAAGGCGGGGTGGTTTTCGACCCCAGTGACAGTTTTCTACCCTGGGGGGTATTTTTTTTTCACAGGAAAAAAATGGTAAATAACTGGCTATACTCTGGGAATGTTGTCTAGGACATTGTGCAGGTGACAGTGTCCTTAAAAGGCTAGCTAGTGACTTCCACAGATATTGCTAAACATTCACAAAATGCTACCATTTCTGCACTTGCTATGCTACACACATCTATCATAATGGTCTAAAACACATAATCTCACACATTCCCAATGTATTCAACATTCTTACTAATACTTTACTTCACGGGCCCAACTCTACTGCTAGTTCTACATCCTCGCATGCAAGGATAGTCAAAAATACACCCACACTTTCAAAGCGTTTCCTCTTACATGAGTACAGTTTACATTTTTCCTACACTTCTTACAGTGTAATTTTTCCAATACCAACCTGTAGTAACGCTACTTGGGAACAGTCTTCTGCTTATGTACAGTGGAATGTTAGGACTTCTCACGGGCAGTAAGAGGAGTTGATCTTTCGAAGTCTGTTGATCGAGTAAGGAGGTTGCATGCATGGACATGACTGCTTTAACTTGCACACAACACATTTGTCAAATTTCCATATCCCATTTAATTACATCCACTCTCCAATACTTATCTGCTTATAGCAGATTTTTAGCTGCAGACTTCAAACACCACAATCTTCTGTTGGAGTGCAAGTAAATGCTCCTATGTCCACATTTGCTATCACCTTAGTTGGCCACTACTTGTGCATGGGAAGGCTGCTTCCTATGTCTCCTTCTTCAAGAGCACTGAGGACAGAGCCAGCTGTAAGACTTAGGAATTCCAGGTAGCTTAGGTATACCTCAAACTGCCCAGTATTGCATGGTTCAATTGTATATTGTCAGCCATTTTACCAACATGAACATTCAGTCAGAGTTGTGTTAGGGCCAAAGACTTCATACGTATTGTACGTACCTCAGAGTAGTTTCAAAACTTGTACTAAATTCTGTAAACTCTATTCAGTTGGATGGAGTGGTTTAACCAGTTGGTCACGGCGTCCTTTGTTGCTGGCACAAAGACTTGATGTGTGGTTGAAAAACAAGATTTTTAACACTGTTTTAAAAGTTTCTCAGTTCTGTAAATGGGTTTCAGTATTTTGAAAAGACAGCCACTACGGTTAAGTTAAAGATTTATTTACTAACCACTAAAATACTGGTAGTCGGGCTTAGTTTATTTGAAACTCTTAAGCTGATATGCAGGTTAAAGATAGTAAAAACACACCTTTTATCCTTTTAAGTGTGTTCAAGGCAGAGTTTGATAGCGCATTGCCAGAAGTGCTCAAAATAGAACATATATATGTATAACGATAGATCCAGCTTTCAAATATCTAATATGTCCCAGCAGTACTTTATGTAGAGCAGGGGGGGAGGGGTGTCACACTTGCAAACCAAAAATAGTGCAGTTGACAGGGTTAAAATTAGGTCTGTCACTTTATACCAAATAATAGGGATTAATTATTAGAGTGTTTACTCATTCTTTCAGTAAAGAAATCTTTTTCCTATGCAGGGCAGTTTATCTATACAAAGCAGCAGTGCCCTGTGGTCACTGTTTTCCCTATTAGACATCAATGGGGAAAACAGCAAACATGAGTCCCTGCACAACAGTAAAGTTTAGCATATTGAGGCGCAGAAACGGAGTTCAATTTCAGGCTCTAAGTTTTCGTTTTTTCTAAATTTTATTCCATTTATTGTTTGTTTCTTTTGTAACAGTGTGCTAAAGAATGTCCTCTCCTAAGTACTTTCAGAGCTGCAAGGTATAATGTAGCTTACTGTAACGGCCATTGGAAACAAATTGGATGATCCTAAATAATGCTTTGCTTTTCTCTTTAGAAATTGACTGTAGATGAGAACCTACGGTTTTAAAACAAAGTATTTTGTCTTTAGTCCCTCAGATGCTAGCAATGATGGTTGACTTGGAAGAAGATGAAGATTGGGCAAATGCTGATGAGCTTGAAGATGACGACTTTGATAGGTATGCCAAACTATTTAACACAGAGCGTGGGTGTCTGTGATTTTGCAGGGGGAAGAAGCAACTGGATTAATTGCATGTTTGATTTTGCATATACCTACTGTATTTAATAATTAGCAGCAGAACAGTCACTTTTTTCACAGTAGAAATAAAGCATTGGTGGTATGAGTTAACATAACCTGCAAATTAGCCAATTCCCTTTTCAACGTTAACTATGGGCACGTTCACGTGAAATGTAGCTATGTGGAGGAGATGAGTCAAACAAAAGTACTTCCATGATTGAATGCCATTTGCCTGATGCATGGTTGAAAAGGGCACACGAGCTTTCCAGTATTTCAACAGTACAGAAAGGGGTATGAATTTTGTCACTCTAAAACTCGGAGATTGTTGGCAAACTTACAGTTCAACTAATAGCATGAACCTCAGGCTTCTGTTGCTAACTTGCTGAATACTGATAAGTCCTCATAGTACTAGCAAGACCCATTCTTACTCAAATTTTGAGTTACACAAGTGCTTATCTTTACAACTGTGGAGTTCTAAATATAAGTTTTCAGTTTTGCAGATTGAAACTTAAAACTTGCTTTCTTGGAGGATTGGCATTCAGAAACCTGTTTGAGGAATAAAATTGATATTGAAGGTGCTATTTAGTTAACAGCCTGTTGACAACTTGTGTATCTTTTTTTTTTTTTTAAACTGATTTCAGCAATGCAGTAGCTGGCGAGAGTGCATTGGACAGAATGGCATGTGGCCTTGGAGGAAAACTTGTTCTGCCAATGATTAAAGAACATATTATGCAAATGCTGCAGAATCGTAAGTAACTTGAGATGATGATTTGAACTTTGAGAAGTAAGAATATTGTTGGAAATGTTGGTACATGTCCATATTGATGTGTTGGCAACTTAAGCAGCATCTCAGCGCGGTGTAGTGGATAAGGCGCTGGAACTGGACGTGGGAAGCCGGGGTTTGAAACCTGCACTAGCCATGAGCTTACTGGGTGGCACTGAGCAAGTCGCAACCTCTCGGCTTCAGTTTCCCATCTGTAATAAATGGGAATGCAGCTCTCTCCCTGTGTTCCCTTACCTTTGTCCATCTTAGATTGTAAGCCCATTGGGCAGGGACTTGTCTCTAATAATTATAATAACAATTATAAAGCACCAGGTACACTGCTGGCATTATAGAAATGCTTATTAATAATAATAATAATAATAATAAATCCTTTAAAGTTGTCATGCATTTTGTCTTGTCCAAGTACTATTTTTGAGACTAGTACTTATAATAACAATTATAAAGCACCAGGTACACTGCTGGCATTATAGAAATGCTTATTAGTAATAATAATAATAATAATAAATCCTTTAAAGTTGTCATGCATTTTGTCTTGTCCAAGTACTATTTTTGAGACTAGTACTTGGCACTTTTTGAAGAACGTGGTATTTGTAGGAGTTGAAAGTATTAGGAAAGCAATGGTGTAAAATAAATGTGTGGCAGTGTTGGGCCACAATAGATTGCTATACCTTTAAGAAGGGCTAAGATGGTACCTGGACTGAGCTAAAATGGCCACCACACAAAGTGTAAGTGTTTGGGGCAGGGCTCCAGAGACAAAAGGGAGCCAGCCCAGGAAGAAGGGGCAGTCTGTTCTGAGCAGCTGAGAGGAAAACATGTCTGCCAGACGCTGCCTGGAAAGGATCCTGAAGGAAGGAGACCTAGAGCTAATAGAGAAGCTGGAAGAGCCTGGATGCCAGTTGGTAGACAGCAACAAGAGGACTGTTACCTGGCTGGGGCGAAGCTATATGTTATAGACTGTTGTGAATGTATTTTGACTGGCCAGAGCTTTGATGCCTGGCCTAATGATGAGAGCCTGTTGTAAACAATAAACTGATGTGAGACTCATCTCAGGTGTGAAAATCTACTTGGGGCCCTGATCCTGTGAACACTTACAGCTGGGAAGGCCAAACCCTGTAACAAAGTGTCACTCAGTAGTCATACTGTTGGTTATTAAGCTGTAAAATGAGTCTTAATAGGTGATAGGTCTTACTGACACTTTTAGTTAACTAGAATGAGAGACAGGTGGTTGAATGTGCTGTGAAAAGTGAATTAACTTTTCACCTTGGATCTGTTCTCACTAGATCAGAATTGAGGCATATTGTCAAGGCACTGGGGTAGTTTATACTGCAATTGTCCATCCTGTAGCCTTTTCAGGCATCAATCCATGGAGCTGTAAATCATACCCTTTTTGAGCATGGAAGGCCTGATGAGAGCATCTGGGTAAAAATAAACGGAGAGAGAAAAAAAAGTAATATCCTTGTTGGGAGTCTACTACAGACCGCCATACAAAGCAGAAGATTTGGATGATGCTTTCCTAAACCAGATTACAAAACTTTCCAAGAGGCAAGACATAGTAATAATGGGGGACTTCAACTACCCTGATATCTTTTGGAAATCTAATTCTGCTAAGAATGGAATATCCAATAAATTCTTGATTTCCCTTGCTGACAGTCTTATCTTTTAGAAGGTGGAAGAAGGAACGAGATGGTTGGCTGCCTTGGACTTGATCTTTACCAACAGGGAAGAACTCGTCAATGAGGTGGAAGTAGTGGGAACCTTAGAGGGACGTGATCATGTCATCTTGGAATTCATGATAAGGGAAAGCTGAGCATAGTTGGATGTGTACCCTGGACTTTAGGAAAGCTGATTTTAACGAACTTGGAGAAGAGCTAGGTAGAATCTCATGGCTAGAAAATTTAAAGGAGAAAGGAGTCCAAGATGGGTGGGAGTTTCTGGAAAATGCAATACTGAAAACAGTCGCAAACAATTCCAATGTACAAGGAGCTTTCTGATGAGCCGAGAATTAAAAAGAACATGTATAAGTAATGGAAGGAGGGACAAATCACCAAGGACAAGTACAAACAAGTAGCCCAAACCTGTAGGGACAGTGTCAGGAAGGCTAAAGCTTAAAATAAACCGAGGCTTGTGAGAGATGCTAAGAACAATAAAAAGGGGGTTTTCAGCTATGTCCAAAGCAAGAGAAAGAACAAGGAAGCGATAGGTCCGCTGCTTGGTGAAGATGGTGAAATGTTAACAGGTGACATAGAGAAGGCAGAATTGCTCAACTCCTATTCTGCTTCTGTCTTCTCCCACAAGGGAAACTGTCCAACTTGGCAAGAGTAGCACTAATGATGGAGGGAAGGAATTGCCGCTCAGAATAGGTAAAGAGATGGTAAGAGAACACCTAGCTACTTTAAATGAGTTCAAGTCTTCGGGGCCAGATGAATTGCATCCTAGGGTACTGAAGGAACTTGCAGATGTAATCTTGGAACCGCTGTCTATAATCTTAAGAGAACTCTTGGAGAATGGGTGAAGTTCCAGAAGACGAGACGGGCAAATGTTGTCCCTACCTTCAAAAAGGGGGGGGAAAGGAGGATCTGGGAAACTACAGACCATCAGCCTGACATCAATACCTGGAAAGATTCTAGAATACATTATAAAGCAGTCAGTCTGTGAGCATTTAGAAAATAATGCTGTGATTAGTAGGGGCCGGCATGTCATGCCAGGCTAATCAAGAACAAGTCATGCCAGGCTAATATTGATACCTTTTTTGATCGAGTTACTAATTTAGGGATCATGGAAATGCCGTGGACGCAGTATATCTTGATTTCAGCAAAACATTTCACGAAGTTCCCCATAATATCATTCTTGACAAGCTAGTTAGATATAGGCTATCTGATACTACCATTAGGTGGATTTACAGCTGTTTGAAGAACCATACCCAAAGAGTGCTCATAAATGGCTCCCCATCAGTCTGGACGGAGGTATCAAGTGGGGTGCCTCAGGGCTCAGTCCTAGGCTCTTTACTGTTCACCATCTTTATTAATGACTTGAATGAAGGAGTAGAGGGGATGCTTATCAAATTTGCAGATGACTCAAAACTGGGAGGGATAGCTAACCCCTTAGAAGACAGAAACAAGATTCAAAATGATCTTGACAGGATGGAAAGCTGAGCCAAAACTAACAAAATGAAATTCAACATAGAGAAATGCAGAACGTTACACTTGGGTAAGAAAAATCAAATGTACAAGTATAGGATGGGGGATACCTGGCTTGGCAGCAGTACGTGTGAAAAGGATCTAGGGGTTGTAGTTGATCACAAGCTGAACATGAGTCGTCAGTGTGATGCAGCTGCTAAAAAGGCGAATGCAGTTTTAGGCTGCATTAACAGAAGCTTAGTGTCCAGGTCACAAGAAGTAATAGTTCCACTCTATTCTGTGCTGGTCAGACCTTATTTGGAGTAATGTGTCCAATTCTGGGCGCCGCATTTTAAGGACATTGACAAATCGGAACAGGTTCAAAGAAGAGCAACAAAGATAGTCAGGAGTATGGAAACCAAGGCCTATGAGAAAAGGTTGAATGAGCTCTGGGTATGTTTAGCCTTGTGAAGAGAAGACGAGAGGAGGTATGATAGTCATCTTCAGATAGCTGAAGGGCTGTCGCATAGAAGATGGAGCAGACTTGTTCTCTGTTGCTCCTGAGGGCAATATTGGAACCAGTGGGCTCAAATTACAAGAAAGCAGATTTTGGCTAAACATTAGGAAGAACGTCCTAACGGTAAGAGCTGCTCGACAGTGGAACAGACTGCCTATGGGGGTGGTGGGCTCTCCTTCACTGGAGGTTTTCAAACAGAGGCTAGACAGCCATCTGTCGCTGCTGTAGCTGTGGATTTCCTGCATTGAGCAGGGGGTTGGACTAGATAACCTCTGACATCCCTTCCAACTCCCAGATTATATTCTGTGATTCTACAATAGTAAAATCTGACACCCCTGTAAAAATAATTGAGATGCAGAGCTCCATGGCTGTATGGGATATCATACGTGGAAATATGTAGTAGCTGGTATAGAAGACTAATAGGTCCATCTTGTACCTTGAAGTGCTGTAGATGCTCCTATACCGGCTGTTCATCTTTTCTCTATTCCTTTAAGCAAGTCAAACTTATGGATATCACATTACACAATCAATTTTGCATGTTAGCGTGTTTTTCTGCTCAGAGTTTACTGCCACCCTATGAGGAGTGCAGATTTTGACATGGACAGCCTGGCTGCTGTGTGGAAGATGGCTAAGACCATTTGGTATTGTCTATGTTAATAAAATGAATCCCAATAAAAAGGGAATCTGAAGGTCTTTCTGAATTTCTCAAGCTATAACCACCTTTTTTTGTCTTAGGGGAAACGTAGTGTGTAGAAATGGTTACAAAGAATGAAAAAAAATATATATGAATGCTAACATGGGAAAGTTCCGACTTTCTTACTCATCTTTGAAACATAGGTAATGGTAGAGTACTACTGTAATACTGAAAAAAGAATTTTTAGTGTCCAAAATCTTCAGGTCTGATGTATCTAATTTTCCTGTAGTCACAGGGAGGCAGGATTCTTTCTTGTAAAGTCTTCGGTTCTTCCCCGAATCTCTGGTTTAATACACAGTTGCACTTCCATCAGCGGGGAAAGAACAGTCAGAGCCAGGCCAGATGAGCCAGTACCCTGGCAGCAATAGGTGAGGATTATGTTGGTCTCCTCTTGCATTGGACAAACGTTTGCAGTAGTTGAGAGGGAGAAAAGTGATAGCATTGTTAGCCTGATAGGTGGGAAGCAATTTTATTTGCAAGCAAGATAGAAAGAGAAGAAAGAATAAGGTTTTTTCTGGCTAAAACCTTGAAGATTTTTTTAAAAAAAATATTCAGCTATTAGTGCATTTTAAGTAAAGGTAACAGTCCATTAATGTACTCTTGCGTTTTGTCTAACCTTTCTTTAATGAATCCATTAAAAAGGGCTCTAACTTCCTCTTGACTAGCCTGGAATTGAACTGAACAGACTCAGACTTTATTCCCTCAGACATCACTATTTGCATGCCAAATATACATACTAATGGCAGTATGGAAGGGAAAGAGGCATAGCCTGAACTGACTTAAACTTGCGAATTAGAGGAGCAGCAGAAATTAGAAATACTGAAACTGCTGTTTCCCAGTATACACTATTGAAACTAATCTTTCTGTTCAATGCAAACTATGCCTCTTACAATTGGCATCAGATAAGCAAGCGACATCACACCAAATAGTAACATGAGGGATCTGGTTCCATTAGTTTCACGTTTTCCTTTCAATATGGACAGGTGTCCTTGTTATGTCTCTTGGCCAGTGCAACAGGAGAATAAAATGGAATATTAGGATTGCCTGAATTTTCCTTCAACTTATTTGCTGTGCAGCTCCCTGGGCACCATTGTGTGAAATGAAATAGTAATGAGAAATTAGATTATAATGTTTGAGCCTATCTACTTGTTTTCTCATGCTAAAGGAAGGCTCAAATGGAAAGACCATGAAATATAAATGGCAAAGGTCAGTAAGCCTAAGAGATTAAGGCTTTAAAATAATGAACATAAACTTCCTGGATGTGTATATTTGACTTCAGTTAACTAGGGGAAAAACTGCCTTGGGATTTAATGGCTATAAATGCTAACAATATGGGCAGTTATAAAACACAGTGGAAAACAGCTCTATTTGTTAAACTTAAATTTGCCTCTTCACACTTGTAGTCATTTGGCGAGGCATCTTTGAATCTAATTCTTTCACACGATTAAACAACCTCAGGGAGAAACAGTGTGACTGATTATTTTTTTTTTTCTCCTGTGCATGCACCCTTAGTCATCTCTTCTCCAAGCAGAAGAACCCTAGCCTATTGAGCCTTTCTCCTCATATGGAAGCTGTTCCATCCCTTTGATTTACATTTGTTGCCCTTTTCTGTACCTTTCCCAATTCTGTGTGTCTTTTGAGATAGGGTGACTAGAACTGCACATAATACTCAAGGTGTGGTCTCTCTTTCCAAATAATTCTGCTTGCCTTTTTGACCACTGCTGCATCCTGAGCTGATGATCTCAATGAACTGTCCACAAGGACTACAAGATTATTTTCCTGAGTGGTAACATCTAATTTAGAACCCAGCATTGTGTAGGTATAGTATAGTACAATATTACTGTTCCTTGTGTGCATCACTTCACACTTGTCAATATTGAATTTCATCTGCCATTTGATTGCTCTGTCACCCAGTTGTACAAGATTTCCCTGTAATTCCTCACAGCCTGCCTCAGCCATAACTATCTTAAAGTAACTGTCATCTACAAATTTGGTCACCTCACCCTTTACCCTAACTGGTTGCAGTACCAGACCCCTGCAGCAGCCTGCTCTTCACTTCTCTCCATTGTGGTTAAATTAAATGTGCTACATGTTGTAAGGGAAAAACTGACCGTCACTACCTCAGTTTCCTGAAGCTGTTGCCCTAAAAGCTTTGTTGAGTATTAAGAGACTTGTTAAATCAGCAGTTAAGACATTTGCATTTCATCCTACATACCACAGCTTAATGGCTCATATACACCCTTCAGTCCTAAATGAAAAGTGTACTGGGTTGAAGAGAAGGGGGAAGTATCCTGCTAATCTGCAGATCAGTACACTTTAGGATGGAAAACTGGATTTGAACAATTAAGCTGTGGTATGCAGGATGAAATGCAAATATTTTAACTGCTGCTTAACAGACACTTAATACTTGAGTATTCTTTCTAGCTTTAATGAAGGTTCTTAGAAGTATTTGCTGTCCAGTGTTAAAAACTTACATACAGTTCCAAAAGACAGGCCCCTTTCTTTAAGGTCTGCTTCAGCTTAAGTTCCGATAATTTGAACTGTTGTAGATGGTTGACTAAATTCAACTTAGGATACAGTGGAAACTACTTAAGTCCACATTTAATAAAACAAATTGCTTAGTGCTTCCTCACCTAGATTTTTCTTAAAATACTGGGGAAGTGGAGCAAGCACAAGGCTTATAAATCACTAATAGCAGAATGAAAGACCTCTTCCACTGCAAAAAAAAGAGCCAAAGGTACAGCTTTGAGAAGTTGATGCCAATAATTTTTTTCCTCCCATTATTTGGGCGGGCATGGATTGTTGCTTTTTCCCAGAGCCTAGAATTGGGGAAAGATGAAATGTGCTAGCATGTAAATTTTGTGTTCTAAGATGAGGTTGCCTTTGGGTGAAATCAAACAAGACCATGGCCTGCTAGAGTTCATGTTTGGTTCGTGCAGCTATCACTTGCCCACCACTCACATGTTAGCATGTCCAGTATAATAAACAGGCAGTCCCCTGCTCACATTTCATGTGCTTGCATCAGCTTCCACTCAGTGGTGCTAGCAATCCCTCTTCAGGGCCCCTCTTCAGGGCCACCTGTCAGTTGAGAACTGATGATTCTCTTCCTGGCGAGAGGGAGAGCACAAGTGGGGTGCCAACGACTGCTCCCAGAGAGGGTTGGGAGGCGAAGCCGTTGTTGGGGGATGAGTCGAGCTGGCTAGGGCAGAGAAAAGGGATTGGGAAGGTGCAGGGGGAGCTGTCTCCTGCCACCTTGCAGTGCAGTACCAGTCTGGAACATGAGTCTCTGGGGAGTGATCATGTGGGCATCCATTAGCCCCGATGGTCCACACAGTGGGCCCACACTGTCCCTCAATTGGACTGTGAGTGGCAGCTCTGTGGTGACCACATGGAGGCCACATCGTGGACACCTAATAGATGGGCATGTGGGAACATGCGTGGTGAAGGCTAATGCGGGCTGTCATCTCATTCAGTTTCACCCTTTATTGTGTCTTTGTTGTTTGCTCAAATGACTAATATATATTTCCATATAATATCTCCCTAAACAGCTGATTGGAAGTACAGGCACGCTGGCTTGATGGCGCTCTCAGCCATTGGAGAAGGTTGTCATCAGCAGATGGAGGGAATCCTGAATGAGATAGTTAACTTTGTTTTGCTTTTCCTTCAGGATCCTGTAAGTTTAATACAGTTGATTGATCAAAAATTTGTTGACTATCTGTTTATGAACATTAAATATCTTGAGATGAAATTGTTGTTTCAGCACCCAAGAGTGAGATATGCGGCCTGTAATGCAATTGGGCAAATGGCTACAGACTTTGCACCAGGTTTTCAAAAGAAATTCCATGAGAAGGCAAGTAAATAATACACCATGCAGACTGATGATTTCAAAATCAAGTTTCACTCAACCTTTTTGCTTAAAATATGTTTCTCTGTTGCAGGTAATTGCGGCTCTTCTGCAGGCTATGGAAGACCAAGGCAACCAACGTGTTCAGGCTCATGCAGCTGCTGCACTCATTAACTTCACAGAAGATTGTCCCAAATCCTTGCTTATTCCATATTTGGATAACTTAGTGAAGCATCTTCATTCCACCATGGTGATAAAGCTGCAAGAGGTATGGTATGCTTAATATGTTGGAGTGTCAATTGCCATGGTCTTCTGACAACTTTAGGAAACCTGTAGTAGTTTATGGTACTAGTTTGACTTTTCAAAATGTGCATACATTCATGAATACCAGATAATATAAAAACTTGCAAACTTTCTCTCTGCTTCCTCCTAGACGAGTCTAATGCTGAGTGTTCCCTGTTTTGGTCTAGCAGGAGACAGTCATGGAGTATAATTTTCAAGATAAAATCTGCTGTTAAGTATTAGGGAGGAAAGTTTTAAAAATGCATATTTTTTTGTTCTTTTCCTTAGCTAATACAGAAAGGCACTAAGCTGGTTTTGGAACAAGTTGTGACATCCATTGCATCCGTTGCAGATACAGCAGAAGAGAAGTTTGTTCCCTACTATGACTTATTTATACCATCTCTAAAACATATTGTAGAGAATGCTGTACAGAAGGAACTTAGACTTCTACGCGGGAAAACTATAGAATGCATCAGCCTAATTGGCCTTGCTGTAGGTAAAGAGAAAGTAAGTTGGTGTGTGTTTGTTTTTTTTAACTTAAGATTTTTTTAACATGGGGTGAAAATTAACATGCAGCCTGCGCTGGCTACACGCTCCGGGAGGGGGCCAGCCCTGGCCGGGTCAGGTTGGGGTACAGTTAAAATGTGTGCCTGGCTGGCAAATCCTCCCTACCGCAGCAGGGGAATGGAACGTGTCCAGGGAGCCCCCACCATGGCAGCCTATCATAGTGGGCCCCAATTTCTGGCAGGCGATGGGACTGCTAATAGACAGGTGGACCCGCTATGGCCTGTGTTGGCCTACCTGGGTGGCTCTTGGCCAGGCTGTGGACCCAGAATCATCCAGGGAATGACATCCAGATCAGCTGCCACATGGGCTGGGACAGCAGCTGGTCCACATCTGGTATCCCATTAATAAACGTGAAGGGGAGTCCCTGGCCCAAGCGAGCCATAGAGGGCCCCCGTCACGCTTAGTATCTGAGAGCCAGTGTGGTGTAGTGGATAAAGTGCTGGACCTGGACCTGGAAAGCCAGGGTTAAAATCCTGCCCAAATTAATTGGGTGACCTTGGGCAAATCATGACCTCTCTCAGCCTAGAGAGCCAGTGTGATGTAATGGATAAGCTGCTAGACTTGGTGCTGGGAAGCCAGAATTTGAATCCTGCCCTAGTCATGAACTTGCTGGGTGGCCTTGGGGTAAGTCACAACCTCTCAGCCTTGTTACCCATCTGTAAAATGGGAATGTGTATGTGTGCATCTCTCCCTGTGTTCACCCATGTCCATCTTAGATTGTAAACCCACTGTGCAGGGACTTGTCTCTTGTGACTGTAAGGCGCTGTGTACGCCTAGTAGCACTATTATGGAAAGTAGGATCTTGACTGACTGACTCTGCCAGACCATTTTCACCCCTTAAGGATGAATTGGTCGTCTTACCATGAAATATTGTAGGGTTGAAGAATAAACTCACTGACCAGGGGGGGAAATCTTCGTATGAAAAGCTGTGGTGATTTCTTTCCAAGAAACATGGTCTGATAAGAAATGGATGCTTAATGGTTTTCGGACCCTCATAAAGAAGGCCTGGAGGAAAAATGTCAGAGGCAGACTGAAGGGTGTTCTTACTACCCTCGTTTCATCCAATCTCCCCTGTGACCCCATTGAATTGGAGGTTAAGTACAGGGATATTCTGGCAGTTTTATTTCAGTTCTAACGTCTTCAATCCTTTAATAAATGTTAATTTCCCCCCAAAGAAAAAGTCTCAGCAGGGATTATGGGTTGCTCCCTTGGCAAATCTGATTGATCAATCTCGTGTTAATATTCCTAATACTGAAATTATTATCATGGGTGATTTCAATGTTAGGATACATAATCTACACAAGGAGGTTCTGACCGAGGATATTGAATTAAGTAATTTCTCCCTCAGCTCCCTGCTTGGCACTCCTCAGCGTGGGTGTGTCCTGCTTCAGGTACACAGAAAGGCAGACCTCAAATTCAGATTTGTGGGTGGACCAGGTGCGGGAGATTCCCTGCCTTCTCCAGTTTGAGTTCGGAGTTGCCTTCGGAGCTACCAGAAGCAGACCTCGCTCCCTGGAGTACCTTTTGGGGAGCTGTGTTTATATTTTTATTTTTTTTATATCGTCATCTTAAGGGCTGACTCGCCCCCTCCCCTCTTCAAGTGGGCTGGGCTGAGCGGAGTTCACAGGGGAGCCTGCTTGCCCCCTCCTCTGTCCTCTGGGGAACCAGGAGGCCTCAGTGACTGCCCCCAGCAGGCTCCACCGCTGCTAGCCACCCACCACTGGGTCTGGTTTGCTGCAGCAGGATCGTCCAGGAGCAGGGTAAGAGAAGCTCTTCTACCCTTTTGTTCCTTCCCCCCCCCCCACCTTGCGGGATGGGGGGGCTCTTGGAGAACCAGCCAATCCCTCCCCTTTGTTTTGTGCCCCCGCTCGGTCAGGTGTCTGGGGGGGTGCTTGGGGCAGAGATGTGCAGCAGCGGGTGCCACGATCTGCCCGGAGGGGCTGGTGGGGTTAGCTTCAGCACTCCAGATAGTGAGTCGGGGGGGGGAGAGGTTTGAGCTCCCGGCAGGGCGCCATGGAGCAGGAGAGAACATCCCTCCCCCCCCCCCCCTTTGTTCAAAGACCGCGGAGCAGGGGAGCGGTAAGGATCCCTCCCGCTCTCAGCCCGCCACAGACTCTCACTGCTGACTGGCTCTTTCACCACTGCCCTGCACTCCTATTAACCGCGGCACTCGACCGAGGCAGGGGGGGTGGGATCAGCCAGGCTGGAGCAGCTGGATCCGTGGGAGATACAGGCTGCCGCCAGACTGCTTCCCTCATGGGGAATTCATGGGTGCTGCCATGTTTGTTCCTCCATGTGAGCTCATGGGCGCCGTCGTGTTGGATCCACATCATGTGACCCAGGGACAGCGCCATTTTGAATGCCCCACATGTGGGCATGGGCGCCACCATTTTGTTGGGGTCACGTGGCCCTAGGGTGCCACCATCTTGAAGAGGAAAAAAAAATTAAAATACTTTTTAACCAGCTAACTGAGGGATCGTAGATGGCAACCACCAGAGCACAGCGATCAAGGAATCAAGACCCTGACCGACTGAGGACAGCTCCGAACGCGCAACGCGTGCAGGAGGAATGCACCTCCCAGGAAGAAGCCCACTGCGCCTGTCCCCGGAGCACCCGACTCAGCACATGCAACTGACAGACACGTCGCAAGGAGATATCCTCAGCTCGATCACAGCAGCTATCAACGAACTGAGGAACCAGATGAAGACTGCCCACCATCAGTTTACACAGCCGTGGACGTACAAGGGAAGCTCCCAAGGTGCGAACAAGGGTAAGCATCTGGCCGCGAGAGATCCCCTGCGCGGAAATGACGTCCGCGTCCCACTACCACCCTCAGCAGAGTCAAGTCCTGAGTCGAGTAGCGGGGATGTATCAGATGAGGAGCTGATTATATTGCTGGAGCGCAAGGGGTTTAAAGTCAGGGGACCCATGGCTAGGGGCAACGCACACAAGAGATCCAGATCCCGCTGGGACCCCCAACCCCCTTCCGATACCTCAGACTCCTCCGTGGAGGAAGGTGAATGGTTAGAGGACAGAGTCATCAGAGGACGAGGAACAGAAACTATTCAACCCGACTACACTGAATAAGACTATAGTAAGGGTCACGGACGCCCTCAGCCTAACTCCGGCATCGGAAGCCCCTGCCTGCAACGGAGGAACACAGCCCAAGAAAAAACCTGCTCCTCAAGCCCAAGAAGCCTCCCACCTGCCTACCGCTGCCACCCACGTTCGAAAACGTCATCAGGTCAGCATGGGAGCACCCGCTGAGGAGAGGAGGCTCACAAAAGTGGCCAAGCAACCTCTACCCCTTTCTGGAGGATAAAGCCACCCTCTTTACACTACCTAAGGTAGACTCGGCAGCAGCCGCACTGTCTAGAGACTCAGCAGCACCTCCGAGAGGGGACCCTCTGCACAAAGACCAAACCAATCAAGCCGTAGAGGCCTCGCTAAGGAGACTGTTCAAGGCTACGGCAAACGCTTTGCGGGCCGATACAGTCATCACCTTTTCGCGAGAGCAATCTTGACCTGGGTAGAGGAGGTGAGGGACCCAGAATTACAACCGTGGGAACTTGCATGCAGGCTGAACAGAATCTCCTCCACAGCAGCCTATATTGCCGACGAATCTATGGAGGCGATGAGAGCCAGCTCCCAAGCGGCAGCGTCCAACATTGAGACATTGACTGTGACTCCGCACCTAGAAAGCAGATCCGGCATCGAAAACCACCCTAACTTTGGAACCGTTTCTGGGGGGTAAACTGTTCGGACCTACCCTCGACAAAATACTGGAGGAAATGGTGGCGGAAAAGAAGAAGAAAGTCCTCATGCCTACCGTAGAGAAGGGAAAGGGCAGAACGAGTTCCTTTCGTCAATACCGGCAGAAACGGGTACGCATGGGGACCCGGTCGCCAGTCTTACTCCAGAGACAAGTATCGCAGATCCGTCTGGCAGCTGGCACGCAGACCCAACAACAACAATGGCAACAGATCTAGACCAAGCAACAAACAGCAGGGTCCTAGTCATCCCAATGACGGCCCTGCCGCAGCCCCAGAGGGTCCCCCTCTCCTCAGGGGCCATCTAGCCCAGTTCACCAACATCTGGGCCGCCCATATCCAAGACAAATGGGTGAAAAGTGTGATAGAAAAGGAGTATCGAATCGAATTGCTGAATTGGCCACCCAGCAGATTTGTCGGGTCTCCAATCTCGAAGGACACAGGGAAGAGATGTCTCATGAAGTCGGCTATAGCAAGACTGGCGGACATGGGGGCGATCATGCCTGTCCCGGGTGCAGAGCGGGGCAAGAACCTTTACTCCCTGTTGTTCCTGGTCCCAAAGAAGAACGGGGAGGCGTGAGCAGTTCTCGACCTCAAGTTCCTGAATGGCTTCACGAAATACAGGAGATTCCGGATGGAGACCCTCAGGTCCACGCTACAGGCTCTAGAGATGGGGGACTGGCTCTCTTCTATCAACCTGGAGGACGCCTATTTGCATGTCCCCATTGCACAGCAACACAAAGTGAAGCAGAGATTTTATTACAGGAGTGTGCACTGGCAATATACTTCCTTGCCCTTCAGACTGGCCTCAGTCCCCCGTATGTTCACCAAGGTCCTGGCTCCCATTGTGGCTTTACTTCGACAGAAAGGAATACACGTGTACCCGTATCTGGACAACATTCTCATCCGCTCACCATCTTGGCCTGGAGCATGCCGGCACCTGCTCAAGGCCATGGAGAGTTTACAGAACTTCAGGTTTGTAATCAGCTACCCAAAGAGTCATCTCGTCCCAACCAGGTTGCTCCCACATCTGGGAGTCGTCATCGACACAGCAGTCAACAGGGTCTCAATAGAGGAGGAGCGCGGCAAGTGCCGAATGGCCTCATTTTCCAGGGTACTGCGCGACCGCAAAGCAACAATCATGGACCTGGCGAAATTGCTGGGCATGATGGTATCCTGTATAGATCAGGTCCAATGGGCCAGGCTACATCTTCGTCCCCTGCAGGACTTCCTCAGGCCATACCAGAGGGAAATCATGGTATGAAAACACAAGACGGTCAGAATTCCAGCATCCCTGGCCAAACCATTACGATGGTGGGGAAAACCATCCCGCTTTCGACAGGCAGTTCCCCTGATCGAGCCACACAAGACCACGGTGACAACGGATGCCAGTCTAGGGGGATGGGGGGCACTCACGGGACCCAGACAGGCGCAAGGCCGGTGGTTGTGGGAGGAAGCGGCCCTCAGCATCAACCTTCTAGAGCTCCGAGCAATTCAGCTGGCACTGGTGGAGTTCGCGCACATCCTGAGAGACAAGCATGTCCTGGTGCAAACAGGCAACACCACAGCAATGGCGTATGTCAACCACCAAGGGGGGGGGGGGGGTTCAAAGTCGAGATCACTGCAGCCGGAGGCTCAGCTCAGCGTCTGTTCCAGTGGGTGGAACCCAGGCTCAGATCGATCAAATCAGTTAACATCAAGGGAGCAGACAGCGTCAAAGTGGACCAGCTCAGCCGGGTACATCTGGACCTGGGAGAGTGGGAGCTACACCAGGACGTATTCGGCATGCTGACACGAAGGTGGGGGACACCACTCGTAGACCTGTTCACCTCGAAGAACAACCACAAGGTGCCTGGCTACTTCGCAAGGCGCAGAGACCCGGGGGCCTTAGCGATAGACGCAATGCAGCAACCCTGGCCCCGGGGGCTGACATTACACCTTCCCACCGATCCCAATATTGGGCCGAGTGACACAGAGGATCAGGAAACACGGAGCCGAAGTAATCCTGATAGCCCTGTTTGGGCCGAGGCACCCATGGTTTTCGGACCTGGTGGAACTACAGCTACAACCCCCAGTGCGACTCCCGGACCGCCTGGACTTCCTCAGGCAGGGTCCCTTAAACAATGAAGAACCCGGATACTTTCAGCTGATGGCCTGGCTACTGAATGGGGGGTGCTAAGAGCAGAAGGATTCTCAGAGAGTAATTGAAACTCTCATGGCCTCTCGCAAGCTGTCCACCAACAGGATTTATGCGGCCATGTGTAGACGCTTCTTCCAGTGGCGACAGACCAAGGGTGGGAATGGTCGCTCACCCTCCTCACTGGAGGTTCTGGAGTGCCTTCAGGACGGACTTGACTGGGGACTTCACCCGACTACCCTGGTTAGACAAGTGTTGGGCCTAGGAGCTATACTGGGGATGGGATCCAGAGCCCGTTTCGCTAAAAGCAAGCAGGTGGGGAGATTCCTCAGGGCCACCTGCGCAAAGGCCCCACGTACGGTGCACCGATTCCCATCTTGGGACTTGAACATGGTACTCACAGCTATCACTCGGCCTCCTTTTGAACCCATGAGCCAGGTCTCCCTTTACTTTATATCTATCAAAGTGGCCTTCTTTGTGGCTATCACATCAGCCCGGAGGGTTTCAGAGTTGGCGGCTCTTTCCACAGCGCAGCACCTGTGCAACTTCTGCGACGACAGGGTGATCCTCCTCACCAATCCAACCTTCATCCCAAAGGTCAACTCGGCATTTCCCAGGGAACAAGAGATTATATTGCCAACGTTTTGTCCAAATCCACAGCACCTCCGAGAGCGGGTGTGGCACAAGCTTGATGTTCGCAGAGAATTGAAGATTTATATCCACAGAACAAAAGGGGGGCCCAGGTCTTCCTCCCTGTTCAAGTACAGGGCGCGGAGCTAGGGAAACCAGCGTCAAAGGACATGATCGCCAGGTGGATTCGTTGCTGCATCATGAAGGCGTACAGAGCAATGAAGAAGACCCCACTGTCAGAGGTGGTGGCGCACTCTCTGAGATCCTCAGCCACGTCATGGGCCATGATGTCCGGGGCCTCGTGCAAGGAAATCTGCAAGACGGCCACATGGGCCTTCGTACATACATTCTCAAAACACTATAGGATTCATACCATGGCTTCGGCGGAGGCTGCCTTGGGCAGAGGGTCCTCCAAGCGGTTGCAGCGGTCCTCTAACCGGGCCCCAGCTCTCTTTTCTCCCACCCTATTTGGCTCGGCTTTGGTACATCCCACGCTGAGGAGTGCCAAGCAGGGAGCTGAGGGAGAAAAGAAAATTGGGGCACTTACCGGTGAATTTTCTTTCTATGAAGCTCCCTGTTTGGCGCTCCGTCCCACCCAGGGCCTGCTGGCAGGGGGCAGAGAACCGGATACCTTAATCTGGCCTGTGGAAGGGCCCTGTCTTATATCTTCTCTTCCAGAATCTACGGAAGAACTCAAACTGGAGAAGGCAGGTAGTGTCCCACACCTGGTCTGCCCACAAATTTGAATTTGTGGTCTGCCTTTCTGAGTACCTGAAGCAGGACACCCTCACGCTGAGGAGTGCCAAGCAGGGAGCTTCATAGGAGGAAAACTCACCGGTAAGTGCCCCAATTTTCTTATTCTCTTACCCTGCATGTTGGATCTGGTGGCCAACCAAGGGGGGAAGAGTTCTTACAATTTATGTACACTAAGGATTTTAGGATGCTGAATGGTAGGATGACCTCAGACATCCCAGGAGCATTTACTTTTGTTTCTGTAAGTGGATCCAGTACAGTAGATTTATTTTTAGTGAAGAATTGTTGTTGGCCACACTTCAAGGATTTCAGGGTAGTTACTCGCCCTAAGAGTGACCATTTGCCTCTTTCGGCAACCATGTATGCCCCTGGACCTGCTGTTTCCTTGACTCAGGGGTATCCAGCTGGTTTTATGCAGTGCATTGCCTGGTCTGAGAAGATCAAATTACAGATAGAGGAATGTTATTCAAACAGTGGTCTATCCATTGACTTGGCCTTTTCTCATTTGCCCGCACAGATATTCGAATCTTACCATAAGCTCCTTTTGGAGCTACAAGTTATTTTGACCAGGCATAAATTGAGTTCCACCTCTTTTCATCAGGCTTGGTTTAATGATGAATGCACCAGAGCTAAGAGGAATCTTAAGGTACAATTATGGGAGTATAGAGCTAACAATACCAAGAAAAAGCTCAAGTGTGCTTATTCAAAAAGAATTATACAAAATCCTTACTTACAAAAAGGAAAAAATATCAAGAAAGAAGCTGGGAAAACTTGATTTCTGCTTCAAAAGAATGGGATAGCAGAAAGTTTTGGAAATTAGTAGCTGACACATCAAAAGGTAGAAATATTTCTCCTGATGTATAGATCCTGTTGTGTGGGTTTTTCTTCTCCTCTAAATTTGCTAGTAATGACAATGGTTGTGAAATTGAGTCTTAGGATAGTGGATCTCCTGTTTCTGATGTTCCCTTCGTTCTCCAAGTTCACTCTGAAGCAAAGAGGAAATATCAGATAGTCGAGGAACAACTTGAAAATTACATATGTTCGTTGAAGTCTGGGAAAGCACTAGGGTCAGATTTATTGCCTGCTGAGCTTTTTAAAACCAATTTGGATTTTTGGCTCCCAGTTATTAAGGTAATTATTAACATTGCAGTTAGCTGGAACCTGCATCCGATAGCTTGGAAACAGACAACCATTGTTCCCATTTACAACAAAGAGGAAAGAGGATTCCCTGAGAATTACAGACTGATAAGTCTGATCAGTAT
Organism: Sphenodon punctatus; assembly: GCA_003113815.1. Lineage (NCBI taxonomy): Eukaryota > Metazoa > Chordata > Lepidosauria > Sphenodontia > Sphenodontidae > Sphenodon > Sphenodon punctatus. The sequence goes on from QEPC01015038.1 coordinate 189,144, forward strand.
CCCTGCCAAGCTTTATGGACGTCACTTGCTGGAACATGTGAGGACTTGGGTGATGAATAATAACATCTTAGGGGAGGAACAGGCTGGCTTTAGGGCTGGGTTCTCCTGTATTGACCAATGTTTCGTTCTCAATTATATTGTTTCGAAACATTTAGGCAAGAAAATGCCAGTTTTTGCAGCATTTATGCATTTAAGGTGTGCCTTCGACTCGGTGGACAAACATTTTATGGACCAAACTTAGACATATGGGGATGGACCTCTTATAATAATAACTTATCCAAGAAGATCATCTGATACCTATGCTAGAATCAAATATGGTGTGTCTGGTGAGGTTTCAAACTATTTCCCTATGTTCACAGGGGTCCGGCAAGGGTGCATGCTAGCCCCGATGTTGTTTAGTCTCTTTCTCCATGATCTCCAACATTTTTTGACAAAAGACCACTGCCATTCCCGAAAGATCCCGGGGGAAGCGTTTCTGCTACTTTTATATGCTGACGATGCAGTCCTTCTGTAAGACTGGCCTTCAGCAGCTTATTAGTCTGTTCGAAATGTATTGCTCCATAAGTAATCTCAATATTAATGCTGGTGTATGTAAGGTTATGCCATTTGGTACCAGGAAGAAATATAAATGGGTAATAAATAAGACCCCTTTAGAAACTGTAAATAAATTTTGTTATTTAGGGGTCGCATTTACTAACTCCCTGCGTTGGGAAGCACATTCCCAGAAGGCCCTGATCAAGGCTACCCAAGTAACGTCTGCTATTGCGCGTTTTTATAACTGATTTGTTCGGGAGGCTCTGAAGGCAGGGAAAGTGAAGCTGGAGGCTGCCCTTCTATATGGAGCAGAACTTTGGGGGTTAGATGCCAAAGCTTTGGCAATGGCTGAGAGAGCACAAAACTCCTTCTTAAAGAGGATGCTTAATGTGCAGCGAAGCACACCTGCCTACTTGGTAAAACCTGCCTCTGTTCTCATCAGTGTTGCTACCTTGGCTATAATAGTTGTTAAATACTGGTTCAAAATTAGGATATATCTCCCCCTCCAGACTTCCAAAGATGGTATTACTTGATGCAATTAGGTCGTATCTCCTCCTTTCCTTGGCTTAACAATATCTGAGGGAAATTATTTACTATCGGTTTGGGGGGAAATTGGACATCTCAGGACCAACTTCCTCTCTCCAATGAGATAAAGTTATTGAAGGTCGCCTCAGAGACATTTCCTTACCAGAGGATATGTCTTTAATTAGACAATCCAGATATGCCCCCTTCTGTAAACTGATCAAATTTGACAATTCCTTGCCAGAATATATCTCTGTGCTCTCTCCCATGGCGCACCATAGAGAATCTCTTACTAGACTTTGTTTTGGTCAGATTAAATCTGCAGTACTTATGGGAAGATGATCAGACTCCTTATAATTTAAGAACTTGTCCTTGCAGAAGTGATGAGGTTGAGGACATTATTCACTTTTTATGGTCTTGTGACCTTTATATAGAAATTAGGAAGAAGTTTCTGCTTCCAGTGGTCAACCTCTCTCATCACTACAGTCCATATGAGCATTCCATATGGATTTTGCAAAATGAGTCATTGCAGGTATTAAATTCTCTGGCAAGATACATTATAGCAGCAAAGAAAATCCGCAGTAGGAAATCGTAAATTCTTGATGATTAACGTAGGCCTCTTTACATTATAAAGGTGGTTATATTTTACCATGTGGCAAATTATTGCCATGTATTTATGATTTGTATGGAGGTAGTATGATAGATTATGTTTCGCCTCCTACTGCACTTGATTTTAGTTATTTCACGCAATTTGCTGTGTCGCGCTTCTAATTTTTAAAATCCCCTATGGAGATATTTTATGGTGTGGTTTTGGGTTTTCTTTATGATAGTGGTGTCGTAATTTCACCATCGCTTATGGAGATGTTATTGTATTTCATATTTGGCTGAACGCCGTAAATAAATTAGTAGTAGCAGTAGTAGCGCTATAGAAACGGTAGTAGTAGTAGTATCCCCCATTGTGTTTTTTTTTTTAAAAAAAAAATTGGAGTAACTTTTTGTTGACAGCCCAACATAATTTCCTGTAGCAGGATTGTTTATATATCTCTTGGGCAGCCTTTGTTCTCTGCCTTACATTATCTATATTCACCCTGGAGATTCTCCTGGATGGCCAGTCTGCAAAGTAGGGTAGATCCCTGCCACTACCAATAGGAGGCAGACACATGCTTTTTTTGGAGCCTGCTCAAGGGTATCTCACCCCCGTTAGACTCCAGTTCATTGTCTGCCTCCACACTGATAGGAAACAAAAGAGGCTGTCTCCCAGAAATGACAGCCGGAGGGTGGAGGGGAGAGAGAGAAGAAGGAAATAAGAGGAACAGGAGAACGCTACAGGTGCCAGGGGAGGGGAAAACCCTCTCCCTGTTCACCTCCTCCGGTAGATGGTTTTGGGGCAAAAGATTCAGGCCCTCCTCTTTCCTATGTGCAGGGAAGACCCGTAGAGCGGGAGTAGTTGTTCCCCGAGGGGGGCAGTCTACGGATCCTAGGGATCTTTTTCCCCACTGGAGCCTCCGGGATCTCAGGGCCTTGTATATATGCCGCAGCTCCGGCCCAACTGTGCTCTCCTCAAGAGGGGGGAGAGCTTACACGGGGGTAGAGCAGGCCTGGCTCCATTCATAAACCCGGGCAGCCGCTGCGGCAGGCCCGAGCTCCCCTTTTCAGGAGAAACCTCCCCCCAAGATGCCAGCAGGCTTGGTGGGGTGGAAGCGCCGCCCCCAGGAGATAGGCCATGATTCGGCTTTCCCACGAGCCGACAGGGGCCGCGCTAGATCTCCAGGCGGGCACAGGGCTAACGGCGCTGAGATTTCTCCCCAGCAACCGTCCCCGCTTTGGTTTTTACACGCGCCTCCAGGGGCTTCAGCAGCCAATAGCGGCGGGTGGGGAGCTTAGGCTACGGGCACTAGGACCCAGCGAGGCTCCTTCTGACCAGCCAGCCGTCCACCGCTCTATCTTGGAGCATAGAGGAGGAGAGCGGGAGAGTGAGACGGGAGCTATTCCTGGAGCAGCTGCTGAGGAATCGGCCTGAGTACCCAGGACAAGGGCTCCCTTGGCCAGGGAATGTCACGGAGACGAGCAGCAGCGGCAGGGGCATCTGGAACCATGGCTGCGGCATCAGAACCTGTAAGCCCCCCACGCCTTGTCCCCCCCCCATATGGAGATTCTCAAGGAAATCCTCCTGGTGCTAAAAAGGAAAAGGTCCGTACCCAGATCCAAGAAGGTCTGGGAACACAATACCAAACCCAAGGGAAAGGGGAAAGTGAAAACTCCCCGTTCCAAGAGATCACAAAAGGTCCATAGGCTCCTGGATTCCCCTGAATTAGAAGGGTCAGACTCGGAAGAGGCTGGTTCCACTCATTCATCTCAGGAGGATCAGGCCCCAGGGAAAAGCAGGACAAAAAAGGGGAAAGGACCCACGGCCCAGCTTGTTAGCGAAGGGGAGGAAGAGGGAGGAGCATGAAAGTATCGCCTCAGAACAGGCCTCCGAAGAAGGGACAGGATCCTACACCCTTGAGAAAGGGGAGCTGGAGGAACCAGAACTAGAGGCGTCCGCTGACCCTGATAGAGAGTTCCCAGCTAAATACAGGGACCAGATCTTCAATCTGGTAATTAAGGCCCTCCATCTCCAGCAAAAAAAGGTCAAGCGTGTCACCTCTGATTCATCAGAGGAGGAAAGACGCGAGTACATTCCTAGAGCAGACTCCAGGGATAGGGGAATGATCCTGGATAGGCCCTACGAGAAGATTATAAGGAAGGAGTGGCAAAAGCCTAATAAGCTATTCAAGTTAAATGAGGCACAGCTCTCTCTATACTCACTCTCTAAGACAAAGCAACCCCTCCTGGCGATACCCAAGGTCGATGCGGCAGCAGCATCTCTAGCCAGGAACTCAGTGTTCCCAACGGAAGGGGAATGCTCCCTCGCAATCCCACAGACAAGGGTGTCAAGTGTAGCCTGAGACAAAATTTTGAGGAGGTGTCATCAGTCATTAAGATGGTTACTATTACCTCATACTTTTCCAGGGCATTAATGACCTGGATCAAGCGGACGGGGGACCCCAACACCTCAGAAAAAATGACGAGTGCTGTCAACACATATTCAACTGGCTTATGCGTTCATTGCAGATTCGTCCACAGACATGCTCTGCTGGGCCTCCAGGGTAGCGGCCTCCAATGTGGCAGCCAGACGTAGACTATGACTCAGATCCTGGAAGGGTGATAACATGGCAAAGAACACGCTGGTAAGCAGCCTCTTTCAGGGTTCAAGCCAATAAATCAAAGAAGCAGACCCTTCAAAGTGTAGGGTCTCCCAAAAAACCTTTTTGTCCCTTCACCGCTTACCAAACCGCGTGGAATTCCAGACGCCCCTTCTATCATCGGGGCAACCAATAGAGATACCGGAACAGGTGGAGCAAGCAGAGGGGAGCAAGACAAAGGCCCAAGCAGCCTCAAGGGCCGAGACGCCCCAAGTCGGAAACATGACTCCGGGGAGGCCAGTCTTCGGCCCTGGCTGGGGGGAAACCTCAGAGTTCACACACCAATGGGAGGAAGGCTCCACCACAGATTTATTTATTTATAAATATTTTTTAGCCGCCCCCTTATGCCTACGGCATCTCGGGGCAGCTTACAGCATAAAAACACACAATAAAATTAATTAAAACAATGTTTTAAAATACAATCACATCCTCCTACCCTCCCCTCCGAAGGCCTGGGTGAACAGCCAGGTCTTGCAGGCTCACCGAAACGCCAACAGACCTGGGGCCAGACGGGCTTCCTCCAGGAGGGAATTCCAGAGCCTCGGCCCGGCCACCGAGAACACCCTCTCCATTGTGCCCCCCCGCTTTACACGTGGGACCTCCAAAAAGGCACCCCGGTGAACCGCAGGGATCGTTCTGAGGCGCGGTGGTCCCCAAGGTATGAGGGGCCCAGACCGTGTAGGGCTTTATAGATCAACACTAGCACCTTGAATCGGGCTCGGTACGCTATAGGCAGCCAGTGCAGAGTACGGAGCACAGGTGTTACGTGCTCCTGCCTTCCCGTCCCCATAAGGAGACGGGCCCCCGCATTCTGCACCAGCTGCAGCCTCCGAACCAGAAACAAGGGAAGCCCCACGTACAGCGCATTGCAGTAATCTAGCCTTGAGGTGATGAAGACCTGAATGAGGGTGGCCAGTTCGGGCCTGGAAATGTATGGACACAGCCTCCGTACCAGATACAGCTGGCGGAAGGTGACCTTAGCCATCAACTCTACCTGTCGATCCAGTCAGAGCCCCGAGTCCAATACTA
>QEPC01015038.1:197542-226032 GCA_003113815.1 Sphenodon punctatus
TTGCTCGGATCCGCCCCTTTCTCTCTACCTCCTCAGCCAAAACCCTTGTTCATGCCATGGTTATCTCTCGCCTCGATTACTGCAACCTCCTCCTTGCTGGACTCCCTCGCTCTCACCTGTCCCCTCTTTTCGCAATCCAAAACTCCGCTGCCAAGGTCATTCGCTCTGCCAGTCGCTTCGACCATGTGCAGCCTCTCCTCTCTTCACTGGCTCCACCTTCCTGAACTTATCCTGTTTAAACTCCTGGTATTCACGTTCAAAACACTCCACAACCAAGCTCCTCCCTACCTCTCAGACCTAATCTCCCTACGCACTCCTGCACGTGCTCTCCGCTCTTCCTTTGTCCCCTCACTCACTCTCCCTCGTTTCTCCTGCTCACCTAACCACCTTCGACCCTTCTCCCTCGTTGCCCGCCATGCCTGGAACTCCCTCCCTGCCCACATCCGCCTTGCCCCCTTCCTCCGCTCCTTCAAATCCCTCCTCAAGACCCATTTTTTCCTCGCCGCCTTTCCCAATGCCTGCTAGTCGTTCCTATATTTGTACTGTCTGCCCTCCTCGACAGACTGCTGCAACCAACCTGATTGTAACCAAACTAAGCACACGCACCAGAGATTCCGTATCCGCTTGAATGTTTGTTAGTCTTCTCCCCTGTCTCTCCCTCCTTGTCTTTTAGATTGTAAGCCACAGGCAGGGACCGCCTCTATTTCTATGTTTTGTGCAGCACCAGGTCACATGTCTGGCGCTATATAAATGTTTATAATAATAATAATTTAAAAAAAGCAGAGTCCTATGTTCAAAGAACCATTCAGTATCTCCAGAAACACAGGTTCCTCATCAACCTAGACAAAAGCCAATGCATCCTGTCACAGTCAATAGAACATCTCGGGGTAATCCTGGATAGCCTCAACTTCAAAATATTTCTCACATGGCGGAGGCAAACGGACCTCCTTCAGCTGATCAGCAAGGTGTCAATAGCCCGCAGAACCAGACTAAAGACACTGGCCAGCCTGCTAAAAAGCATGACGTTCTGTCTGGGGATCCTGAACTGTGCCAGATTCCATGCTAGGCCGCTACAGCACTTTCTACGTCCATGGCAGGATCTTCTGATTCAGGGCGCAAACCCTCTTCTCTCATCACAGTCACAGACGCAGTCAAGACATCCCTCTGATGGTGGACACAGGAAGAGAGATTCTCCGAGGGGGTACCGATCTTAGAACCAGATAGAATCTCGGTGACAACCGATGTGAGCCTCTCAGGCTGGGAATCACACGCGCTAGACAGGACCATGCAGGGCACCTGGCTCAGATGGGAAAAGCAGCACCACATAAATTGGTTGGAACTTCGAGCAATATATCTAGCTCTCCAGAACCTGGCCTGAATACTATGGGATACACACGTCCTGGTATACGCCGACAATACAGTAGCAAAAGCTTACATCAATCACCAGGGAGGTTCAAGATTGGAGTCCCTGCATCTCCAAGCCACAGCACTCATCAGATGGGCAGAGAGCAATTTAGGATCCCTCAGAGCAATCCACATATCGGGAGTGGACAATGCACAGGCCAACTGGCTGAGCAGGGAGAAGATCGATCTAGGGGAATGGGCTCTTCATCACTCAGCATTCCAGAAGATCTTCCTACACTTCGGACAGCCGAAGGTGAACCTCTTCGCGTCCCCGGACAACACGAAAACTTCGGACTTCATGACCTGACTCCCAGACCATCGGGCAGTAGCATTCGAGGCTCTAAACGCAAGGTGGCCCACGACTACTGTATGTATTTCCACCCTTCCCACTCATCCACAGGACAGTGGCAAAGATCAGACGGGAACGAGCACAAGTCATCTTAGTGACCTCGTACTGACCTCGGCGCCCGTGGTTCGCGGATGTTTTAGAACTCTCCAGGATCCCTCTGCTCAGCTTGCCAGGGACACAAGATCTGCTCCAACAGGGCCCAATCAGCCACAGCAACCCAGGGGTGCTGAGGTTAACAGCATGGCTATTGAAAGGAGGACCCTTAGGAAGTTAGGATACTCCAGTCGGGTTTTGGACACCTTAATGCAATCTAGGCGTCTAGCTACCAAGAGGATATATCCGAGCACCTAGGCCTTCTTTGCCAGATGGTGTAGGGAGAGGGGTGACACACCAGCAAAAGCTCCTATCAGGGCTGTTCTAGAATTCTTACAGAAGGATCTAGAGAGGGGTCTAAAACCCAACACCCTTCAGAGACAGGTAGCAGCTTTAAATAGTGTGCTTAGTACTACAAGGGTTGTGGGATTTCTAGGCATCCCCATATTGTCCGGTTCCTCAGAGCTTCCAGAGTTGTTTCTCCTCCAGTGGTTCATCAGTTCCCATCATGGAACCTGAATCTAGTCCTCAGGGCATTAACCAAAGTATCATTCGAGCCCCTTAGCGAGACTTCGTTATACTACTTATCCCTAAAACGGCCTTCCTCATAGGGATTACTTCAGCCCGCTGGGTATCTGAGCTAGGCACTCTCTATGCCAGTTCAGACCTTCCTTAGTGGTCCTTCGTCTGGACCCCGCTTTTTGCCCTAAGGTGGACATGTTTTCACAGAGAGCAGGAGTTAAATCTCCCCACCTTTTACCCTAATCCTTCCCATCTGCAGGAAAGGGAGTGGCATACCCTGGATGTCACTAGGGCATTAAGGACATACATAGAGCACACCTCTAATTTTAGAAGGACCTCGGCTCTATTTGTAAATTACAGCATCCAGAGACAAGGTCTGAAGGCCTCTAAGGCAGTCATTTCAAAATGGATGTCACTTTGTATCATAGAAGCATATAGAGTGCAAGGAAAACCTCCTCCTCAAGGAGTCTTCGCACATTTCTTCCAGGGAGCCGTGACCTCTCAGGCCTTTAGGAATTCGGCCTTGTATGGGGAAATTTGTAGAGCAGCCACATGGGCCTCCATACACTCTTTCAGAAGACACTATAAAATTCCACTATTAGACTCTGCAGAAGCAGTATTTGGAAGGGAGGGTACTACAGGCAGTGCTGTAGAAGGTCCTATTACAGGCACCTCAAGGGACTTATCTCCTATCCTTCCCTCCGACGATAATGATGGGGACACCGCTATGGTACGTCCTTGCTTTGCAGACTAGCTATCCAAGAGGATCTCCAGGGAGAAAGGAAAATTGAGTTCTTACCTGCTGAATTTTCCTTCTGCTGGAGATCCTCCTGGATGGCCAGACCCACCCAGAGTGAGGAGTAACTCTGAGGTTCAATCTTCAGGGCTTAGTTTCAAGTTTGGGTTTTCAAATTTCCCAGTTGGGTATAAGGGCTTAAAAGAGTTAACTCTCCTTACTAAGTTTGGTAGTTTGTTCTTCCAGTTAAGTGTGAAAAGTATACTCTCCAGGACACGATTTGCAGTGTGGACGAGAGCTGAGAACTTCTGGAGTCTAAAGGGGGTGAGATCTCCTTGGGCAGGCTCCAAAAAACGGATGTGTCTGCCTCCTATTGGTAGTGGCAGGGATCTACCCTACTTTGCAGACAGGCCATCCAGGAGGATCTCCAGCAGAAGGAAATCTCAGCAGGTAAGAACCCAATTTTCCTTTCTGTATTCCATTAATCTTTTAAACTGAGGTACTGTATATTCTTCAGTATGTTACTTCTAGCTGATGGCTTTGTCTAAAAAACTGAATTCCTCCTTCTTCCCGCAGATCTAGGATTCCAAAAAGAGAATTATGGTTAGTTTGTTTGGAACTTAAGAGCACAAAGGAGCCTTATATGTTCTTGTTTCTTAACAGTTAAAAACTCTAGTTCTTAGCCCCTTCGAACATGTCCATTTAAGTATATGAAACAAATCCTTAAGTGGAGCAGATAACATTCACTTAATTTTGACATTTAGATGTGCTTCTAAAATTACTTTGTTATGGCTTTTGGTATGTTCTAGCATATTTCCCTTTAGTTTTGTAGACAGTGGTGATTCCCAGCTTTTTTTTTTTCCTTCTTTGTATCTGGACTCCCACTTTCCAGATGAGACTCTAGCTGAGACATTTTGTTGAAGGTGGCTACTTACTCAGCAATACACATGTGCTTTCAACCCTTGCACCTGTTGCAACCCTTCAGTTGTAACTCACATGACATACAAAAGGAGTTTCCATGGGCACAGAGTTGGACTTCACAGGATCCATTAGATTGAATGGAGCAGTTCTTGCCTTTCAGGCTGCCTGTACGCTTTGACAGATTAGTTTATGCATTTTTGAGGTTCTCTGTGCACCCATAAGAGCTAGAAACATGTTTTGTTTTTAACTGAAAGGGTAAATAATGGAGAGGGGATGCTCCAGGCAGAGAGTACCACCTTGTGTGCAGAGCTGGCTCAATATGTAGGGAGTTGATTGATAGCAGAGGGTACAGTTCAGGAGCCTGACTGGCGCAGGGAGTCAGCTCTGTATCCTAAGCTGGAAGCCTGCATAACACAGGGCAGGGATATTCTGCACCTGAATAACTGGGAGTTGGATACTTCCGTTTAACCCATACATACCTAATTTGACTTGTAAATTTACAAAGTTTACAGTTGCTTTGCAGAGCACCCTTTGGAAGTCTGTTTTACTGAAGAACTGATTTCTGAATCCTGGCTTGATCCAAAGCCCAACCAGCATTAGTCATAACTTTAGCTGGATACCAGTTCTTTTTTATATCCTTTCGTCAGCCAGTAAGCATACTGAAACAGAAGGCTTTGACTTTTAACTGTGTTTTTTTAACATTCTGTTAGAATGTTAGAATGTTAAAATGTTATTTTAACTATAGTTGTCCCTGTGCAGAAGAAAAAGTTCACCATTATGCATCATCCCATAAATAACAAGATTTTTAAAAAAGAACATGCTATATGATAGCTTCTCATTCCATACAACAGGAAAATGAAGTGCAGTGTTAGAGATAAATAGGACTAGACCCTTCGCATCACCCAGAGTGTTTACCAGTAAGTGCTATGGACTGCTTGGGACAATTTTGAAAAATACTGTTTCTCCTCTTACCTCCTTCTCCTCCTCCGCTGGGTAGCTCTGCTGTTGGCTGATAGGAGGCAGATGATCAGGTTTTTCTTTTGCGCATGCGCTAGGAGCTGCCCGGTTTCTCCAGTCTGTTCATCTGCCTCCCAGCCGGTAGAACACTTCCAGCGCAGCTCCCTCCGAACCTGAAAGGAGACAACAAACAGTTAGTGATTTTGGGGAAAGGAAAGTTCTCTAACTAACCCCTCTCGGGGTATTGGTTCGGCAGCGGCGTTCATTCTCCCGATTCCCGCTTCCAAACCTCCCCTTTACCTACTAGCTCCAGGGCGGGGCGGCCGCGCCCGCGATCTTAAGCCGGGCTGTAAAATTTATTCCAGGGGGGTTTTCCCCCAACAAACAAAAACAAACGAAAAAACAAACGAAAAAAAACAGCAGGGACTCGGGGACAGTGCCGCTGGGCCTCTGAGCTTCCCCCGGCTACGAGATTTTTTTCCCGTGCTACAGGGCGGAGGCAGCCCGCCTGCTCTCTGTCCCTTGCATGCATTCCCCGGGCAGTGAGAAAAGCACTCAGAGCCTATATAGGGCGGAGACAGCCCTGATGGGCTCCGTCCCTACTCCTCTCAGCCCTATCAGATCAGGGACAGCCACGCTGCCCCCCTGATAAAGGAGCCCTAACCCCAGTCAAAGGCTAACCATGAGCCAGGCTCAGCCCCCATCAGGAACCCCCCCCCCCTCCTGATGCCCCAGCTCAGGAACAGGACACCCAGTTGTGCCTTGCTTCCCTGGAAAAATCCATGGGAGAGATCCTGGCTACCTTAGGCAAACTGGCGAAACCTAAAAGAAAGAGGCTCCCTTCCAAAACAAAAACAAAACTAAAAGCAGGGACCTCTGGAGCTCCCAGTAAAAAATCCAAACGTCCACCAGGTGGCGCTGGGACCTCAGCCTTGTTAGTCTCCTCTGCAGAAAGTGAGCATAGGGAACAGAGCACTGATATAAATCAGGCACTAGCTGAGCAAGACCAGGATGTTTCTGACCTTTACTCAGATTCTGACCAGGCAGTCTCCGAATTAGAGGAAGGGGAGTGGGTGGACCTGGCTCCTGACCCAAAGGAAAGTGAGAGACACTTCCCCGCTCAGTATCGAACTGAGCTGGTAGCTCAGGTCATTAAGACCTTACAATTACAGGAAAAATCCTCCAACCGGGATTCCTCCAACTCACAGGAGGAAGAGACCCATCAATACATCCCCTCAGTCCACGGTAGGGACCAGAGACTCCCTTTGGACAAGGCTTTTGAGAAACTTGTCCTTCAGGAGTGGAAATCCCCAGACAAGAGTTTCAAAACAAACAAGGCCCAGGATACCTTATACTCCTTCTCTAGGAGAAAGGATCCTATGTTCTGTCCCCCTAAGGTAGACGCTGGAGCCGCTTCCCTGGCCAGACACACGCTGTTCCCCACTGAAGGGGACTGCCACCCTAGAGACAGCAAGATAGGGCAATTGACGCGGCTCTTAAAAAAGCCTCGGAGGCAACCTCAGTGGCCCTAAAGGTAGGAATAGCATCCTCTTATGTAGCTAGAGCCATGCTTGCTTGGCTCCAGGATCTGCAGGACCCAGAAATATCAGAGGGCAGATACCAGAGGTTGAATTCCAGAGTTCTCATGGCGGCCGCCTTCCTGGCTGACACAACCAAGGATAATCTAACCTGGTCAGCTAGATCAGTAGCCAACAACATTGCAGCCAGATGTAGGGTATGGCTACACTCCTGGGATGGAGATGTCACTGCGAAGAATCTACTCACGGCTTCTCCATACAAAGGATCGAAGTTATTTGGAGTTTGCCTGGAGAAGGTGCTAGAAGAGGCTTCGAGCAAAGACCAAACGAAAACCCTCCAGCAGCTATCTACAAGAAGGGGCTCCTTTTGAGGACATTCCTTTTGGTTTAGGGGCTTCACAGCCCCTTCCAGAAAATTCCAGGCTCCCGCTCAGAGAGGCTACAACTTCTTCAGAAACAGAGGCTTCCAACCAGGAAGATACGATAGATGCAGGTCCAGGGGTCCGCCTGCATACCAACCCAGACAAGACTCATGACTACTACGACTGCCGGGTTGGTGGCAGGATCCAGCGGTTCCACGACATGTGGGCACACTCGATCATGGACACCTGGGTCCTATCCTGCGTAACACACTGGTACTCCATAGAGCTCGACAGTCCACCTACACACAGATTCCTGATCTCGCCACAATCTTGAGACGCAAGGAAACACCTCGCCATGACCTCCGAGATCATGAGGCTCCTCGACACCAGGGCCATAGAGAAAGTACCAAAGTCTCAACATCGTTCAGGGCTCTACTCCATTCTTTTTTTGGTGGCAAAAAAGACGGACAAATGGAGGGCAGTGCTGGACTTAAAGGCCCTGAATCGGCACGTAACAAAAAAGAGGTTCAAAATGGAAACTCTGACCTCCATTTGCCACCACATACAGAGAAACGACTAAATGGTATCTCTGGATCTACAGGATGCATACCTCCACATCCCAATCTGAGAAACTCGCAGGAAGTGGCTACGCTTGAACTACAACAACCGCCATTGGCAGTTCAGGACTCTTCCCTTCGGCCTGTCCTCCTCACCCCGGACCTTCACCAAAGTTCTAATCCCACTGATGGCGAACCTCACGATGGAGGGCGTTAATGTACACCCCTATCTAGACGACCTTCTGATCCGGGCCCACTCCCCGGAGAAAACTATACTAGACCTCAACAGGACGATCTCCTGTCTAGAACAGCACGGGTTCCTGATCAACAGGGGAAAAAGTCACCTCACCCCAACAAGGAGATTGGAGCACCTGGGCACCATCATAGATACGAGCTCCGACCTCATGTTCGTTCCTCCGGACAGGTCAAGTCGGATCCAGAGGCTGGTAAGGACCCTCATATCGTCATTCCAAATGAGGCTCAAGTCACTAGCATCTCTCCTTGGACTGATGGTATCGTGCACGGCCCAGATGATGTGGGGCAGGCTCCACCTACGTCCCTTGCAGACGCTGCTAAAACCTTTTCAGCGAGAACTTACAGGCGGACACAATCCCTGGGTGCTCCTTCCGGGCCACCTAAAAAAACTCCATGTCCTGGTGGTTAGACCCCGAGCAGTTTCGAAAGGGGGTCCCTCTCTCGGAGCCCATGCAACACGTGATCACAACGGACGCCAGTCAAGCGGGCTGGGGAGCCCACACGTCGACCCTGTCGGTACAAGGAAAGTGGTCGCCGGAGGACTCGCAACAGCAGATCAACTACCTGGAGCTGAAAGCCCTCAGGTTGGCACTTTTAACAACTTTTCCCCGACGGGACCAGCTACCATCTCCTGGTGTACACCAACAATATCACAGCAAAAGCCTACGTGAACCATCAGGGAGGCTTCCGGTCACGCCAGCTACAACACGAGGGGACCCGTGTCTTCAGATGGGCACAACACCACACTCCGTTCCTCAAGGCTCTCCACATCAAGGGGCAGGACAACACGACAGCAGACTGGCTCAGCCGTCAAGCCCTACTGCCCCACGAATGGATGCTCAACAAAACAGTCTTCCGGGACATTGTGGATTGGTTCGGTCTTCCCATCATAGACCTGTTTGCAACCAAGACCAACTCCCAGCTGCCCCGCTTCATGACATGGGAAAGGTGCGTAGAAGCGGAGGCGACCGAAGCCCTCGACCAACCCTGGCCCGAGGGACTCCTATATGCATTCCCTCCGTTCCCGTTGCTCGCATGAACCATCGCCAAAGCTCGCAAGGAACGGGCTCTTCTGTTGCTGGTCTCCCCCTGGTGGCCCAGGAGACCCTGGTTCTTGGAACTGATCCACCTCAGCCAGGGTCAAGTCAGAAGACTCCCGTTGAGAGTAGACCTCCTGCAACAAGGTCCAATTCTCTGCCCGGACATATCAACTGACAGTCTGGCGATTGAACTCTTGGCACTAAAGAGACATGGATATACAGATCTAGTTCTCAATACTCTCCAGAGCTCTAGGAGACCGGCCACCAGGAGGTCCTACCAGAATACTTGGAGAGTGTTCGCCTCCTGGTCAAAACAGAGAGGAGTCGATCCCAGACAGGCAGAGGCCCCCCAAGTCTTGGACTTTCTTCAGCAGGGGTTGGATAAGGGTCTTAGGGCTAACACTTTAGCCAGGCAGGCAGCGGCCCTAGACTCAGTCGTTAGAGCGGCAAATAACAGGGCAATCTCTGCTCACCCTCACGTTAAAAGATTCATTCGGGTGGCCAGACTCCTGTCTTCCCCCGGTCGTTCATAGGGTACCATCTTGGAATCTAAACCTGGTCTTAGAGGCGCTGACTAAACCACCATTTGAACCCCTGAAGCACGTCTCCCTATACCTTTTGACTCTCAAAACGGTGTTCCTGGTGGCAGTGACGTCAGCTCGACGAGTGTCTGAGCTGAGTGCACTGTCCATGGAAGGCAATTTCTGCATCTTCCGCACTGACTCTGTTACCCTTTGATTGGACCCGGCATTCATCCCTAAGGTAAATTCCTATTTCCACAGGGCCCAAGAGTTGGTGCTCCCTTCTTTCTGCCCCAAGCCAGCACACCCTAAAGAAAGGGCTTGGCACAAACTAGACCTCCGGAGGGCTCTGAAANCGTCTCCCTATACCTTTTGACTCTCAAAACGGTGTTCCTGGTGGCAGTGACGTCAGCTCGACGAGTGTCTGAGCTGAGTGCACTGTCCATGGAAGGCAATTTCTGCATCTTCCGCACTGACTCTGTTACCCTTTGATTGGACCCGGCATTCATCCCTAAGGTAAATTCCTATTTCCACAGGGCCCAAGAGTTGGTGCTCCCTTCTTTCTGCCCCAAGCCAGCACACCCTAAAGAAAGGGCTTGGCACAAACTAGACCTCCGGAGGGCTCTGAAAATTTATTTAGCCAGGACCAGCGCCCTCCGCAAATCCACAGCCCTCTTTGTAAACATCCGCCTGGGTCTTCAGGGTCTTAAGGCTTCCAAGACCTTATTATCCAAATGGGTAAAACAGGCCATCGTTGAAGCATATAAAGCAGGCGGGAGGATTCCCTCTTTGCAGATTTGGGCTCACTCCGTACGTAGTGTTGCCACCTCCTATGCCTTCAAGGCACAAGCCTCATATGAGGAGATTTGCAGGGCAGCAACATGGGCATCCTTGCACACTTTCGTTAGGCACTACAAGATAAACGCTTTCCAATCAGCGGAAGCAGCTTTCGGCAGGTGGCTATTGCAGTCGGTACTGGATTCTTCCAGTGCTGTCGGCTCCCACCCGTAAGAGAGGGGACTGCTTGGATATATCCCAGCGGAGGAGGAGAAGGAGGTAAGAGGAGAAAGGAGAATTGGTTACCTACCTTTGGTGAATTCCTTTCTCTCTTACTCTCCTCCTCCTCCTCCGACACTCCCTGCCAGACAGCATACAGTTCTTCTTGTACCCCAGACTGCTACTTGTTAGTCCTCTGGTTCATTTGAGTTAGGCCCCGTTGGGCCCCAAGTTCACTTTTTTCAGAGTTGTGTTACTGTTGGATTAAGGACACTTTTCTAGGGGCACTCGGCTAGATTACTGACTGGAGAAACCGGGTAGCTCCTAGCGCATGAACAAAAGAAAAACCTGATCATCTGCCTCCTATCGGCCAACAGCAGAGCTACCCAGCGGAGGAGGAGAAGGAGAGTAAGAGAGAAAGGAATTCACCGAATGTAGGTAACCAATTCTCCTTTCAGTACTGATGATTGCTTTAAAAGGGACATGAGTAACATTTATAGTAGTGCTTTGCACAAAGCTATAAATATCTTCTTTTTTTAAAATTTACTTAAACTTTTATACACTAAAAAAAACCCACCCCAACTCCTATTCCCACCTGCCAAATGCTTTGCCAGAAAGAGAAGTTTTATATTGCTTCTGGAATATGCTCAGGCTCTGATGGACCTCTGTGGAAAAGGGGTTCGTGGTACTGAAGCAGCAACCAAGAATGCCCCTTGTGGGCTCTTGTTGTATGAACAACAACATTGAAGGGTGGTACGCACAAGAGAGTACTCCTGGTCAACTGCAAGGGTTGTGGTGGAAAGGTGGTCTTTCAGATATGTGGGGTGCAGGCCATTTATTTAAACTTCTTATACCCCACAGTCGGCTCGGGGCGGCTTACAACAAATAAAAACAAAATAACAATAATAACGAAGTTAAAATATAACACCCCCCCAATCAGCCCATCTTCCCCTTACCCCCCCATCCCATATCTCTCTCACCCGTCCCCTCCACCAAATGCCTGGCAGAACAGCCAGGTTTTACAAGCGCGATGAAAAGTCAGCCTTCTCCGGGAGGGAGTTCCACAGCCGAGGTGCGGCCACTGAGAACACCCTCTCCATAGTGGCCCCCCAATTTACTTGGGGGACCTCCAAGAAGGCATCCCCAGCGGACCGCAGGGGCCAAACCAGGACCCGGGAGTGAGACAGTCCCGCAGATAGGTTGGGCTGAGGCCGTGTAAGGTTTTAAAGGTGAGAACCAACACCTTGAATTGGGCCCAGAAGAAGTTAGGCAGCCAGTGCCGAGAATGGAGCACTTTTAGAGACTTATAGGTCAAAACCAGCGTTTTGACTTGTGCCCAGAAAGTTATGGGTAGCCAGTGCAGACTGTAAAAGCACAGGTGTAATGTGCTCACGGTGACCCATCCCTTAAAAGGAGCTGGGCCACCACATTCTACACCAGCGGCAGCTCCCAGTCACCAAAGTAGTTCCACATAGAGCACATTGCAGGTACCTAATCTTGAGATAATGAAGGCATGGATGATGGTGGCCAGATCTGAATCAGAAAGAAAGGGATGCAGCCTCCTCACCAGATGAAGTTGGTGAAAAGCACTCCTGGCCACCTCCACAACCTGATGTTCCAGGCACAGCAAGGGGTCCAAAGCACTCCAAAGCTGCAAATCTGGATAAAGGGGGCTGGACCCCATCAATGACAGGAGTCCCAATCCCCCCTAGGTTGCAAGGCTGGGCAACCATCATCACTTCTGTCTTGTCTGGATTCAGCTTCAGTTGACTCACCCTCATCCAGTCCCTAACAGCAGCCAGGCATTGGGTAAGCACCGAGACCACAGGACCTGGGTCAGATGAAAAAGAGAGATAAGAGTTGGGCATACTGATGGCATTTCACTCCACTCCTCTAAAATTATCTCGCCCAGCAGCCTCTGATAAATATTGAACAAGAGGAGAGATGAGATAGAACCCTGTGGGACACCACAGAGGAGGTCCCAAGGGGATGATGAGCAGTCTCCCATCACCACCTGCTGGGGCCTCCCCGACAAGAACGAATGAAACCACCCAGGAGTAGTCCCACGCACCCTGCCAGGTCCCGAAGTCGTGTCAACACCTCATGTTCAACTATGAAAGGCCGCTGAATGGTCTAACAGGATCAACGGCACACGCAGTTTCCTCTGTCATTCTCGAAGTGTAGATTATCAACCAAGGCCAAAGCACCGTCTCTTTACTATACCCCGAACAAAAACCTGATTGAAATGGAGCAGGAATCGGATAGCATCATGATGAGCCTAAAGCTGCTGGGCAACCACCTGTTCAAATAACATTCCCTAAAAAGAGAAGGTTGGAGATGGGGCGATTGGCTGGGGAGTCAGCATCCCATGATGGTATCTTGAGCAGGGGACAGACCACTGCAGTTTTAAGGGTGTACGATAACTTACTGTGTGAAGGGAGGTGTTGACAACCTCAGCCAGCAACGGCTTCATCATCTCCCAGCTGTCTCTTACCAGCCAAGATGGGAAAAGATCCAATTCCCAGCTGGTTGCCAGCATCGCTCCAAGCACAGCCTCTGCATCTGTGGGCGACACTAATTGAAACTGGTCCAGACAAACAGGACAAAGCTCAGCTTCTACAACTCCAAACTCTGACTCTGAAATCAAAGTAGCAGCACCCAAGCTGCAGCGAATGAGTGATTATATCCATATTGTAAATTGGAAAGCCGGGGTACAAGACTAAATGTTTTGCCTAAGGGCAAAGCGATGGCAGATCCAGGAACAGTATTTGAGTCTTGTGACTCCCCAGTTCAGTGCACACGTTCCCTTTTAATGTGACCGTAGAAATTTATTTTAATAGGTTGGATGCATTCATGTCTGTTGGACCACTCTTGCAATATGATTTTATGGTATTGGGGAAATTTCTACATTGAATTGAATTTCCTTTTTAAAAAATCACCATGGGTGGCTCGTTACAGCAAATATTTATCATTCTGACATAACTACCGTTTAACGGATAACTTCACAGATGCATGTTTTTTTGCTCCTAGTTTATGCAAGATGCATCAGACGTGATGCAGCTATTGTTGAAGACACAGACAGATTTCAGTGAGCTGGAAGATGATGACCCCCAGGTATGTCAGGTGCTCATTTCTAACAGATGTCTTCTAGTAAACAAAGAAGACATGGTGTTGCATGTTATGAATCTGAACAAGCAATTAAATTTACAAAATGTAGTGAAATTCCATGGAGGAAGAATTAGTTATACTCCATTCATACAGAGAATCTGTTTTTTGAGATGTACATCTTCAGCATAGTAAATCTCTTTCGTACAGTCACAATTCCCTGTGAACAGGTCATCATTGAAGTAGCTAAATTCTGGAGTCGGGGAAAAAAAAATGTAGTTAGGTTGTAAGGTTTCATTCTTAGGATATAAGAAGCTGCCTAACTGAGTCAGACCAATGGTCCATCCCAGTATTGTTACAGCCTGACACAGCAGCAGGGTTAAATCCAGCTCTCTAGGGCCTCTGGTGCAGACCTCACCCAGGCATGCTACCTGAGACTGTAGCTTCACTCAATTATTGTTAACAATGGACTACGAAGGTCCAACCACAATAATGAGCACGATGAACAGTGACAGTGTATGCCCATCAGCTGAGCGGGATCGAAGATTGCCTTTAAGTTCAACCCACTTTAATCTCAAGTATAATTTTATTAGAAGAAAAGAAAAGCACAAGTCCTAGTCTTGGTAGGTAACAACGCTACCCACACCTAAGCAGAAGTAGCCCTACACAATAATGTTTCTTACATGTCCAGTGCCACAAGCTGGAGTCCATGCAGGAGTTGGTTTAGGAAGGCTAGAAGGGGGGCCCAGGTGAAGCTGGAGAGAGGGACTGCTAGGGAACGATGAGTGTGTGATCCATGTGTGCAATATCAGGACGGGAATGACACCCCAAGGTTCACTGCTGATGCTAGCAACCACAAGCCACCATCTGTTCGAACTAGTCCTTATATACTTTTTTAGGTGCTGCTATTAAAATGTGGAGGTGACGGGGCTGAGGCTCTTGCATCATAGGAAGGTCTGTGGTGAGGCAGGAGGGTCTGTGGGAAAGAGGTAATGTCACTCTTCTTTAACAGAAGGAGAGTCTTTTCCATTGTTTATGGATTGTTGAGGCTTAACAGTTCTTTTGGTGCCCAATTGTCTAGAGAAAAGGGTGAGCCTCCCAGCTCCCAGTCCTTTGAGCACCTTACCATCTTCCTGGCACATTGTTCTTTTCTAACTTTGAAATGGCCCTCATCAGGAACAAATGGCTCTGGGCATCGCCTAGGTGGAGGAGTTGTGCCACAACAGTCTTGCTAATGGCTCCTGTCCTGACTGGGGCTAGAGTACTCAGTTGTCCATGGATGGCAGGATGTTAACTGTTGAGTTGGGAAATACCTGAGTTAGGGCCATCTCTTGTCTCCTCACAATCTCTGACAATGCTGAAACAGGACAATCCCTGGCCTCTTCTCTCCCTCTTCCACTCCTCTATGCTACTGTTCCCAGAGCAGCTCTCAATCGAGTCACAAAGTCGGCGCATTTCAGAGTCTTTGGACCTCGTTTCCTTCTATCTTTCTTCATGGCAGGACAACGTAAGAGATTTAATAAAATAAAAGATTATTTTGCTACAAGACCTCCAGGATCCCAGGCATGCTACCAGAGATGCTGAATTGGAGATGCTGTGGATTGAGCTTGGGACCTTACACACCCGTAAATGTACATGTGTCTTTCTCCCTCAGCAGCAGCAATGGGATTTGAACCAAGGACCTTGGGTGTCCTGAGCAGAGAAGTTGCCCATGCAAATTGTTGATTCGAAAGCCCAGTGACTCTCTTCTTAACTGCTTCATTACTGAAAACCACATAATGTTCCTTCTTCATCTTGCCTCCACTTCAGTATGCAAATTTAGGATTGGAGGAGGTGGTACTCATACAACTTGCAGCACAAAAACTCTGCCAGTATGAGATACCAAATAAGAGGCCTTTGTATGCTCTTGAGATCTTTGCACACCTTGAGCTTGTCTAGCTCCTTATGGAGATGCTTGAATATGCTGTATGTTCTATTCTTAGGTCTTTACTGCTTGATTACAGGGGTCAGGGCCTTCAAAACACCACTCTGTCACCCAAATGAGAGGTAACTTGAATTAAAGAAACTCTGCGGGTCTGCGACCCTTCTCTGTAACTCAGGATGCCAAACAATGGCCCTTTTTAAACAGACTGTGGTGGGTGGGGGAATGGGTGTGCGGCTGCAGTGGGTGGAGGTGAGTGTGCGCCCGTTCCTACGGACGCACACCCACCTCCACCCCCGGGGCATTGAAGCCCATTGCTCCATGCGTGGGTGTAGATGGGTGGAGGTGGATATAGCACGGGAACGCGCATGCACCCCCACCCATATCCCGCAGCATTCACACGGATGCCTCCATGCAGCGAAACTACATGGAGATGGGTGGGAGCATCTCGTGTGAAAAGGGCTGATATGATTATAAATTCCTTACGAAGATGATCTGGGGTGGGTAACAGCAATCTTTCCACTCACATCTTACACTAAATTCCTTTTAAAATCTAAAATTTACTCTGTAACTGTAGCTAGACTACATTTTTTCAGAAGAGAGCTGAAATTCCAGAGAACATGGTAGCTTCAGAGAAGTGCTGGCATGTTACGCTGTTTAGTGGCAGTTTGACTCCTGGTAATACTAAAATTTGAAAGATTAGCCTTGCTATGTACAAAGCAGAATAGACTTGCTCTGTACATCTCTTACTCTGATCTTAATCTCTCAGCCCAAGCTATCTAGAGGTTGTGTCTGTCTACATGCAGGCACTGGATATTTAATAAAACCTGCTAGTATTAACACGGAGCTGCTGACTTGGCTTTCTTAATTTCCCATAAGGAAAAGAAAGGTGTTTTTTCTTAAGCCAGCTATTTCATTGGTCACATTAAAAACAAAGGAAAGCCCTTAACACTTAACAGCCTTATGCATTTTTCCATGTATTAAAGCAAAAGAAAACCATTACCTTTTAATAGTTTGACACTTCATACTTTTTTTTAAAAATGCAGTCAGTTTGTGAAGTAAACTGCTAGGATTTATTTAGGAGCTACTGACTTTACTGCCTTGCTCTTATTTTGAATGGATTTCAGCCTTCTGCCAGTTTTGGATTAGTCTGTCAGAAAGTCATCCATATCAGCAGTGTCTGAAAAGATTATTTTTTCTTCCCTTTGCATAAGATAGACATCTTAGCTGGAAACCACAGCAGAGGTTGCAGGTTTCCTTCATTGGGAAGAATTTAGCCCATTTCCTTCTCTTGCTTACTGTGTCTGCTGAATAATCAGGAAAGATCCTCAGCCTGTTATGAAATTCTAGTTACTGTTTGCTGCAGGCTAATCTTAATATTTTTTTCTTTATCCTGAAAGTCCAGAAACTTTACTATTACTGTGTGCAGGTTCTCTCCTTCTTTAGGACGAACAAACCTTTGCAGTTCCGTAGGCTCTCTCAATTTTAACTGTGGAGCTTGGGTTCATGTGGAAATATAGTTTGCTAATCCCAAATTAATTCTCTGACTCCTTTTTTCTCCTAGACCTTCCTGTAGGTTAGTGAAGCAGGGATTTGACCTGTGTGATCTATTTTCCAAGTCTTCACTTTTATCAAGCAAGCATCCAGCATTTTTTTTGTTGTTGTTTGATCCTCCTCTAAAAAGTGATGCTCCATTTTCCACCATGTTCACTCTTTGTGAGCCTCTCAATGTTGGGGTTTTTTTCTGCCCTGTGTTTTTTTGCAGCTTGGAAACTTCCTCTACAAGTTCCTCTCTTGCCTGGCCAGCTGCTGAAAGGTCATTCTTTTTAGTAATTTTTGGTTGTTCCTGCAGCTTTTACAGCGGAGTTTATGGGTTGTGGGGTCAGTGCAGGTTCTCCACTGCCGTCAAGTTTCGCACATGCTCAGTCCCCCCAGACACTGAATATTTGAGGAATTGTCTGAGTCTCGGGTGCTTGGCAAACTCCACTCTTGTGTCCAATTTGATTTCTGCTGCTATTGGAAGGCAGAGCAGCAGTTCGGCACCCTGGTTTAAAGTGGATACTAAAGCCTTCTCCCCATTCTTCTTTTCCTCCTTACAGGGAAATACCTCTGAACTCTCTCTTGTCTATTCTCCCATCTCTTTTGTTGTAATAGTGAAATGGTGCAATCAAAACAGATGGGTTCTGTTTCTCCAAGAAGGTCCTCTTGGGAGCCACAAGAGCAGTGTAGGTGGCTTTGGGGATTTCTTCCATCTCACCATGATGTCTTTTGGAGATGCATCTGTTTAGCAGTACCAGGGCACTCATTCTTTGAATGAGTTCTATAAAGAACTACTTATTATAGTATAGAAAGCCATGTATTAATGGAAATGATATAGTGGGAATATAGAGTGTGAGCTCTCTGGGTGCCTTTCTGATCTTGATGTGAACATGGCACTTAAACCCTGACTTAAGTAGGGATAAGTAAATGGAGTTGGAAATTTGACGTTCACAAAACGTTCACTAATGAAAATTATTTGGGTTTCTTGTAAAAAAAATAATATATATATATATTTTTAAATCACTTTCTTGGCGCCAGTTCTAGCAGCTTGGAAAACAAGCAAGTATAACACGTTCATTTTTCAAAAGAACTGTGATAGGAATATTCATGATGCTTCAAACATTAGCACTGGAATTTCACCTATATTAGTGAATAAGTTGGCTTTTCTAGTATCTACATGTTCATCTTGGCAAAGTCATTGTAGGAGGGTGGCATCCTGAGGAGTGCTGCTGTGGTAGATTCAGTACCCCAAGAACCCAGACCACATGGGATCTTCAACTCGAGCATTGTTTATTTACCATACATGTTCAATCTTCCACCAAACATCATAGATGCATAGTCCCAAGTACAGAGTTCAGAGTTCCTCTTCCATGGGCCCACCTGGATAGGCACAATTCTCACAGTCAGGTAATCAAAACCCCATAGTGCCTTCAAGTATCTTCTGGCATAGATCTCTCCTAGTCAGGCACAGTCCCTCTTGCAGCCCAGGGTTTAGTTCTTCCATCTCGTTTGTCACCTAGTCTGGGAACTTAAGAGCCCCTTTGGGCCGGCTCAGCCTCAGAACACACATCTAGATAAGAAATTGATTATTTCAACAACATATGCCATGAATAAGCTGATACTTGAACACTGTTAAAGATATTTTCCCACTGAGGAAGGGGTTTTTTCGCCTGAAACACGTTTTTTTTTTTATAGACATCTTTGTCAGGATATGTTTTATTATTTACAGATTTTCATTATAATGAGATACTGTATATATTCAAAATGTATATAATTTGAGGCATTATTTTACATGTTAGCCTCAAAAATCTTTGTATACACTTACATTGCTGTTATAATATAATAAATTGGGCTCAGTCCCTTTTCTATCTCTCATTCTTTTTTGTTTGTTTTGCTGGCTCAGCCTCACCCAGCCCAACTGGCCCTGATCAGTTGCCCAGGCTGTGAAAGCTCTCACCTGTTCCCACTCTAGATTCTGTTCTCAGCAGCCTCCTCACCTGTACCTCTTCATAGCACCCATTCAGGGTGCTGTCCTCTGGTTGGAGGTGCATATGCAGCTTCCACGCTAGTGCTAACAAATTGCTCTCGCTAAGATCACCAACGATCTTGTGGCTAAATTTAATCTACTCCCGCTGCCAACTCCTCCCTTGACCCCCTCCAATCTGGCTTCCGCCCCCTTCACTCTACTGAAACTGTTCTCGCTAAGCTAACCAGCGATCTTCTTGTGGCTAAATCTAATCACCTCTACTCCATTCTTGTTCTACTTGACCTCTTTGCTGTCTTCAATACTGTTCACCACTCATTCTTGCTGGACTCACTTCACTTCCTTGGTTTCCATGGCTCTGTCCTTGACTGGTTCTCCGGCCTCTCTGACTGCTCCTTCAATGCGTCTCTTGCCAACTCCACCTCCTCATCCCTTCCCCTCTCGGTTGGTGTTCCCGAAGGCTCTGTCCTTGGCCCTCTCTTCTTCTCTTTATGCCCTCTCGTCCAGTCATTCGGACGGAGGGAGCGATCTCCTATCTGGCCACTAGGAGGCAGCAAAGCACTTTGCTGGGCATGCATGGGGAGAGCGCTCCCCCGCCTTCCCAGTTCAAAGTCTGCCTCCGGACTAAAAGGACATAATGCAGCTGGGTGCTCCGCACCCGAAGCACTTGGAATCTTGATCCTTCTAACTAAGGTGGCTCAGCACCAGGAACTTTGGGCGCAGCCTCCCCTTCCTTCCAGGAGGAGGCTAATTCTGGAGCCGGTCCCCGTGTACGGCCCGGTTGCTGCCGGAGTGGGGATCCTCTTCAGAGATACACCCCCCCCCCCCTGGCCGGAGCAGCTCCTCGTGATGGTGGAAGTCGCCAAAGCCCGCCGCGCCGCCTCTGGCTGCACCACCAGGCCCAGAGCAGGAACTGCTGCCGCAGCGAGGGCAGGAAGCGAAACCGCGGCCAGGGCTAGAGCTGAAGGGGCGGCAGAGCAGAGGGAAAGTGAAACAGAGCTTCCCGCCCACACAGCCAGCACAAGTCGCCCAGGCCCAGCATGAATCCCTCAACAAGGACGATGAGGAGGAGGTGGCATCAGCTGCCTCCTCCCAAGTAAGGGGGAATCCGGACCCTTTCCAGCAGGCCCAGTTAGAAGTCCTCAGGGCCATGATGGGGGCGCTCTCTCGTATCGAGAGTAACCAGAAACGCGCCCGCAAATGGCCCTCTACCCCTAAGGCCCCTCCCAAAGGTTCCTTCAAGGGTGCATCCCAAGCTGCAGGGAAGGGGAAACACAAATGCCGCCCTAAGAAACGGGCCTTCCTCGCGGATCTGCTGGGCTCCTCCTCGGGAGAGGAGGAGGAACAGGGCACCTCACCGGAGGAAGGGGAATTCACAGGGGAAGATTCAGATTCAGACACCCCCTCCCCCAAAAAGGCTCGCTCTCATCGTAAAAGAGCCCCCCCCCCACACCATTCTGCCCCCCTCAGAGGAGGAGTCGGAAGCCATTTCCTCCATAGCCTCCCATCCCTCCCAGGAGGAGGCAGGCCAGGACTGGAAAGCAATTCTTTCCAAAGGTTCTCTGTACCTTTTTAAAATATATCTAATTTCGCTTACTGTTGGCCACCTTAAAGACCAATTTGACTACTGCAGGGGTAGCATGCTGTACCGTAGCTAATAAAGTTTGGGCCACTTTAGAGTGAGTTTGTTGCCAGTTCTTTGCTAGGTCTATATATTTAAGAATACAAATATTAATAATGGTCTTCGGTTTCTAGTGTAACGACAAAAGAAGAATCCGTATTCAAAAAAAGTGAAGGCTATACTTTTTTTAAAAATTGTGCTCATTTTCAGATCTCTTATATGATCTCTGCATGGGCTCGAATGTGCAAGATCCTTGGGAAAGAATTCCAGCAATACCTTCCTGTTGTCATGGGGCCTTTAATGAAGACTGCATCAATTAAGCCTGAAGTAGCTCTCTTAGACAGTAGGTTCCAAATGCCGTTTTGCTTGATAATTATCTTTTTTGTAAACAAAAAGCATAGCAACACTTCTACAACTGTTTTTTCTTCCCAAACAGCACAAGATATGGAGAATATGAGTGATGATGATGCTTGGGAATTTGTAAATTTAGGAGATCAGCAAAGCTTTGGAATTAAAACTGCAGGGCTTGAAGAAAAAGCAACTGCATGTCAAATGCTGGTAAGTACGAAAGATTTCTAAAGAATTAAACCCATTAATCAAAAATAAATCTATAGCTGTTATATTTCAGTATTCAGACAGGCAGTCTCTTTACTGAAATGAAATGATTGATTACAATTACCAGATTCCTATTCAGTAAGTGCTTAAACTTTTCTTTGTACTACTGCAGTGTTTCAGTTTCAAAAATGGCAAAAGACTTAAGTTTTTATTGGAATTTTTAAAACTGTGGAAACACGTCTGATCTTAAATTATAATTGGTCTTTATAGAAGAATTAAGTCTAGGCTAAATTTAAGCTCTTGCTCCTTAAATGTCAGCAAAAAGTAACCCTGGAAAAGGAAGCAAGTTAACTTTTCTGTTGCCACAAATGTCAGAGTGGTATAGGTAAGCATTCCCTTAAGCTTGTACAGTTTTTCTTTATTGCCACAGATTCTCCATGAGCAATAAACTTTTTAAAAAGTTTCTCATACTGCTTTTATGTCTTAATGTGATAAATTTGTCATTACCTTTTTGTTTTTCAGGTTTGCTATGCTAAAGAGTTAAAGGAAGGGTTTGTGGATTACACTGAGCAAGTTGTAAAGTTGATGGTTCCTTTGTTGAAATTCTACTTCCATGATGATATCCTATTGGTCGGGTTTTAAACATTAAAAAATCTGCAGAATTTCATTGCTAAATAGCTTACAGTTTGAGCCATTTTATGTAGCTTCTTCGTAGAGGCTCATGAGCTGCGTAAATCACTGAAGTGTGGAGGATTGTTAATCTTCTTAATTATCAAGCCATTGTAAGCAAGGTTTAGGCCCAGGAATAAATGTAACTTTTATAAATTCCTACATTTCTGGCTTGCCATTTCTTGTCGAACTACTATCTAGGCTGGCTTCTCAGTTTTTCCCTTACTTGTACAGAGCATGCTGCATTTAGTTTGATGGAGATAAAGTAGTAGTGGATTGTAACATGTCTGCATCCTCTTGTGATGGAACATGTCCTCTTGTGATGGAAAATTCCTATAACATACAAGTTTGAAGAGTTGGCAAGAAGCTACTGAAAAAATATCCAAACTATACTACACAAGTAGTTGGTAGTTCAGTAATCTCTGAAATGCATAACATCAGCTGATGTGGAACCTGTGTGGTGTGCACATGTGTTTCAACATTATAAAAATTGCTTAAGCAGTATAATTTGATTTTGTTAAGCTTATAAAACTTGGGCAAGAAAGTATAAAATTGTTTTCCCAATGTTTTGGGGACAGTACAAGTACCAGACTAATACAAGTACCAGAATATTACTTAGCATGATAAAGATTCTTTTCAGATATACCTAAAGTCTTCTTCCACTGTTGCAACTCTGGCCTTAGGGATTTTCTAAAGGAAACTTTAAATACAAAAAGCTATTAGCTGCAGCATGAAACAGAATTCCAGGATGTGAGAAATTTGCTTGGGTTTTTACTTTGGCTTTGCATAAGTTTTTTTAATATTTAAAAAAAATAATTAATTGGCTTGTTACATGAAAACCAGTAATGTTTTGCTACAAAGGTAGTGTGTTTGATGCAAAGATCAAAAGTGCTTTAGTTTGGGGCCAGTCATTATTTCCTTAATAAGAGATACGTGTTCGTGTGGCAGCAGCAGAGTCTATGCCCCTTCTCCTTGAATGTGCTCGAGTTCGTGGGCCAGAATACCTCACACAGATGTGGCATTTTATGTGCGATGCACTTATCAAGGCTATTGGGACTGAACCAGATTCGGATGTACTCTCAGAAATAATGCATTCTTTTGCAAAGGTGATTGTTTTTACTTCATATGTTTATATAAACATATATTATTGTCGTTTGTGAAACTTGAGATTTTCTTCTCAAAAGTTTTTAAACTCAGAGCTCAGTAAGTTAAAATGAGAATTTTAGAGAATTACCTGTCCCATTTCCACACTGCATGTTTTAGTTAAGTTGAAAACTACGTTGACAACTTTCTTCCAACAATTGTAATTTTCTATAGTAAAAATTACTTAAGAATATAAAGTTGAGTATATGAAGTTGACATTAAAAATTAGATATATTTTATTCATATTGAGGACACTCGTTCTTTGTAAAATGTATTCAATTATATGTTAAAAAAAAAACTTCAGTTTAAGAGAGGAGTTAAGCTCTTGCAATTTTGCTTTTTGGAGCATGAATGAATTTGTAAGTTAAGGCTCCTGCCTTAACTTGCGCGCCATGTAAGCAGTAAAGACGTTGTATATTATTTCTCTGTAAAGAGCCAGGTACATTGCTGGTGCTATATAAAAGCTTATAATAATAATAGTCATGCATTGTGCTCGCTTACAACTTAGACTCCATGCACCCACGCTTTGCCTTGGTCTTTCAGCCCCAACCCACTTGGGGACAACACTGAAGCTGGGAACAGCAATCTCCTCCCTGCCTCACTATTATGGACTTAATCCTTGTCTCCACTGTAGCCACAATTTTTCCTTCATTCAGCAGCTCAAGTGCATCTGCTTACTACACAGGTTATTAAGGGCAGGGAAATAATTGTCCTAGTATATCATGCATTGGAGTACTATACTGTATTGGAAAGGGATTTGGCTTTCTGTGGGCCTCAATCCTGATTGAGGATTGGGTGTCATCCTCTTTCCCCTTGGGTACAGCCTTCATAAGGGGATCAAGATATCCATCCTGTACTCATCAACCTTGTGTGTCTCCAATATACAGCAATGTAGTACTTGGATATACTGTTGTCCCCATCCCAACTGAAAGCACATATGAAAAAAATAGTTAGCCCCCCCCCACCAGCTGTCCCCCAAACCTTGTCCCTGAATACACATCACCTATCTCTCTGCCCTCCCCCCTCACCTTGAGGCTAGACTATTGTAATGCACACTATGTGGGGCTGCCCTTCAGGACTGTTCGGAAGCTGCAGCTGGTGCAGAATGCAGCAGCCCAGTTTCTTTTGGGGATGGGTTGCTGGGAGCACATTACACCAGTACTCCAGAGTCTGTACTGGCTACCTATAGCTTTCTGGGCACAATCTGAAAGATTGCCTATCTTAACATGCTCAGTTGCAGCCCCTATGGTTGGCTGGGGAGCACCCTCCTGCAGATTCCATCTGTTACTCTTGTTACTCTTAACTGGGGGGAAGGGGAGGGGGGAGCGTTCTCAGTCGTTGCCCCTGTGTTACGAAGCACCCTTCCAACAGAGGTTTGCTCAAGTCTGAGCATCTTCTGGAGGCAGTGTAAAGCGTTTTTAATTGGCAGGCAGGGGTAGTGGTTGGTTGGTTGTGTCTAGTAGGGGAGAGGGTTTTGGGGTAGGGATTTTGGGGCAGGTTTATTGAATTGTAAGCCATCCTGGGAAGGGTGGCATATAAATTAAAATAAATATGCCCCCAGCACCTGGGTACCTCTCCCCATACAAACACTGCTCCCCACCCATGGTTGCCCCCCAGACTTGTCCATGGATACATATCGCCCATCCCTCAGATGCGTTTTCCCTCATATACACCCCTCCCCCATTACGAATACATAGACTTCCCCCACTACCCAACTGTCCTCCAGCCTCATCTATGCATTCATATAACCCATTTCTCAGCCTTGCCCCCATAAATACCCCGGCACCTGCCCATACAGACACTTCCCCCACTACCCGACTGCTTCCAGTCTTGCCTCCCTGTACACATTCTGCATCTATCATGTTCCCCGCCCCCCCCCCATATGAAGCCCCCAGTACTCAGCTGTCCCGTTCTCCCCAGCCCAAATGAAAGTATATAAGTAAAGTAGGGGGCACCGCCTGCTTTCCCCAGCTTCAGTTGGTGCCCCCAACCTGCAGAGGGAGAGGATTGGGATTAAAAGGCCACGTCAAAGTTTGTGTGTGCATGGATCCTGTTGTAAGTGAGCACAATATATGAGATTGTACAATTTCTTTACTGCTTACATGGTGTGCAAGTTAAGACAGGAGCCTTAACTTACAATTTCTATGCTTTTGGGGAATACTAGTGAATTTGTAAGAGCCTTAATTCATCCTAAAGATTTTTTTGAACCTAGAATTTTTATGTTTTTTGAAAGGGGAATACACTAAATTTCCCCTCCTACAATTACCAGCCTGGAAAAAAAAAGACTGACTTTAGTATGGCCTGTAACGTGCCCATGAAGTGCTTAAGAATACTATAAGCTCCACAACCACAGCAGTGTATTAGAGAAGGTGGTTGCTCTTGGTGGTTGTGGTTGTTTTTAAAAAATCATTTATTTTTTAACTTTTAAAATATATATATTTGTACCAATTCTGACCTATGTAAACCTGCATGCCTAATTAACCTATTTACCAAATCTAACCTATTTAACCTATAACCTGTTTTTTTTTAAATCTTAATCTAAAACCTCTTAACCTATAACCTTTATTTTAAAAATGTTATTTTTATTTTTACCTAATCTGTCTAAACCTGCTGCTGTTTAGACCGCAGAGTTGGAGTTTGGGGTAGTGGAAGCTCAGCCTTATCCCATTTAGTTGGACCAGTTTCAATTGGTGTTGCTCACCGATGCAGAGTGTGTACTTGGAGCGATGCAGGCAACTAGTTCTGAATTAGATCCTTGCCCGTCCTGGCTGGTGAAAGCCATCCGGGAGACGTTGCAGCCTTTGCTGGCTGCAATTGTCAACGCCTCCCTTTTGGGAGCGCAGGTTGTTGGACACCCTTAAAATTGTGGTGGTCTGGCCCCTGCTTAAGAAACCATCTTTGGATGCTGACTCCCCAGCCAGCTATTGGCCTGTCTCTAACCTTTCCTTTTTAGGGAAGATAATGGAACAGGTGGTTGCCCTGCAGCTTCAGGCTCATCTCAATGCTTTCAGATTCCTGGACACATATCAGTCAGGTTTTTGCCCGGGGTAGAGCACGGAGACTGCATTTGTGGCCTTGGCTGATGATCTACTCTTGGAGATTGACAGAGGAAATTGTGCCCTGTTGATCATGTTAGATCTTTCAGCGGCTTTTGATACAGTTGATCATGAGGTGGTGTAGACATGTCTGTGGGACCTGGCAGGGGTGTGCGGGACGGCTCTTGAGTGGTTCTGTTTGTTCCTGTCTGTGAGGTCCCAGCAGGTGATGGTGGGAGATTACTTGTCATCCCCTCAGGATCTCCCTTGCAGTGTCCTGCAGGGTTCCATTCTGTCTCTTCTCTTGTTCATTGTTTGTTTATTTTATTTATTTGTTTAATTGCATTTCTTAGCCACCCCCTCATGCCCATGGCATCTTGAGGTAGCTTACAACATAAAAATAACAAGTAAAATAACACTAAAACACAAAAATTAAAATAGCTAATAATCCCCTTAAGACCAACCACCACCACCCCACACCTATTTTCCCAACCCCCCCTCCCCTCCTCCGAAGGCCTGGGAGAACAGCCAGGTCTTGTATGCCTGGCGGAAGGCCAACAGGCTTGGAGCCAGATGGGCTTCCTCCAAGAGGAAGTTCCGTAAATGCGGTCCAGCAACCGAGAATGCCCTCTCCATTGTGGCCCCCCACTTTACACGGAAGACCTCCAGGAAGGCGCCCCCGGAGGACCGAAGGGGTCACTCTGAGATGCTGAAGGTGAGGCGGTCCCTGAGGTATAAAGGGCCAAGACCTTGTAGGGCTTTATAGGCCAAAACCAACACCTTGAATCTGGCTCGGTACACTATAGGCAGCCAGCGCAGCGTACGGAGCATGGTAGTGATGTTCCCTTCGGCTCATCCCCATAAGGAGACGAGCCGCTGCGTTCTACACCAGCTGCAGCCTCCGAACCAGCACCAAAGGAAGCCCCACATAGAGTGTGTTACAGTAGTCCAGCCTCGAGGTAATGAAGGCATGGATGAGGGTGGCCAGGTCAGGTCTGGAAATATATGGACGCAGCCTCCGCACCAGATACAGCTGGCGGAAGGCAGCCTTAGCCACCACCTCCACCTGCCGATCTAGGCGGAGATCCGAGTCCAACAATATTCCCAGATTCCGAACCTGCTGGGCTACGGGAGGGCGGACCCCTCTCCAAGGGGAGCCAACTCCTCCCTCACCCTACCCACCGCCATCACCTCCGTCTTATCAGGATTGAGCTTCAGTCTGCTCTGTCATAACCAATCAGCCACGGCCTCCAAGCATTGGGACAGCACTGAGACAGCAGGACCTGGGTCGGTTGAAAAGGAGAGGTAAAGCTGGGTGTCATCAGCGAATTGGTGGCAACGCACACCAAACCCCCTCATGATCTCCCCCAAGGGCTGCATATATACATTTTAAACAATAATGGAGACAAAATGAAACCTTGCTGAACGCCACACTCCAGGGCCCGGGGGCTAGAAGACTCAGCCCCCAGGACAACCTGCTGGCTTCTTCCCAAGAGGAATGATCAGAACCATCCAAGGACAGTCCCGTCCAGACCCCCCAGGGCTCGCAACTGTCTCAACAGCAGCCCATGGTCCACTGTATCAAAAGCAGCCGTAAGATCTAGCAGGATCAGAAGTGTTGAACATCCTGCGTCCATCTCCCGGTGGAGATCATCCACCAAGGCCACCAGCGCCATCTCTGTGCCATAGCCGGGGCGGAACCCCGATTGAAATGGGTCAAGGAAACCGATGCTGTCAAGATGAGCCTGGCACTGCAGTGCCACCGCCCGTTCAATAACCTTCCCTAAAAAGGTCAGGTTAGAGACAGGTCAGTAACTGGCGAGTGCGTCCACATCCAAAGATGGTTTCTTCAGCAGGGGGCGCACCACAGCCTCCTTGAGACCGGGGGGCAATCTCCCCTGCCGAAGGGACACGTTGATTACCCTCACCAGCACCATCCCCAATTTCTCCTTGGAGTCTTTCACCAACCAGGATGGACATGGATCTAATTCACAACTGGTGGCTCTAACAGACCTCAGGACATCCACAGCGTTGGCTGGCGTCACTTCCTGAAACACATCCCAAGAAGATGGACCAGCCGAGACCTCCATTACCTCGCTCTCCATCTCCACTGCCCCTAATCCAGCATTGAACTGCTAGGTGAGATTTGGAGGCTGGGAATGACGGGCCATCAGTATGCTGTAGCTCTTTCATATGACTCGGGTCCTGCAGTCTCAATGCTTTTCCGGTGCTTGGCTGCTGTTGGGGTCTGGATGAGGATGAACCGGTTAAAGCAGAATCCAGACAAGACCGAAGTGATGGTGGTTGGCCGATCTTGTAACTTGGAGGGGATTGGGACCCGTGTTATTGAGTGGATCCGTCCCCCTCGAGTTACTCGGGTTCACAGGGTTGGGGTGCTTCTAGATCCTCTACTACACCTGGATTGGTGCGGAGGTGGTCTTGAGATCTACCAATTTTTTATTTATTTATTTTATTTATTTTATATTTTTATTAGTCGCCCCCCATGCCAATGGCATCCCAGGGCGACGTACAATTCAGTAAAAGAAACATGCAACAAATAAAAACATTTCTAAAAATCCAACAATTTTTTAAGACCAAAACCGAGTCGGGGAAAAATGAAAAGGTAAGGGAAGAGCTAAAACTCTTTTCCCGCCCCCCCCCCCCCCC
>QEPC01015038.1:226269-272637 GCA_003113815.1 Sphenodon punctatus
GCCAAGAAGGCACCCCCGGCAGACCGAAGGAGCCGCTCTGGGACACGGAGGGCGAGGTGGTCCCTGAGGTACGAGGGGCCCAGACTGTGAAGGGCTTTGTAGATCAATAACCAACACCTTGAACCTGGCTCAGCAAGCTATTGCCAGCCAATGCAGAGTTCGGAGCACAGGTGTTTTGTGCTCCCGACGACCCGTCAGGAGCTGGGCTGCCGCTTTCTGCACTAGCTGCAACCTCCGGACCAGGAACAAGGGCAGCCTCACGTAGAACATGTTTCAGTAGTCCAGCCTCAAGGTGACGAAGCCATGGATGAGGGAGGCCAGGTTCAGCCCGGAGACGTATGGACGCAGCCTCCGCACTAGATACAACCGGCGGAAGGTGACCTTCGCCACCACCTCCACCTGTTGATCCAGGCGGAGATCCGACTCCAACACCACCCCCAGACTCCGAACCTGCTGAGCTATCGGAGGGTGACACCCCCCTATCAGGGGGGCCGACACCTCCCTCGTCCTTCCCACCACCATCACCTATGACTTATCGGGGTTGAGCTTCAGTCTGCTCTGCCACATCCACTCCGCCACGGCTTCCAAACACTGGGATAATAACAAGACAGCGGGGTCTGGGTCAGCTGAAAAAGAGAGGTACAGCTGCATATCATCAGCATATTGGTGACATCGCACCCCGAACCCTCTCACGATCTCCCCCAAGGACTGCATATATACGTTAAATAATAACAACAGGATGAAACCCTGTGGAATGCCGCAGGACCAGGCGCGGGGGCAAGATGTTTCAGCTCCCAACATCACCCGCTGGCTTCTCCCCAAGAGGAATGAGCGGAATCATTCAAGAACAGTCCCGTCCAGACCCCCCCACGTCTCGCAGCCATCTCAACAGCAGTCCACGGTGTCAAAAGCGGCTGAGAGATTTAGCAGGATAAGAAATGTAGAACATCCTGCATCCATCTCCTGGCAGAGATCGTCGACCAAGGCCACCAACGCTTTCTCTGTGCCCTAGCCAGGACAGACCCCAGATTGAAAAGGGTCGAGGAAACTGATGCCGTCTAGATGCGCCTGAAGCTGGATCGCCACTGCCCGCTCAATAACCTTCCCTAAAAAGGGAAGGTTAGAGACAGGTCGGTAGCTGGCGAGTGCGTCCACATCTAATTATGGTTTCTTCAGCAGAGGGCGCACCACAGCCTCCTTGAGGCTGGCTGACAACCTCCCCTGCCGCAGGGACGCGTTAACCAATCTTGCCAACACCGTCCCCATGTCTCCCTGGAGGCTTTCACCAACCAGGACAGGCAAGGATCAAGTTCACAACTGGTGGCTCTGTTAGACCCCAGGACATCCACCGTATGAGTGATCTTGTCTGCAAAGTAGGTGACAAACTCCTCACAGTGGGCCTGGTACAAGTCCCCGTCCAGGTGGAGGGAGGCCGGACTGACCAGCCCCTGCACCACCCAAAACAACTCCGCCGGGCGTGACTTTGCAGACGCTATGAGGGCAGCAAAGAACTCCTTCTTTGCTGTCCTCACAGCCTCAACATAGGACCGCAAATGGGCCCTATGGAGAAGTCGGTTGGAGTCAAAGTGAGTCCGGTGCCAGCATCGCTCTAGCCTCCTGCCTACCTGTTTCATACACCACAGCCCCTCAGTAAACCAAATGAAGGGAATAGGAGAAAAAACTGCATAGCCCAATGTTAATACAACACACAAACAAAATGTAAGATGTATAAACACCATACAAATATAATACAGTTATAAAAATGCACCTATACAGGCATACAGTATAGTCAAAAATGCCAGCATACAATGTGGGCCAACAAGGCATGTACAATTCCTAAAACATACAATGGGGTCTGAATGGGCATGCGCAAGCAGTAGGTCGCGTGTGGCTGCGCTCCCACTGACCCGCTGCTTAAAATAAAAAAAACCTGAGGGAAAAAACATCCAAAAAGAAGCTGGACAGAAAGAAAACGTGTATAAGGAATGAGCCAGACAAAAAGAAAAGAACCGGACTCCACCATTGACAGATTTTGCCTCCCCCGAAGAAGTACAAGGAAAACCGATATCGGGCAGCTCAAAATGCCGGACGGAGCACCGCGGGAAGAAGCGGGGGATCCCAACTTGTTGGGGGCAAGTACTAGAGCTTTTTAAAGTGATTAAAGAGGACTTGGCATTTAACAAAGAGAGTATCAAATCGATAAAATCAAACATGCTGGTAATAAAAACGCAAATGGAGTGATTTAATAAAAGGGTGGAGGCGGTTGAACAACGCATAAGTTACTTGGAGGATCAGAGTAACCTGCAAGATCCAAGGATTACAAACGCAGAAGAGAATGTAAATTTATTAAAAGACAAGCTTGAAGACCTTGAGAACAGGTCTAGAAGAAACAATCTGCGATTTCTGCGGGTTCCTGAAGGGCTAGAAACAAACGGGGCAAGGGAGCTCCTTTTGAAAATTCTCAGAGGTTTATTTGCTGACAAACAAGAGCTCCATGATGTGGAAATAGAAAGGGCCCATAGATCCCTTAGGCCTAAACCAAGAGATCAAGCTCCTCCACGTGGAATAATAGCCCGTTTCCTTAGATTCCAGGATAAAGAGCAGATAATAAGAGCAGCTAGACCTACTAAAGAGATGAGCTATCAAGACAATAAAAT
The DNA here is from genome assembly GCA_003113815.1 of Sphenodon punctatus. Classification (NCBI taxonomy): domain Eukaryota; kingdom Metazoa; phylum Chordata; class Lepidosauria; order Sphenodontia; family Sphenodontidae; genus Sphenodon; species Sphenodon punctatus. The sequence goes on from QEPC01015038.1 coordinate 228,927, forward strand.
TGCAATATACCCAGACTTGGCATATGAAACAGTACAAAAAAGGAAAGCCTGGAAACCTCAAATAGAAAGCAAGCTGGAAAACTATATGTCCAAAAGTCAAAGCAGAGACAAAAATAATTAATGATTACTGTTTTTACGGGTATTATCTAAGCTAAAGTGAAAATAGTAAATGTATAATATTACTGGATGTTCATGAGAAAAGGAAAAGGGTTGGTGGGAAGCAGAAAGCCCACTGTATGCGATACTCCAATAAGGGAGCCCTCTGTTATATTAGATATTATATAAGGTTTTGGTTGAATATTAGATAATAAATATTGTTAGAAAAATTTAAGATATAGAAAAGCGAATTGTTTATATAGTTTATAAATTGTTAGGATAAGTTAGAAAATATGAAATGTGACAAAGGAGGATAAGCGAATCTGTGAAGACATTGGGGAGTTAAGTAAAAAAAACAATAAACAGCAGAAAGAAAAAGAAATGCCAGATTAGGGGTCAACTAAAGAAAAGGAAAAAGGGGCAAACAAGTCAGCTATCTAAATAATGAAAAATATAAAAATGGCTAGCTTAAAAGTGGCCTCATTTAACGTATGTGGATTGAATAATCCCATAAAACGTAAAAGGGTCTGGAAGCACATCCAGTCAGTGCACCCTCATATATTTGCAATACAAGAAACTCACCTGCTTAGAAAAGATAACCTAAGATTCAGAAATAAAATGTATAAGATATATTATGCAAATGCTGAGAAAAAAAAAGCAGGGGTACTTATAGGAGTCCACAAAACACTAAAATTTCAAGTACATAGTATTAGCAGAGACACAAAGGGACGCCTTTTGATTTTAAAAGGCACCATGGAGACAGAAAAGTATACCATTTCTACATTGTATGCCCCGAACAACAACAAGGCATTCTTTTTCTTAGGTGTAATTTCAAACTTAGTGCAGGAAGAGGAAGGTCATGGAAGACTTTAATACCCCCCTATCCTCCTTAGACCTATTTACTAAAAATAACCTAAATAAGCAACAAAAAAGGATAGTATAAACAATAGAAAAAAGTGGGATGATAGATATCTGGAGAACTTTGCACCCAAACAAACAGGAGTTTACCTTCTATTCAAATCCTCATAAAATATCCACAAAAATAGATCATATGTTAGTTAATCAGGTAATGTTACAGAGATGTGATAAAGCCTATATTCAGATAATACCCTTTTCGGATCATAACTCTATGGTCTTAGAAATAAATACAAAAGTAGATGAAAAGAGACAAAGGACAAGGTAGATGCTAAAAAGATTTTATTTAAACAATAAATGGGTTCAAGAGCAGATCCGGGAGAGCATAAAAGATTTTATTCTTCATAATGATACGCCAGAAACATCCCCAGTGCTGCTGTGGGAAACAGCCAAGGCAGTGCTCCAGGGCCAATTTATCTCAGTAGGGGCACATCTGAAAAAAGAGAAGATTAGAGGTTAGTGAAAGGTATCTACAAATGAAGCAACTAGCCAAACAACCGAAGTTAAATGCAGGAAAAATTGCCCTATTAAAAACTCAAATTAACTTACTTGAGACAGAGGCAATAATTGGCAAAATGCGATATACGAAGGCATTTTACTTTGATAAAGCAAATAAAGCAGACAAAGCTTTGGCCTGGTTAGTTTTTAAATTAAAAAAAAAAAAGACAAAAAAAAGATATTCCCTATATAAGGGAAACCCCAACATCAAAAAACCTAAAAGGTAAAGAGAAGGAGAAATGTTTTTCACTTCTACCAAAAATTATACAAGACAGGATGCTCAACTAAAGAAAACATAAAAGCATTCCTACACTCAATTAAACTTCCCGAAATCACAGAAGAGAAAAAAAAAATTTTAAACAGGGTATTCAAAAATAAGGAAATACAAGAGACTATCAAGCAATTGCCAGGGAATAAAGCTGCAGGCCCAGATGGCTTCCTGGCTGAATTTTATAAAACCTTCTCTTCACAAATTAGCCCCTTATTAAAATGTTTAATTCCTTTCTGAGTCAACAGACATTGCCACTATCCTTTCAAGAAGCATACATTACCTTATGTCCAAAAGCGGGGGGGAAATTAGAGATCTGTAGTGGATATAGACCCATTTCGCTGCTCAATACCGATGCAAAAATACATACCAAAATATTAGCAAATAGACTTATGGAAGTAATGCCACAAATTATTGCACCAGCTCAAACAGGGTTTATGCCAGGCAGGTTGGGTATAGACAACATACGAAAAGTGATAGATGTAGTCCATAATATGAGAAAAAAGAGTGAACCAGCTGCTGTGATATCATTGGACGCGGAGAAAGCCTTTGATATGGTGGAATATTAGTACTTGTTTGAAACAATGAAAAGTATGGGGATAAAAGGCCATTTTCTGCAGTGGGTGCAACAAATATACAAAAATCCCAAAGCGCAGATCATAATAGATGGAGAACTTACAGAGGGGATAGCACTAATGCTTGGCACTAGACAAGGATGTCCAATGTCCCCACTGCTATTTAATATTGCAGTAGAACCGCTGGCTATTGCTATCAGGAACAGTCATTTAATAAAGGGGCTAAGTAGTGGCAAGATGAAATATAAACTGGCCATGTACGCGGACGATATGCTGGTATTTTTAACTGACCTGCCTCAATCAGTACCAAATTTATTGTGTGATAAATAAGTTTGGGGAAATATCAGGATACAAAATTAACGTGGAAAAGTCACAGATGTTGCTATTCAATGAAAATAAACTATCCAGAGAGGATTATCTCAGATCCACTCCATTTAGCGTGGAAAAAGAAGCCATTAAATATTTAGGAATAAACATTACAAAGAATTGGAAAGAGTTATACCAAAAAAAATTTGTACCACTGATTGAGGAAATAAGATATAAGGCAGATTCCTGGAAAAAACTGCAGATTTCTTGGATTGGTCATACTAATCTGGTTAAGATGGTGATACTACCCAAATTATTGTACACTTAATTTGCCCTACCCATAACACTGCCCAAGGAATACTTTGGGGCTATAAACAAGGTTATATCAAGTATAATATGGCAAGGTAAAAAGCCATGTATTAGACGGTCAGTTGTGTATACCAATAAAGAAAATGGCGGATTAAATATGCCCGACATTAAACTGTATCACTGGGCAGCGATCCTGAGAGGAATCAAAGTGTGGCATCACGATGTAGGGGTTCCAAACTGGACGGAACTTGAAAAAGAACAATGTAAGATAAAATGTTTCAAAAACATCTTGACTGATGCTCAAAAAGTACAGCTACGCACGGGAGAGGAGCACCCATTTGTAAACACGGCATTTCAGATATGGGAGTCAAGTCTGAGAAAAGCGGAAATATTTAAGGACAAAAACCCATATACACCTATTTTCGGACATTGGTCTAAAGATACAGACATCCCGGCCGCAGTAAAAAAGAGTTGGAATACAAAAGGTATAAAGTTTGCTCATCATCTCTTGGTTGGTGAAGAGTTTGTGACTAAGGATACAATAACTCAAAAATTGGAGACCAACCCTGGATTTCTACTATACGCAAAAGTCAAGAGTAAATTCAACAACATCATGGATAAACAAAAATACAGCAGAAAGATAAGTGAGTTAGAAAAAGCGTTGTATGGGGATTCCTCACAAACACACATTATATCAAGGATATACAGGATACTACACAGACTGTTTAACTTACCTGATGCTGGATACGTTGCTGCTTGGGAGGAAGATCTGCAAACTGAAATAGATAAAGACAAAAGAAATTTAATGTGGGAATCCATGAAAAGCCTCAAGATCACTCACAATAAAAGAACCTCAAATGAAAACATACAGAATTTATTTGATGCCACAGAGACTAAATCAAATCAATAAGGATTACCCGAGAGAATGCTGGCAGGGATGTAAAGAGACAGGAACGTGGATGATTGCTGGTGGCTATGTCCACACATCAATGACCTCTGGAAAAAAAATATGGCCTCTGATGTCAGAAGTGGCCAGCAAGGATATCCCATTCCAACCGATCATCTCTCTGCTCGGAGTATTCCCAGATCTACAAATAACAAAAGAAAGAAAGCTGGCATGCCAACAACTGAGACTTGCAGCCATACATACCTTAGTATGTAACTGGAAATCCAAATCCAAACCATCTTTTAATAAATGGATTAACAGAATGTGGTACATACTGACAATGGAAAGAATCCAAGCAGACATACAGCAAGACCTAGAGGGCTTTTATGCTGTTTGGAGTAATATTTGGACATTGATACAGCAACACTCGACCCCCAATGCAACGCAGATGTCAATTTGTTTAACTGAAATTTGAAAAACAAGAAATGTCAGATAGAGTTTGTCACTCTATGGGTTTATATACCCGAATAAGGTCTGTAGTTACGTAAAGTAGACAATCGTGTATATAGTTGTTGAACTGTTGTTATTGAAAAAATAAAAATATCTATATATAAAAAAATTTTAAAAATACAATGAAGTTTTTTTTAAAAAAAAAACCACCTCTATGGGTATTCTATATGATATAATGAAAAACTGCACATTACACTGTGGACCAGCCATGTAGGACAATATCCAAACGCTTTTCTGTGGACAAACCCCCCTTCTTCAGCGAGCAAGCATGCCGGTATTCATGGCTGAGGAAAGAATTTGAGGAAAAAATACATGTAAATGCTGTATTCATTGTCTTTACTTGTATCCATGTATCCCTAGCTGCAACTATCCATTTACCTATTATCCCTGATACTGCAGGGTTATATCCCAATATCTCTTTGGTCCAGCACATTCTCTTAATATCTTATGTACCCACCAATGGCTCCTACACAAAATATACATACAAAATTAATTACAGCCCACTGGTGAACCCACATATAGAGAACTGTACACTCAAATCTGTATCTTCCATATCTGGCGTGCTCACAGGAGAATTTATCTGTGCTTCATTATAGACAGAAAAAAGAAGAACCCTATAGTCTTCCTTGTCTTTTTCTTGTTCTTCAAAATAGTCCTTATGGAACTTTTCTAGAAACATTAATATACAAATATATTGAAATCAAATATGGTTCTCCACACCAGATGTAATCTAAAGCAAAACCAGGAGAACTCGAGGGCCTCAACCTACAATTCCAACTTTTATTTTTTTATTATTTTATGATTTTAAAAAAAAAAAAAGAACAAAAATGCCATGTTAATTAAAACAAGCCCTCATTGACACACACTGGAGCTTAAATCAAGGCCAAAGATTCTTATTCCTATGCCTTGCTCCTTGTGTTCTTGATGCCTGTGAACTATTAAACTCCTAATTAAAGCCCCCTGAAGTATTTAAACAATCACAGGAGTGAAAAATAAAATCCAAAGCAATAACTCTTTAAGCCAATTATTTATAAAAGGCCCCAGATTACCACTCTTGATATACCTGACTCCTTACATTCCTGGTGCCTGTAAACAATGCACACACCTGTATCCCATGGATGTATGTGCCTCTATATAGTTCTGCGTTCACCTGAAAACCTTATGTAATCATCTCCCAATTCTACAATGCTGATCACCTGTGGGCTGCCAATTCAAAAAGTATGCCTTACATCTCTCTCAATTCCTTCCTCAGTAAAAATGTCAGCATTTAACAAATATTTTTATACTATACATATGATTACACCAAATACATCCTAACCTAATGTACAATGTTTTTCATCAAAGGAATTTTTTACAAAACCACAGTCAGATTATCATTATATATGATAACCAAATCATTGTGTTTATTATATATAAACACAATCCTTGCTGCAGTCTCTAATTAAATTATTTGGTTATTTTTTTGACTGCCAATACATTCATTTCAATTAGGAAAACTCTTTATGTAGATCTCAATCATCTCAGCTTCCCCACTGTCCTTAATTCCAATGATCTGTTGTTGCTTGTAAATGCTCATAGTCCATATAGAGTAATTCTTACTGTACCCAATGCATCAAAACTCTATATCAAAAAATTCACCACTATAAAAGGGTTCCCACTTCCAATATGAGAATCCACTGTTAACACTATACTATAACCAGTATCAGGGATAATAAGGTAAATGGATGGTTGCAGCTAGGGGGTACATGGATACAAGTAAAGACAACAAATACAGCATTTACATGTATTTTTTCCTCAAGTTCTTTCCTCAGTCATGAATACCAGCATGCTTGTCCACTGAAGAAGTGGAGTTTGTCCCCGAAACGTGTTTGGATATTGTCCTACATGGCTGGTCCACAGTGTAATGTGCAGTTTTTCATTATATCATATATTATATAGAATACCCAAAGAGGTGGGTCTTTTCAAAAAACTTTATTGTATGTTTTAGGAACTGTACGTGCATTGTTGGCCCACATTGTATGTTGGCATTTTTGATTATACTGTATGCCTGTAAAGGTGTATTTTTATAACTATTATATTTTTATGGCGTTTATACATCTTACATTTTGTTTGTGTGTTGTATTAAAATTGGACTAAGCCCTTTTTTCTCCTATTCCTTTCATTTGGTGTTACTCAGTGGATTTAGTTCCCTGGGAGGGAGATTTTTTGCCTTTCGTACTTGTTTTGACTTCGGTGGTCTTGAGCTCCTTTCATCAGCGCCATCTGGTGAGAAGGCTTGGCCTTTTCTTTCTGCTTCGGATCTGGCCACCGTCATTCATGCTTTCATTACCTCAAAGCTAGACTACGGCAATGTGCTCTACATGGGGCTGCCCCGATGACTGTTCAGAAGCTGTAACTAGTGCAAAATGAGGCGGCCCAGTTCCTTTCAAGGTGCTCTATAGTCTGCACTGGCTTCCTTTAGCTTTACGTGCACAACCTAAAGTGCTAGTTTTGACCTTTTAAAGCCCTAAACGGCTTGGGCCCCATATATCTGAAAGACCGCCTTTCCTTCCATACTCCACCATGACCCCTGGCGGTCAGCTGGCTGTACCATATTGCGGGTAGCACTGACTAATCTTGTCTGTACAACAAGGGCCCACAGAGAGGCATTCTCAATTGCTGCCTCAGTATTATGGGATTTCCTTCCCCGGAGGTCCTCCAGAGCCCAAGCTTGAGCATATTCCACAGGTGGTACAAAACATTCCTTTTTGGCAAGCTGTTGGTAGGTAGGGTGAGGATTGAGTAGGGTGGTGAGGGGACGGTGGGAGCTTTGGTGGGATGGGAGAGGCTGGGGGTCTTGTGGGGTTACCTGAGCGGACCTGAGCCTCTTAGAGGGAAGTGCGGGATAGACGTTTGAAAAAATAAAATAATTATAATTAAATGAAATAATAAAATATAACTTAAATATATTGGGGGTTAAAATTCCTGTAGCCCAGCTGTTTCTCAACTATGTTTGAATTTTGGACAGCTTCTAGTGAACCTGTCACCCAAGCGATCTTCCCTACAAAATTTCAAATTGGTACGATAAATCTCAATTTTATGAGTAGAATAGACTTTTAAATGTCAACAACAAATGGCGACAAATTAAGTAGTTAACCAACACTATTTGTTGAGCTCTTATTGACTTTATTATTTTTGTTTCTAATCTAAAAATCACAGTTCAACATACTTTCCTCACACGAACCAGAAAGAACACCTATTAAGTATGTGCTGTTACCATTGTTTCTTAAAGTGTAAGAGTAGCATGTATTAGTATGTCCTTTCCGGTATTTATTTGGAAGTGGATGTGCAATGACTTGGTTACAGAATACTGTGCATTTGAAACCAAATGTGTGAAATAAGTCAGAGTTGGAGCGCTGCTGCTGGCTTTCAAGAAATGATGGGAAGCCATTTTTCTACATACAGAGTAGTGTTGTATAAAAAGATAGGAGAAATCCCTACATTTGGGGGCTAGCATGTGTAGCAACTGAACTGGCCATTGCATTTCATTTTTTTAAAACTACTTATGATTGAATTAAATGTCTTTAAAGTTGAACATCTAAGCTCATCTAACAAATCTATCATTCAGGCTAACTATGGTTTCACTACTCCAAGACCATAATATCAAGCCATTTATAACTTTACTGAGCAACTTTCTTTCCTGCTGTTAAAATGATCTTAGCTTGAGTAGTTTAATGTTCAATTTTGTGTTTGCCTTTTTCTTTCCATAGTGCATTGAGGTAATGGGAGATGGGTGCCTTAATAATGAACATTTTGAAGAGCTTGGAGGAATTTTAAAAGCAAAACTAGAAGAGCACTTTAAAAATCAAGAGTTAAGACAAGGTAGATAAAATGCCATCCTTTACATGTTAAGCTTTTCTAAAATAGAACTTCTAAAACTCTTAATACTATGGACTATAAGATATTCTGATGAATTTATGACCTCAGTCCTACAAAAGTACTTGCATTTTCCTTGTCTGTTTGGTGTGCATGCATTTGCTCATTCTCCAGCCTGGACAGCTTGGTTTTTATCCGACCATGTCATTTTCTTTCACTCCTGCTCTATACTCCAGAACTGTGCCCATTATGCTTTTCCTTTTCTGTACAAGGTTCTCTTTATGTTACTTATTACATTGGCTCTCTGCCTCATCACTGCTCCTGTTTCTCTCTCCTCCTTTTTACAACCTCTCTTTGAAATTGTACTTCTGGTCCTAGTGGAAGTAACTATGCTCCCGCTCTTGCAAGAAGTTTTACAATTATGAAACAAGTTACCATAGCATTTTACGTGTTGCTTTTTATTTCCTAGTGAAAAGACAAGATGAAGATTATGATGAACAAGTTGAAGAATCATTACAAGATGAAGTAAGTTGAGCTTAGACTTTGCTTTATGTGATCAGGTTTTTTTCTATTTGCTGTTTCCCATATTCCTTATAGCAGAAGGTGTATAGTGACTGTGACATGGTGATGAATTGAAGAAATAGGCAGCTACTTCAGAATTGCCCATTTGGATCTCGGTTTTCAGAGAAATGTGCCCTTGGTAAACGATGCAGGAAGTTTCTGGCAAGCTGTAGCCTCAACATCAGAGAACTATATGTTCTATATAAAGGAGTAAAAGGAGTATATGCACTATTTGCAGAAGAATCAGTGTTATGTCAAAACTCATTCTTTAACTTTAAAAAAAACATTTCCCCTATAGTTCCTCAAAACAGTTTTTCAGTGCTTGTGCTGTTTATAAGCTATGTCTGGGGTCCAGTTTAACTGGCCTGCATTTAATTTTCTCAGCTCTTATCACTTCCTTGGGAAGGTGGCACATTCAAGAGGCATCGTAAGAGGCTCAGGCAGTAAGTCATGTGCCCCTTTCAGTACCATGAAGTCTTACTGATGACCATAATCAAGACCGGTGCCCAATCTTTGATCAGCGGAACCTAAAAGGATTGGCAAGTGTCTCCAACTAATTCCACTGGAGGGAAAGCTTGGGACCTTGACACTGTTGACGTTTGTGAGCATCTTGATTTTCAAAAGACATGCTAAAGGTAGCTGCTTCCAGTTGAACACAAGCAGAGTCTTGAATTCCAAGATTCTCAATTTGAAGGTGCATGTAGGTTGAGTCCCTTCATGTTAAGCCCTGATACTGATATATGAAATGGTCTCTACCCCTAGTCACCAGAAAAAAGCAAAAATAAAGAGTGTGGTTTCAAAAAAGGCCAGAGGCACAATGCTGAGCCTGCAGAGACAATTACAATTGGGTGTTTCCTTGTTACAAATGCCTACCTAATGGGCACTAAAAATTGAAGGGTGTATCAGAACCTGTTTGTCACGCCTCTTGAAACCCACTAGGACTGCTGGCTGATTTCCCCTTGTCTGATCTTTCCAGGCTTTGGTACTGGAAGTACTCTTGACCATTAGGTCTCTGCCCAGGTCTTACTGTCATCGGGGATGATGTTTGGAACTCATGTAGAGGTCTTTCTGGCCAGATACTTCCAATCTTTTACCCTTCTAGGTCTGGACTGAAATATGTAGGGTCCTTTTCCTGGACCAGTTTCTCATCCTCTTGTTGCGGGCACTACTTCAGAAATTGGGCATATATTGGACCACCTCAATAACAGAACTTAGTCTATTGTTCCATATTACTATGGCCTTAGAAGCTGGAATTTCCTACACGTCTCCAAATGGTCCATATCTTTTCCAAAGACCTCTCACAATGAAATGAAGATCCAGCTAGCCATTGTCACCTTGGCTTATCCATGCCGGGCATCTCAGTATGAAGTCTGTTACTGCAGTAAACCTTAATGCAAAAGTTCTCAACCTGGTGCCAGAGTGCTCGGGGAATGTGTGAAAGTGCTCCCCAAGTCAGCTGTCAGTAGTGCTCGGGAGCACTTTCACACGTGAAGCATTGAATTGAAGTAAACTGCCTGCATTGTTTACCAAGGGCACATTTCTCTGAAAAACGTGATCCAACTGGGCAATTCTGAAGTAGCTGCCTATTTCTTCAAATCATTCATGCAAATTATGCAGTGCTCTTAGTCACGTGCGTCACTCCAGTGCTTGGTGCTCATGACTGAAAAAAGGTCGAGAACCTCTGCCTTAATGTCTTGAACAAGGATCAGCTTCCCCACTTGACATGAAGGCCTTTCAGGAGATGTTTGTCCATCTTAATGCTTTTGCATATGGAGGCTGCACTGCTATGCCCAGTTATTTGTTCTTCAGATGCTCTACAGCCATCTCAGTCAGAGGTGGCTGAGAGTGGAGACTACTGACTAACTCCAACTTTGATTTCTTTTAAGCATTTAGATGATTTGCCCACCTAAAGATAGAATCAAGTATGTTTATCCTTGGCAGACTTTAGACTCTTCCTTGATACTTTGCCCCATCAAATACAGTTGCTTTAGACTTGCTATTTAACCACACTGTAGATCAGGGTTGGGGCCCATGGATAGTTAATATGTGGCCCCTTTCCAGTTCCTCCTTCCAAGCACTGAAAAACTGAGCTCAAGGTAAGGCAGCAGAGATGAGGGCATCCATGGAAGGATAGGTACATGGTACAGATTTGATCTGGACCTTCCTTTTCCTGACCCACCTTTAAGCACCCCCACCCCTATGTGGCCCTCAGAGCTTGTACTAATTTTCAAAGTGGCTCTGAGAGGGAAGAGGTTTCCCCACCCCTGCTGTAGATTAAAATTGCTTGCTGTCAACAGTGTTTGCGAACATGATCTTATAATATTGGAGAACCCGCTCCTGGGTGAACCAAAGGTGACAGCAAATATCATTTCTGGCAGACTTTAGGCTCCAGATAATGGTCAAACTTTCTCTTGGTTTGGCAACTGCTACCAGGAAAATTCACTTTTTGATTTGAGATTCAAGCCAGCTAACTTCTGTGGGAGAGTTCCAATGAATACTTTAATTTTGCATCATGCCGTGGAAATATTTTTGCATTTTCCTACTTTCTTAAAAAAACAAAACCCAATTATTTTGCTTAATATTTACAAATTGGGTGGGAAAATTTACCAAAAAAACCTGCAGAAAAATGGACAAAAGGTGGTAAACTTACAACATAATTTCAACAAAACAACTTTAGCATGCAAAAATAAGTGGGAAGGTGGATTCCTGTGTGAGCGTCAAGGTCATAAACGTTTCGAAGTTTCTAGCGCAAACTTTTTCACCTTCCTTTCTAAATTTTACCAGAATACAGTTTTATAGGTAAAATTGTTTCCATATAGTTATGAAATTGAAGTGATACAATTTTGAATTAGCCTTAAAATCATTAACTTATTATTTTCTTTCCAACCTGTGAGTTTAAGAAGTGTTGAGACACATACACATGTTGGGGATATGCTTCACATACGTTTTGGGATTTGGTTACAATATGGCAATGTAGAACTAGCCCGTAATTGCTGCACTGAAATTGCTTCTACAGAATAAATCTTGGTACTGAAAAGAATGTTGGTATGCTACCACCTCTTCTAAAACTATTATTATTAATAATTATACTGGCACTGTACAATCAATATTTATAGACAGGTCCTTATGTCAAAGGGATTATAATATAAGTGCCACCAAGGAGGGGGAGAAAAGGGAGAAGGAAACATAGGGAGAGACAAGGAGATATTCATTAAGTTGAAAAGTTGCAGGTGCACATGCTTGACTTAGTTACAAGAAAGATAAGGATTGGGAGGGAGGGAAGAAGAAGCAATTTCCTCTTCATGGTGAGCTAGGGAAAGCCTGGCAAAATTAGAGGTAGGTTTTCAGAAGGTATTTGATGTTGGGAAGGAGGGAGCAGAACTAATGTGTCCAGAGAATGAGTTCCAGGCATGGAGGGCAGCAAGGAAGAAGGGGAAAGAACGTTTTAAGCACAAAGGGAGTTGCAAGTAGGCGAGGGTGGGTAGAGGAGGAGCGAAGCAAGTGTGGAGGAGGAAAGCAAGTGTGGAGAGGGGGGCAGCAAGGCCATGAAGAACATTGGAAATGAGAGGGAAGAGCGAGGGGGAAATGAGGGCAGTCTTGGTTGAGTGGAGAGGGCAAAAGCCCAATTGAAGGGGATCAGGGGAGAAATTGGAAGAGGAAATCAAGACAACATGTGCAGACTGCACGCTCCAGGAGCTTGGAAGCAAAGGGCAGGAGCAAGATGGGGTGATAGTTGGAGGAGTCAGAGGGTCAAGAGTGATCGTCTTTAAGGATAGGGCAGACAGTGGCATGTTTGAAGGTCACTGGAAAGAACCCAGCAGAGAGGGGGGGATTGATGACGCACATCATAGAGGGCAAATTGGTGGGGGCATTTGCTTTTAGGAGACGTGGGGATGGGGTCAAGCAGACAGGTGGAAGGTTTGGAAGAAGAGAGGTAACCTCAACAAGGACAGCTAAAGAGAAGGAAGATAGACAATAGGCAGGAGGGGAGAGCAGAGAAGGAAATGGCTAGGGAGAGGGTTGGGAAGAAATATCAAGGTGAATTTTATCCATCTTGTTGAAAAAGGAAAGAAGGTCCTGTGTAAAGAGGGAGGAAGGGGAAAGATGATGGAGGTTTCGGAAGGGAAGCAAAGGTCAAAAAGAGATGGAGGAGGTTGGGGAGTGAGATTTGATCAACGTGGAGTAATAGCGTTGTTTGACCAGGGAAAGGGCATTGCAAAATGCAGAGAGGGCAAGCGTGAAGTGGAGGAAGTTGGCAAGCTCATGAGACTTCTACCAAAGGTGCTTAGTGATATGAAAGCAGGATTGGAGGTGGCTGATGGTTGGGGTGAACCAAGGATGGGGGTTGATGCAATGGGTAGGATGGCATGAGAAGGGAGTCAAGAGTAGAGGAAAGGGATGAGTTTAAGACAGAGACAGCAGAGTCAGGGCAGATGGAAGAGGAGACGGATGAGAGAAGAGAGGTGATGGAGAGGAGGCAAAGGCCCTTTTTACATGAGATGTTCTCCCACATGGATACCCATTGTTCACGAGAGGGAGCATCCCACGTAACTGGGGGGGACGGGGCTGCGTAGGTGCATGCTCCCACAACCCACACATGCTATTTCGGCGCATATGTAAGACCTGGCTGTTCCGTCAGGCTTTTGGCTAGGGGTGGGGGGTTGCCTGCATATTGTATTTTAAAATTGTTTTTTTTTTTTAAATTATTATTTTATTGATTGATGTTCGTTGCCCTGGGCTGCCCTGTGGGCAGGAAGGGCGGGATATAAATTTTAAATAAATAAATAAAAATTAAAAATAAATAAAATCCCCGTGATCCCCCCACGCATGGAGCAACCAGTGACCATGTAGGTCATTCTGTGCATGGGGATGTGGGAGGGGGGCGGAATGGGTGTGCGCCCTTGTGGACACACACACACACACAGACCGCCTCCTCTGCCACAGCCTATTTAAAAAGGACCAAAGAGTTGATGGATTGAAGATCACAGTCACAGAAGGAAATTAGAAGCAGTCAGAATTCTGCATTTTCTCCCCTGCTATGCACTGCCTACAGAGTAAAGGCAGAGCAGTCATTCAGTACAAGAGTTCCCCAAATGAGGTCTAATGTTTTTTTAAAGTCTGATCCTGCAGTTCCATCCGTTCTTATATCTTTGAGTGGCATCTTTTCTATTCCTACTTCTGGGACTGCCTGTTCTGGTGTCAGTGGTGCCTTGATCACATTGTCCACTAGGGCTACTAAGCAAAAAGGAAACCTTCAATGCTTAAAATTATAGCATGGGGAATAGAAGAGGTCACATGAATAGAAAAACAGAAGTTTAATAGAGTTAACATATGTGACATTAATAGAAAAGCACTATTGAAGCATCAGAAATTTGGAATGCCTGTAAAATTGGGGGAGAAGTGCTATTCAGAGAGGTTTTCTTATAAATCTATGACAAATCGTGGATACATGGGTACGTTCAATTATGGGTGGTAGATTACTGCAGACCAGGTTTTGTTTTTGTTTTAATATGTATATTTATATTACTGTGCTATACTGTTTGTCATCTTTGCCGAGAGGGACAAATGTATTGAAATAAGAAATATGTCATTGCAAAAGTTGACTTGTATTGTTCTGATGGAGCACCATCCACCTCTGACAGTGCTATTTAACCTAGGCTCTGGATTACAAATCAAAGATGTTAATACAATATCTTGATATAAAAGTGCCAATGTGGTCTAGTGGATAAGATGCTGGACTTCGACCCGGGAAGCCAGGCTTGGGGCGTTTTGACGTGCGTTAAAGTGTACTTCCCATCTGCCTTCAAGCACGCCACGGTCTCTCTTATCCTCAAAAAGTCCACTCTTGACCCCTCTGACCCTTCTAGCTACATCCCTGTCTCACTCCTTCCTTTTGCTTCCAAGCTTCTTGAATGCATTGTCTGCTCCCGCTGCCTCGACTTCCTCTCCACCAACTCCTCCTTTGACCCCCTCCAATCTTGCTTTCGCCCCATTCACTATACTGAAATTGCTCTCGCTAAGATCACCAATGATCTTGTGGCTAAATCTAATCACCTCTATTCCATTCTTGTTCTCCTTGACCGCTCTGCTACCTTCGATACTGTTGATCACTCATTCTTGCTGGATTTACTTCACTCCCTTGGCTTCCGTGGCTCCGTCCTGGACTGGTTCTCCTCCTACCTCTCTGACCGCTCCTTCAATGCGTCTCTTGCCAACTCCACCTCCTCCTCCCTTCTGTTCTTGGTTGGTGTTCCCCAAGGCTCTGCCCTTGGCCCTCTCCTCTTCTCTGTCTATACCCTGTCCCTAGGCAAACTCATTGTCTCTGATGGCTTCCAATATCACCTCTATGCCGATGACGCTCAACTCTCTCTACTCCATCTCTCTCTCTCTCCATCTGTTCAAGCTCGCCTCACAAGCTCTCTCTCTGACATCTCTACCTGGATGTCTCAACATAAACTCAACTTGGCTAAAACTGAACTCCTTATCTTTCCCCCTCATCCTTCCTCTGCCCTGTCGATCCTCATCGATGGGGTCACCATCCTTCCCATCCCCCAAGCCCGTAGCTTTGGCTTTATCTTTGACTCACCCCTTTCTTTTAAACCCTACGTCGACTCTCTTGCCAAATCCTGTCGCTTCTGCCTCCATAACATTGCTAAGATTCGCCCTTTTCTCTCTGTCTCCTCTGCCAAAACCCTTGTTCATGCCCTGGTCATCTCTCGCCTCAATTACTGTAACCTCTTTCTCCCCTTATCTCTGTCCAAAACACTACTGCCAGGGTCATCCACCTTGCTCGTCACTTCAACCACGTGCAGCCCCTCCTCTCCTCTCTTCACTGGCTCCCCCTTCGTGAACGAATCCTGCGCAAGCTCCTAGTCTTCACCTATAAAGCTCTTCGCAACCTTGCTCCCCCCCTACCTCTCTGCACTAATTTCCCTCCGTACTCCAGTCCGTGAACTCCACTCCTCCTCTGTCCCCTCTCTCGCCCTCCCACATCTCCCCTGCTCCCTTCGTCCCTTTTCCCTAGTTGCCCCCCATGCCTGGAGCTCCCTCCCTGCCCCCTCCCCTCCCTTCGCACCTTCAAATCCCTCCTCAAGACCCACCTCTTCCGCTCTGCCCTCCCCGCCTCACCTAACTCCTGCTGATAGCCTCCATCCAGTACAATCCGTTACCTGAGGTCNTTTGTTCTTCTGCCTCGGACCGGCAGGGTGCGTTTATCTTCGCTCCATCGGGAGCTACTGGTGTTTTGAAGGGCACTCCCAGTGCGGAGACAGAATAGACTGGGTGCTCTCGACGGGACCTTAAGGGCAACGTGTTCATGCCGAGTCCCTGGAACTGGCACTAAGTCCCTGGTCAGCTCGCTCGTAGTTGCCTGGGAGCAGGGAGCTGGTGCCAGCACCTGAGGACTCCCAGTTGCGGCAGCGCCTCAGCGAGCCTGTGCCTCCCCCGTCCCGAACGGACTCTTGCAGGGCATTGAGTCCGTTCCACCGGGTGCCCCTCTCCCCCCACCCCCCTTTGTGAGGGCGGCACTCCCAGCTCCTCTTTTCTCACGCAGCTGCGGAGGGAGAGAATGACAGGATCATGGATCCCAGCCTTAAGCCTGAGGTAGGTCCATTCCGTCTGGGGGGGGGAGGAGGGGGAAGATAAGAATGTTCCTCCATCAGGGACTCTCATCTCCCCTGGGTCCCCAGTTTCTATGCCTCTTGTCTTCCCTGTAGGCTTCCTCACAGGGAATCCTGGCCTCACCTACCTTACCACTGGCTGAGATGCCGATCAACCAGCCAGACCCCTTAATTGCCCTTAATTATACTATGGGCAAAATGCTGGACTCCCTGACCTGGCTCTGTGACAGACAGGGCAAGTCAAAGAGAAAAGAATTCAAGGGAAAAGATAAGGCTACTGGGTCAAAAAAGAGGCAGTTTAAAAAGGCGGGAAACCCTCCTCGTCCAGCAGGTGGCGCTGCTATCCGCATCTTGGAATCTCCTCAGCTTTCAGAGTTTTGCTGAAGAAGGGGGGAGGGGCGAGCTGGCTGCTGATTTCCCTCAGCTTGCCAGGAGTCCTTGCCTAATCCTAGAGACCAGGACAGACAGTTGCCTCCCAGTATAGAGAGGAACTTCTCTCTCAAGTCGTCAAAACTCTCCACCTGCAGGCAAAGCCTTTTGGGGAGACTCCTCCGACTCTGAGGAGGAGGATGATAGAGACCTAATCCCTTCTGTTCAGGCTAGGGATAAAGGGTTGCCCCTCAACAGGGCATTTGAAAAATTGGTGTTCTCTGAGTTCAAGTCCCCTGGGAAGGTTTTTAAAATGACCAAGGCCCAGGAGGCACTTTATTCCTTTTCCAGAAAAAAGGATGGCTTGTTTAAAAACGCCAAGGTGGATGCCGCTGCTGCCTCCCTAGCGAGAAAAACAGTGTTTCCTACTGAAGGGGACTGTTTCCCTAAGGACCCCACAGATAGGGTCATAGAGGGGGTCCTGAGAAGGGTTCTGGATTCCACCACGGCCTCCCTTAGAGTAAACATCCTTTCCTCTTACATTGCCAGAGCTATGATGTCTTGGACGCATGAGCTGCAGTCCTCACACGTTTTGGACAAGAAGGCTAAGGTTCTCTCCTCCCGCGTCATGTTGACAGTTGCTCTTTTGACTGATGCCACCACGGACTCTCTCTCCTGGTCTGCCTGTTCCGTTGCACACACCATAGCGGCAAGGAGGAGAGTTTGGCTACATTCCTGGCAGGGAGACCCCCACAGCTAAAAACCTGCTAGTGGAGGGCCCCTATAAAGGGGTTACGTTATTTGGATCATCTTTAGACAAGGTGCTGGCTGGTGCCAGCAATAAAACTAAGACCAAAACCCTCCAACAATTCCTTACAAAAAGAAAACCTTTTCGCTCTCCAACCTTTCAGTTTGGCGGCTCCTCTCCCTCCTTTGCCAGGAGAAATCAGTCAAACGAAAGAGACCCCAGGCAGCCCTTTCGTTTTAGAGGGCAGAGGCAGTGTGGAGCTGGCAAATTCAAACCAAAAGAGCCCATTCCCGGTCAGTCCAGCAAACAGGCATGACGGGCAAGGGGACGTGGAGATAGGGGGCAAACTTCAAGCTTTCTCAGCCATTTGGGAAAAGTCAATCTCGGACGCCTGAGTATTGCAAATGATTTGCCAAGGCTACTCAGTAGAATTACAAAGGCCCCCCCCAGGGAACGGTTCTTGCCTTCCCCAGTCTCCATGAACCCCCTCAAGCACTTCGCCGTGTCCACAGAGCTAAACGGATTAGGGTTCTTAGGGGCCATAGAGAGAGTTCCTCCCGGGGAAGTCGACCTATACTCAATAATCTTTCTAGTGGCCAAGAAATCCAGCCAATGGAGGTCCATTCTGGATTTGAAGGCACTAAACAAATGTGTCAGACCCCAGAAATTCAAGATGGAGACGGTGAAACCCATCTGCCAGAGCCTGGCGCTGGAGGATTGGATGGCCTCCTTGGACTTGAAGAAGGAGGCCTATTTGCACATCCCTGTTCTTCCATCGCACAGGAAATGGCTCCGCTTCCACTACCCCAGAGCCGTTGGCAGTACAAGGCCCTGCCATTCATTCTCTCCAAGGCCCCACGAACCTTCTCCAAGACTCTCATCACGCTCATAGCAAATCTGCACAGGGAGAGGATACATATTTACCCTTATCTAGACGACCTCCTGGTCAGGGCTCCTTCCCAGGACAGTGCTTCGGCGGATGTTGCCAGGGTGATACAATACCTGAATCACCACGGCTTTATAGTGAACGTCCTCAAGAGCCAACTGGTTCCCAGCCGCAGAATAGAGCATCGGGGGGGGTGATAGATACTACTTTAGGTGCTGTCTTCATTCCCCCAAAAAGGTAAGAATAGATCCGCTCTCTGATCTTCTTACTGAGAGCCAGTCAACGCTTGAGGCTAAAAACTCTGGCGGAGCTACTGGGTCTCCTGGTATCATGCTCCCAGAAGCTCCAGTGGGCCTGATTCAAACTCAGATCCTTGCAGCAGCTGCTCAGGCCTTTTCAAAGAGAGCTCACGAAAGGGTACAATCCATGGGTAAGGATTCCAAACCACCTAAAATCCCCCATGTCCTGGTGGTTGGAGAGGGAAAGATTTGCAAGGGGAGTTCCCCTGGTGAAGCCCTTCAGAAAGATCTTCACCTCGTACGCGAGCTTAACAGGTTGGGGATCTCACCTGGACGACCGCTCAGCCCAGGGCCTCTGGTCCAGGTCGGAGGCGACCAGGAGTATCAACTTTCTAGAGCTAAGAGCGATTTGCCTCACTCTCCAATACTTCTCACCAGTTCTTCTCAATTCACAGGTGCTTGTTTACACAGACAATATGACAGCAAAAGCCTATGTGAGCCACCAAGGACGCTCGAGTTCCCCTGCCCTCCAGGCCGAGGCCAAGAGACTTCTGAACTGGGCTCAATCCCATCTTCTGTCCTTAACGGCACTGCACATAAAGGGCACAGACAATTATCATGTGGATTGGTTGAGCAGGAGGGAGGTAGATCCCCATGAATGGTCCCTGAACAGGGAGGTCTTCAGACAGCTGGTTCTGTCCTTCAGCTCTCTGGCAATGGTCCTATTTGCCAGCCCCGAGAATGTGCAAGTAGACCTTTTTATGACGCGTTCTCGGTGCCGGGGAGCAATGAAGACAGATGCCCTGAACCAGAGCTGGCCTGCGGAGCTCCTGTATGCCTTTTCGCCCCTTCCCCTCATTGCAAGAACAGTGGCAAAAATAAGGGGAGAGAGGACCCAAATTATATTGGAGACTCCATGGTGGCCGAGACGTCCTTGCTTCTCGGACCTCATGGAACTGAGAGTACAGGACCCAATTTCTCTTCCACCCAGACACAACTTACTGTGCCAGTGCCCTTTATTCCACGAGGGTGCGAATTCTCTGAATTTGACAGCCTGGAGGTTGAGCGCCTAGCCCTTGCTCAGAAGGATTATTTGGAGGCAGTCCTTAAGACGCTCTTGGCCTCGAGGAGACCAGCTACCAGGCGCTCCTACAGGGCAATCTGGAAGGTTTTTTCGCTGTGAGCAGTTGCTAGGGGTCAGGATCCCTGTAAAGCCTCAACTCCCCAAATTTTAGAGTTCCTTCAGGCAGGCTTGGACAAGGGTCTCAAGCATAACACCCTAGCTCGACAAGCGGCAGCTCTAAACTCGGTGCTTCACGCTGTTTCCAACAAGAAATTCTCAACATGCAAACATGTCCGTCATTTTCTAAGGGCAGCAAGACACCTCTCTCCTCCGTTGGTCCATAGGTGCCCATCCTGGGATTTGAATCTGGTACTCGATGCTCTGACAAAATCCCCCTTCGAACCCCTTAGTCAGGTATCTCTGTATATGCTATCTCTTAAGGTGGCATTCTTGGTTGCGGTGACATCAGCTAGGAGAATGTTCAAGTTGGGCGCTCTTGTCGATGGAGGAAAATTTCTGTATTTTCCATAATCAATCAGTCACCTTCAGATTAGATCAGGCCTTTATCCCAAAGTGTAATTCTCTCTTCCACAGAACCCAGGAACTGGTGCTTCCTTCTTTCTGCCCGAAACCAGTGCACGTGAAGGAGAAGCTGTGGCACACCCTGGACTCCCGTCGAGCGTTAAAAATTTATCTCTCACGGACTCAAGGCTTTAGGAAGTCCACAGCCCTTTTCGTTAATTTGTGGGCAAGCCTAAGGGGGTACCAAGGCTTCTAAGTCCTTGATATCGAAGTGAGTTAAACAGGCAATAATCGAGACTTCTAAGGCCAAGGGGAAGTTTCCTCCCTTGCAAATCTGGCCCCTCTCCATGCGGGGGGCAGCCACTTCGTATACCATTAAGACAAAAGAGCCTCGTATGACGAGATTTGTAGGGCCGCGACCTGGACCTCTCTCCATATCTTATAATGCTTGACAAAGGTCAACACCTACCAATCAGTGGATTCAGCCTTTGGTAGATGGGTTCTACAGGCGGTGCTAGATCCTTCTGGCGCTGTTTGTTCCCACCCTTAGCGTTCCTACTGCTCGGGTATGTCACATCCGAAGGACTGTCTGCAGCAGGGGGAGAAAAGAGAATTGGTCACCTGCCTCGGTGAATTATTTTCTTCTCCTGCTAGGCAGATAGTCCTTCAGCCCCACCCAAGTAAACAGGAACTTTGGCTAGTTTGGGGGAGTGTTTTTTCCCCTCTCCTTATATTTAACATTCTCCATCTTACCTGATGTCCCTTATAAATGGTTGGTTCTGTTGAGCCTTCTCTCTTCCCTGGTTTCAGAGTTCTTTCAAGTTCAGGGTTAGGTCTGGTCCTTTTCTAAGTCTACAAGAGCCGGTCCTCTGCTTGGGACTTCCTGATAAGAGCAGGGGTAGCTCAGTAGGCATGTGCGGATAGTCTTATTATCTTCTGCCCCTTGTCGGTCAAGAGGAGGCGCTACCCATCCGGCGGGCTTCTGCCTAGCAGGAGAAGAAAAGAATTCACAGAGGTAGGTGACCAATTCTCTTTTCTCAACCCTCCCCGACTTCTTGCTCCCCTCACCTAACTCCTGCTGTTACCCTTCATCCAGTACAATCTGTTACCTAAGGTCTGTGTACTCATATCGTCACCACATGGACCAACCAACCATCATTCTTTTATGTAACTAAGCCAAGCTCGTGCACCTGGGACCTCGCATCCTCGTGAATGTTACACTCCTTGTCTCTCCTTCCTTTGTGTGTCTTCCCCCCCCGGGTCTCTCAGTTTGTAAGCCCTAGGGCAGGGACTGTGTCTGATCAATTACTTTGTAAAGTGCCAGGTACATTGCTGGCGCTATATAAATGCTTGCTGCTAATAATAAAATAATAATACTTAGGAGTTCGGGTGGCAGGATACGTATGCAAATTAGACATGGCTTTGATAGCGTCAGAAAGGCATGCTACGTAATGATTGAAGCTTTTCGGCACAGTGATAAATGCATTATACCAAGCTGGATTTTGCAGCTCACTACAGCACATTTGTCAGTAAATGCCTGTACTGTGACTAGGGACTACCCTGTTTGCCATGACTCTTGTATGTATCATATTTGACTTGAACAATAAAGCTGTTTAAAACTTTTTTTTAAAAAGCCACACCTAATTTGCACGCATGTCCCGCTGCCCAGACTCATAAGTACATCTTAATGCACGTTGAAACAAGCACCCTTTGAATCCTGCCGTAGCCATGAACTCACTGGGTTGCCTTGGGCAAGTCACAACCTCTCAGCCTAGAGAACCAATGTGGTGTAGTAGGTAAGGTGCTGGACGAATCCACTCAATGTGTGGTGTTGGACAAGTTGCAACCTCTCGACCTCTGTTGCTCATCTGTAATGGGAATGTGCATGTGTCTGTCTCTCCCTGTGTTCCACTCACTCATGTTCATCTTAATTGTAAGCCCACTCGGCCGGGACCTGTCTCTAATAATAATTGTAAAGCACCAGGTACACTGCTGGTGCTATATAAATGCTTAGTAAGTCTTTAAAATGGTAAATCATTCAAAGATATTTGCTATATTTCAATTACTGAAGTGCCATGTAATTTTAACTTAGTGCTTAATTTTTACTGTGAAGAAACATTGAGGCTTGTCCTTGTTAAAGCTTACAAATCAGCAGTGTTCTTCTAATACTATTTTTCTTTATCAGGATGACAGCGATGTTTATATTCTGACTAAAGTGTCAGATATTTTGCACTCAGTATTCAGCAGCTACAAAGGGAAGGTGTTACCATGGTTTGAACAATTGCTTCCATTAATTGTCAATTTAATTGTAAGTATTTGGGAATTTTTATTTTACAATTCAGATTTGGTATGGTACATTGATTAAATCCCCATGTTAGAAATACTTCAAATTACCTGTAAGGTGTTGAGTGCCTAGTGTTGCACGTATACCTGTGATTCCTGCCCCAAGAATTTATCTGGACAAATAAAATCCAAGTTAATAATTAGATGACAAAATG
Organism: Sphenodon punctatus; assembly: GCA_003113815.1. NCBI lineage: Eukaryota > Metazoa > Chordata > Lepidosauria > Sphenodontia > Sphenodontidae > Sphenodon > Sphenodon punctatus. Next base: position 251,650 of record QEPC01015038.1, read on the forward strand.
TATCACACATTTTAAATAACATTTTTGTCATTGATTAAGCTGAAAAACATAAAATATTTTGTTGAAAAACTTAAAAGATACAGGAGAATACCTGACACACAAATTGAGGGATTTTTTAAGTGCCTGTGACACTTTGGAAGAAGAGGAATCATGGGGGAATAGCCTGCAGTGAGGTGGGGGGAGAGAAAAATAATGGCAGTGAACCTCAAAAGGATGGGAAGAGTTACATTTGACTTAAGTGTCCCTGGAACGATAAAGCTGTCATTCTCACGATAAAGCAAGTGCCACTAGATTCTGCTATCCTAAGTGTCATGGCTTTTGTTAAATCATACCGCATGATTACTCATGTGTGGAGATTGGGGGATAGGCAGCTGGAACAGGTGAAAGCGATTAAGTATTTAGGGGTTCTTTTTAGTAGGACTGGGTCGTGGCTTCAGCATTTCAGAGGTGCAGAGTGTGGGGCAAAGAGAGCCGCTTTGGCAATTCAATTTTTTTTTGTTTATTCTGGAGGGGTGGAGATGAAACTGGCAGTGGAGGTTTTTAATGCCAAAGTGGGTGCACAATTCTTGTTTTGTGCAGAGCTCTGGGCCCCACTTACTTCGCAGCCTCTGGATTGTATTCAATCTAAGTTCTTGCGTAGGTTGACTAGAGCCCCGGGAGGTACCCCAAATGCTGCCCTTCACCTTGAGTTGGGACAGTGTAGTCGGTCCTTTAAAGCCTGGCGGGCTGCACATAAGTTGTGGCTCAGGGTTATGTCATCTGCGGGAGGGGGTTTGTTTTCCTTTTTGAGGGATGATCCCTTTTATAGTAGCTGGGCAGTGAAAGTGGAGGACCATTTACTGTCCCTGGGGTTGTCACAAGACTACCTCTGTACCAAATCCTTTCAGGTTGCTTTACAAGAGGTGCTATCCAGATGGCGAGATGTCGATCACCAGGTGAACAGGAATAAAGTTGCTCAATCTTCACATATGAGCAGCTATCTGCTTTGGCTCCCCCAATGGATGTTATGGCCTCATAGTTTTGTTTACCAGCCTTGGCCAATGCTAAATGGCTATTTATGTCTGCCCGGTTTAATGCCCTCCCTTCTAAGGTTTTGGAGGGGAGATTTGACGCTATTCCTTTTTCCGATAGGTTATGCCCCTTTGACTTTTTGGAGGTGGAAACAACTGCCCATGTATTATGCTCTTGCAGACTGTATGATGATTTGAGGGGGAAGATGTTGGGGAAATTTTTCTCCAAATTTTCAGGTTGGACTCAGAATGCCTTGGTAGTGTTGGCTTTAGCAGGTGGGAGGGATGAGATTACTAGCCAAGTTTTTGCTTTTTTATCCCAAGCGTTTGCTACGAGGAAGCTGTTTCTGGGGTTTAAGTCGCTTTAGATGAAATTTTAGTTGTGTTACTTATTTAAAGTATTATTATTGGATTATAGTGTCGCCGATCCTTTTGGGTCTTTTATGTATGTTATGTTTGTTAATGACTATGACTTTGGTTACGTCAGTAAAGCCGAATTGAATTGAATTAAATTGCTATCCTAAGTGTTCACTTTTCCTTTTGCATGTATTATGGCAGATACAGTCTAAGTCTTAAAAAAAAATCTCTTTTGGTATAGTGTCCACATAGGCCATGGCCCGACAGACAGTGGGGCTTATGCATTTTTGATGATGTCGTCGAGCATTGCAGCCCATCATCATTCAAATACGCTGAATACTTTCTGAGGCCAATGCTACAGTCCATATGTGACAACAGCGCAGAGGTCAGGCAAGCTGCTGCTTATGGTGTTGGAGTTATGGCACAGTTTGGTGGGGACAGCTACCGTCCTTTTTGCACAGGTATGTATTTCCAGAGTCACTTTTGTTTTTTCAAGACGTTCAAAGCAGAGGCACTGATTTTTAACTGTGCTCTACATGATTCTTCTAATATTGCAGAGGCGCTTCCATTGCTGGTGAGAGTTATTCAGTCAGCAGATGCCAAAACCAAAGAAAATGTCAATGCAACAGAGAACTGTATTTCAGCAGTAGGAAAGATTATGAAGTTCAAACCCGACTCTGTAAATGTTGAGGAAGTCTTGCCGCACTGGTTATCATGGCTTCCACTACATGAAGATAAAGAAGAAGCTGTTCATACTTTCAATTATCTATGTGACCTAATTGAGAGGTAAGGGGGAAATTACCTTAATATATTAAATTATTTTTATATTATTTAATACTCTTGATATCTTTCCCCTCCTGCATCAAGCAGCTTGGGGTAGCTAACAACATCAAATCATAAAAACAATAAAATGATAAATAAGATAACCCCTCTCGCCTCCAATGCATGACCCCACACACCTTCCCCGTCCTACCCAGCTCCTCCAAATGCCTGGTGGAACAATAAGGTCTTACATAGCTGCCAGAAGGTGAGCAGGTTTGAGCAGAGGTGGGCCACCTCTGGGAGGGAGTCCCACAGCAACAACGTGGCCACCGAGAACGCAATCCTCATAGTGGCCATCTGCCAACTTTGCAGGACCTCAAGGAGAGTGCTCCTCGCAGACCGCAAAGGCTGGTTTAAGGGCCGGGGGAATGAGGCAGTCCTTCAGATAAGTGGGACCCAGACCATGGAGGGTTTTAAAGGTTAAAACCAGCACCTTGAATCTGGCCCGAAAGACTATTGGTAGCCAGTGCAGTGCACACAGAACTGAAGCTATATGCTCACGCTGGCCCGTCTCCTGTAGGGATGGCCTGTAAGGAGACGGACCATCGCATTCTGCACTAGCTGCAGCCTCTGGACCATCACCATGGGCAGCCCCATGTTAGAGCACATTACAGTAGTCTAGTCTTGAGGTAATGAAAGAATGGATAATAGTGGCACGGTCAGAATTAGAAATATAGGACCGGAACCTTCTAACCAGATGTAATTAATGGAAGGCACCCCCAGCCTGGGAGGCCAAGTGCAACTGTGAATCTAGAAGCACCTCCAGGCTCTGGACCCGAGACATCAGAAAAAGGAGAAGCCCATTGATTATGGGTATTCCTCCCCACCCCACCCCCAGGTCACTGGCCCCACCAACCAGCATCACCTCCATCTTCTTGGGGTTCAGCTTCAATCTACTCACCCTCATCCAGTCCCCCACAGCTGCCAGACACCGGGAAAGCACAGAGACTGCTGGGCCTGGGTCAGATGAAAACGAGAGGTAGAGCTGGGTGTCATCAACGTATTGGTGGCACCGCACCCCAAACCCCCTCATCTTTTTGCCCAGCAGCTGCATATACACGTTGAACAGGAGGGGAGACAGAATAGAATACTGTGGCACTCCACCTGGGAGCCCCTGGGGAGATGGCGAACAGTCACTCTGCACCACCCGCTGGGATCTCCCAGCTAGGAAAGAACAGAATCCTTGGAGAACAGGCCCGCTCCCCCCAGCCAGATCTCATAGATGGGTCACGAACACCGTTATGGTCAACGATATCAAATGCTGCTGAAAGATCTAACAGAATCAGCAGGGTCTAATTTCCCGTCCAATTCTAGGTGCAGATTGTGGACCAAAGCCACAAGTGTAGTCTCAGTGCCATAACCCGGGCGAAAGCAAGACTGTGACAGGTCTAGAAAACAGATACTATCCAGATATGCCTGGAGTTGCTGAGCCACTGCCTGCTCAGTAACCTTCCCTAAAAATGGAAGGTTAGAGATGGATTGATAGCTGGCAGGGGAACCAACATCAACCAAAGGTTTCTTGAGCAAAGACTGAACCAGAGCCTCCTTGAGGCAGTCCAGCAACCTGCCCTCCCAAAGGTGAGGCATTGATTATCCCAACTCCCAGCAGTCCCAGTGTCTCCTGGCTGGACGGACATGGATCTAATTAAAAAGTAGTGACTCTAACAGCACCAAGCACATTGCCCACATCAGTGGGTGACATCAATTGATACCGATCCCATAAAACCAAACAAGCTGGGACTTCCATAACCCTTGGCTCAGCACTGTCTCTGAAAAGCGTCAGTCGTGATGAATGCAAGTGATTTTATCCGCAAAATACTCAAACATCACAGCAGTCACTGGAAGACTAGTTCCAGGCAGAGACAGGCCAGACTGACTAAGCCTCTCAACACCCAGAAAAACTCTGCTGGATGCAATTTTGCAGATGCTAGGATGGCAGCAAAGAAACTCTTCTTTGCCTGCACAGCCACGGTATAGTCCCTTAAATACACTCTGTGCCGCAGTCGGCCATCTTCGGTTCGAATCCAATGCCACTGACACTCTCAAGAGCCCACCCTCACGCTTACGTTGTGCCAGGCCCTCCATAAACCACTGGGACCTGTGCTGCCTCAAGGTGAGAGGGTAAATCCCACAGAGCATTCCAGAACCTAGATGGTTCCATAAGTCTTGATGGTGGACCAATTTAATAGGCCCAGTACCCCACTGGGGGCAAAAATGAGGCAGGACATAAGCCTTCAGGAGGTAATGGTCCAACCATGACATGGGTGAGATATCTGCACACACACCCCACCTTAAGGACAGTGCAAAACACCAAGTGTGCCCCCCTCCTGTGTCAGGCCATATACAACCTGGGACAGGCCCATGGAGGCCATGAAGTCCTGCTCTGCCCCATAAAGACTGGCATCAATGTGGATGTTGAGGTCCCCCAGACTGATTGTTTTGTGGGGCTTGTAAACCTGATGTGTAACAAATGGGCAGTCATTTTCCATTAGGAAGGTTCTAAATGTTACGGATTTTTCTTAGATATACACTAAAGATAACCCTGGCTGTGAAAATTTAACATGGTTTTCACATGCCTGTTTTGGTGGTGGTTGTAGTCTAATGCTTAGTGTCTCTGATTTTTAAAAAACACCTTGAGTTGTGTACAAGACCAGCAGGAGAACTTGAGGAAAAATTGCATGCGTTCCTGCCATATACTTTTAATCTGATACACTTTAATCAGCAGCTGCTTGCTGCTTTTCTCATTAGTGTATGCAGTTTTGCTGGATGTACTATGATGGTTCAGATTTTCATCAAACAGTAGAGATGCTTCATGTAGAGGAATAAACTATTAAATAAAACAATATTAATAGCCAGTACACACACTGTACAGAAAAAATGTCTTAGTAATGTTCTACATTAGTGGCAAGCAGAATATTACCTTTTAATTTTATATTGGTATTGTCAGGGCAGCTCCTCCTTGAAAGGTATGCGCTGCACCAAACACCAGAACTCTCTGAAAAGCTTTGACCACTGGGAAGGGTATACATGCAGATTTCAGATTACTAGATGGCACCTCCAATCTTGTGGAATTAGCAGAAAGCCGCTTAATGCTCTGAGAATTCAAAGACCTCCGTTATACTGATCAGTAAAAGAGGATTAAAAATAAATTTCCAGTCATATCTGGAAAATCATGCAACTTGGCATGCGTCATGGCAAATTGAAACTGATCACACCGTACCCGTAACCAGAGAGCAAATTCGGAGGTACAGTAGCCATGGAAGTTTGTGGTTTGTGCCATGGCCCCCCAGAGGGGTGGGGAGTACTGGCATGGGGGGGGAGTCAGGGGTGTGGGAGTGGCTTGGCACCCTGGGGAGCTAGAAGGGTATGGGAGTAGGGGGAGTTCCCTGCCTGCGTATCTTCAGGGGATGTCGGGTGCAGGGGGTACCCTCCAGTTTCCTTTGGAGCTGGGAAAAATGGGATCTCCTTGGGGAAAGGAATAATTGGGGCAGCCGTTTAACCAGTTACGGGTGTGCTGGGCATGGGGAGGTATGGCACCAGGAGTGGAAAAGTCATCTTGGGTACAGGGGCAGAAATCAGGTTCTTCGAGGATCTCTCCAATTCTCACTAATGGGATTCACTTCCTGCTCCGCAGGTACCGGAAGAACCTCTTGTCAGCAGTTTCCAGGCAGAAAAGTCCTGGAAAGAACTAGAAAGAAAGGGTGAGGGCTCCGCCCCTCCTCCCTCCCCCTCCCGCCCGCAAGCTTGGGCTCCAGTTCGCGTGAGAGCGGGAGGCTATAAAGGGGGGCGGAGCCCTCGCCACCTCAGTTCCAACCGCGTTGGAAGACCTCCATGCTTCTCAGCACAGTGTTAGCATATATACACACACACACACAAGAAAAATAGAGGACAATTTTCCTCCACCGTTGCTTCGTCCGCCCTCGGGTCTCCCCGGGGCTCACCGCCTCTTAGGGCGGCGAAGCATGCCCAAACAGCCGGGCTTTAAACGCTGCACGTCGTGCCTGGCCACACTGTCGGTGAGTGACCCGCACAAGCTCTGTCTCACTTGTCTCGGAGAGGGGCATAACACAAGGACCTGCCCCTATTGCGCCAGGTTAACTCAGTGCACGTACGAGAGCCCCACAGCTGCAGGAACTTTTAACAAAAAAAGGCTCTCCAGGGCGGTGAGGATGGGCCTTTGTCGCTCTCTTCCCGCCCAGCACCTATGGATCCGCCCGCTGTCGCGGCTGCGCAACCCCAGGGGCCAGCCCCCAGACGGAGCTTGCCAGAGCTGTGCTCGGTCTCGCCCTCGCACTCGGCTACCGCCGGTTCCCACTCTGTGACCACCGGCTCCACCGGCACCGTCGGATCAGCCTCTAGGAATCGCCACAAGCGACAGGGCAAGCACAAAAAGAAAAAGAAGCGCTCTCGCAGCGCCGATGAGACGGCTCTACGCCCACTCCAGATTGAGACCGTGTTCTCGCAACCGACACCAGGACCAGCCTCCCCGACGTCTGCCCTGGCTAGGGCACCGTTGATTCTGGTACCGTCGAGGGTCATCACACCTCCGGCCCTGGCCAGGGCGGAGACGGCTCCGGCACCTCTGGTACCCGAGGGTACGGCACCGACGGCACCGACACCCGCACAATGGGACTCTTCGGAGCGGCATCCCTCTGACCTGTTGGCCTCTCGCTCCTTCTTTCAGGGATCTCAGAAGCATCACCGATCCCCCTCTGTCTCCACTTACAGAGATGAGACTGATCTCCACCAGCGTACGGAACCCTCCTTTCGTGATAGATCACGTCGCCTCTCTCGGGACTGTTGCTCACGCTCTCCATGCTCCTGCTGCTCTCCCCGGAACGACTTCTGGTACCGTCAGGAGGATTTCTCCAGGTACCATCGACCCGAGCCAGCCCACTACCACGACTTCGATCGCCGCAAATATGGGTACCATGGCCACCCATCACGCTCTCCTTCCTACTATGAGGGAGACTTCTCCAACTTCAACCAACATGCCCTCGCACTGCCGCCTTCTCAGTTTATACCCCCGGCACCACCCAGGGCACCTCCGACAGCCACGATATCTAGACCGCCGGACTCTCCAAGACCACCGCATCACCATGGTGCCAGACAACCAGCGGTACCGATGGTACCAGCGGTACCACATCTACCGCTACAGCCGCAACCGCTTCCTATACCGGCCCCCACTACTGCCCTCACGCAGCCAAGGTTAGACCCTACAAGCAGACCATCTCTTTTAGACTCGCTGCTCACCCCGGCGAGAGATGCTCCCGTCCCTGTAGCATTGGAACAAGAGCACGAGGCCTCCTCTGAAAGTGCTGGTTCTATCTCCTCCTCCTCCTCCTTGCAAGATTAGGATGAGACCATCTCTCCTCCACCCCCAGATGCTATAGTGGATCCTATGTCCTCCCTCTCCACTGAGGATACGAAGGCCTTTCAGGGTATGCTTAGGAGGCTAACCTCTGTGCTCCCCAATCTTCCTACCAAGGTTGTAAAGAAATCACAATCTGGACCAGTCTTTGGGATCTTAGGATCCGGCGACTCCGGCCAGATTATGCTTCCTATACTAGACCAATTACTAGAGCCATCCAAATCGGTATGGGCAAAACCTGCCTCTGCCCTAACCACCAATAAGTTGGCAGATATCCTCTATGCTATACCCAGAGAGGGGGCGGAAATGTTCTACAGGCACCCGGTCCCTAACTTTTTGGTGATAGCGGCAGCTTCCCTAAAGTCTAGGGCGGGCGGCCTCCAAACTTCCCCCGCCGACAAGGAGGGTAGATGTTTAAATGTTATTGACCACAAAATCTTCTCCTCGGAGACTCTTTCTCTTAGGGCTGCCGTGCCAACTATGGTTCAACCCTGTGTGGCTACCAACATTGGCTGTGGGCCCAACTCAGTAGGGCCTCCGACCCGGCCCAGATTCTAGCCTTCCAACAAGAGGGTATGCAAATTGCCTGTTTTCAATTAACAGCCAACATGCATATCGCTGATGCCAATATCAGAGGTATCGCCTCTGCTGTCACCCTTAGGCGTCATGCTTGGCTGCGCTCGACCGCCCTAGCCCCCGAGAACAAGGCCCGCATTGAGGACCTCCCCTTCAATGGGGACGGTCTATTTGCAGCTTCTACGGACGACACCTTAAAGAAGGTGAAAGAAATGTGCCAGACGGCCAGATCCACAGGGGTAATCCGCTCAGTGCAGAAAAGATCTTTCTACCCCCCCTCCACCCCCTATGCTTACCACCCGTACCAGCCCAGACAATGTTATTCACCCTCTCGGGGCAATCGGAGGTTCTCACCCCAATTTCAACAACAGACCTCCTCCTCCCAGCCCCGTAGGCGCTTCCAGAAGCAGAGGGTCGGGGCAAATCATCCTCTACCTCATCTGCTGGATCCCTCTCTAAACAGCATTTTTTATTTTAACCAGGCCAAGGGAGTCTCTTTTCAATCTCCTCCTTTCCGTCACCGGCCCTTCTACCATCTTTGGGCCTCACTCACCTCAGACTGTTGGGTTAGAGAGATCATCGCCTGTGGATACTCTATCCAATTCCTCTCTCTACCTCCCAATTCCCCTCCCCTACCCCTTCAGCCCCTCCCCCCCCAAACCTCAAATACTACTTGAAATACAGGAGCTTATCTCCAAAGGGGTAATTGAGGAGGTACCACGGTCTCTGCATAATGCCGGGTTCTACTCCAACTATTTCCTTGTCCCTAAAAAGGACAAGGGCTTCCGCCCTATTCTTGACCTTCGCCATCTAAACAAGTATATTCGGAAGTTTCGTTTTCGCATGACCTCCCTCCCCATCTATCTGGGCCTCCAAAAAGGAGATTGGATGGCCTCCCTTGACCTTAAGGACGCCTACTTTCATATTTCCATAAAGGCCCCTCATCGATGCTACTTACGTTTTCTCGTAGGAAATCATCATTTCCAGTACTCTGTACTCCCCTTCGGCCTGTCTACAGCTCCCAGGGTGTTCACAAAGTGCGTTGCAGTGGTCGCAGCCCACCTCAGAACTCTGGGCATACGAGTGTTCCCGTACTTGGACGACTGGCTCTTTGTGGCCCCATCCGCGCACACGTTAACAACACACCTCAACCTGGCACTCAAGACGTTGCAGGACCTGGGTTTTATCATAAATTACGAGAAATCACACCTCATCCCCACGCAGCGCCTTCAATTTATAGGGGCCGTCCTTGACACCAGCCTAACAAAGGCCTTCCTACTGAGCAACAGGTTCCACGATCTGCTGGCAACCATCCTACCCCTTCGCACGAGACCCAGGAGACTAGTACGATTCTTTCTCTGTATCCAGGGCCTTATGGCAGCCACCACTGCAGTGACTCCTTACGCCCGCCTCCATTTCCAAACTCTACAGCAATGGCTTGCAAAAGTATACGACCCCACTCGCCATCCTCTCTCCATGCGCATCACTATCCCACCAGAAGTCTTCCACGACCTCATCTGGTGGACTTGTCCTCATCACGTACTCACCGGCATGCCCTTCGACCCTCCGCTGATGCACGTCTCACTCACTACAGATGCGTCACTCACAGGATGGGGGGCTCACAGCAACAAACTCACGGTACATGGTCTGTGGTCCCACGAAGAAAAGCGCATGCACATCAACTTATTAGAACTGCACGCCATCAGATAGGCGCTTGCTGCTCTTCTACATGTCGTCGAAGACCACAATGTTCAGGTCCTCACGGACAACACCACAGCTATGTGGTATATCAACAAACAAGGAGGGGCAAAATCTACCCTCCTTTCCTTAGAGGGGCAAACCATCTGGACGTGGTGTATCTGTCACAACATTCACCTACAAGCGGTACACCTAGCCGGGCAGGACAACTCCCTAGCAGACCACTTCAGCCGCAAATCCACCGACCAACACGAGTGGGCCCTCAATGACCAGGTCCTCTTCGAGATCTTTCGTCTGTGGGGCACCCCCACCATCGACCTTTTCGCCTCGCAAGGGAACGCAAAACTCCCTCAGTTTTGCAGCAGGGCAGGAGCCGATCCAGGATCAATCTCCGACGCCTTCGCCATTTCCTGGAACGGGCCCTTGCTGTATGCTTTTCCACCCATCCCTCTCCTGTACAGAGTCCTCCACAAGATCCAAAAGGACCGGGCTCAAGTCATCCTGTTAGCCCCGGCCTGGCCGCGCCAGCCCTGGTACCAAACTCTCTGAACCATTGCCATCGACGTAGTTGAGCTCCCTCTCCTTCCAGATCTCCTCTCGAGGGACCAGGGGTCGATCCTCCATCACGACCTCCAATCGCTCCACCTCTCCGCCTGGCTCATCAGATTTTAGTACAGGATGCCTCCCCCGAAGTGGTTAACATCCTGCTCAACTCCGGTTGCCCATCTACCAGGATCTGTTACACTGCTAAATGGAGACGCTTCACAACTTGGTGCAAGGCTCTACCCTGTGAATTACACCATCTATCGATGAACCATGTCTTCCGGTATCTTCTGCACCGCCACAATTTGAGGGTGCAAGGCTCTACCCTGTGAATTACACCATCCATCTATCGATGAACCATGTCTTCCGGTATCTTCTGCACCTCCACAATTTGGGGGTCTCTATACTGTCGCTCAAGGTACACTTAGCTGCGCTCTCCTCTCGACTTTGCCCCCGGGAACAGGAACCTTGTTTTCTCATCCCCCTCATGAGGACCTTCTGGAGGGGTCTAGTCAACTCCTTCCCCCCAACCTACACAACCGTGGGACTTAAATCTTGTCCTCACCAAGCTCATGGGTCCTCCCTTCGAGACTATGGTATCTTCCTCTCTGGAGAATTTGTCTATTAAAACTGCTTTCCTATTGGCAATCACATCTGCCAGGACTTTTCTGCCTGGAAACTGCTGACAAGAGGTTCTTCCAGTACCTGAGGAGCAGGAAGTGAATCCCATTAGTGAGAATTCTCAGAGCTCTCTCAAAGAACAGAGTTACTGGTAAGTAACCTCTATTTTCTGTTCCCCTGCTTCCGTTTCCCAAGCAATGGGATATTTGGGGGCAGAGGTCACTGGAGCCTTTGATCTGTCACTGCTGCTGCTTAATGCGAGGTTAGTGTCTAAGGCCACTGATGAGGCCGCTGACCTTACATGCATTACCAAGACCTTCTGGACCTGTGTTGACCCAGATGGTTCCGGCCGGGTACTTGATGCAGCCATCAGTCTAGAATTGGGGGCAGAGTGGCCATGATCTGTAAAGACAATTTGGTCCATCAAAGGTATCCAGTGTATGACTTGCACAACATAATGTGTGTCCACCTCGTGTTTGAGGCCTGGGATAGATTGGGGCTTCTGCTGGTGTACCAACCACCTCACTGCGTGGCAGATTCTCTGACTGCTTTAGCTGAGCTGGTCTCGGAGGTGGTGTCTTGAGTGATATCAACATACGTTTTGAGGCCAGCCTTTCAGGAGCAGAGCTGCCATGTCAACCAGGAGTCTGTCCCAGATAACATCTGGCCCAACATGAGGCTGGACACACATTGGATCTCATGTTCTGCAGTGGCCTGGAGATGAAGGTTCTGATTATTGGGGTGGGGGTGTTATGACACAGTTGTCATGGTTGGACTATTACCTTCCGAGGGCCCAGATCCCTGCCATCCTTTGCCCCTGTCAGGGTGGTGTACCACTTAGGATGGTCTGCCCCCAGAGACTAATAAATCCAATAGGATTCCAGAACTCTCTGGAGTATTTACCCGCTGACCTTGACGTCCTTTGTGGATGGCCTAGTTGATTTGTGATATGCTCTGCTGACCCAGACCATCAACACGGTGGCACCCAGGTGTCGACTTCTTCTGGTGTAGCAGCACAAGTCTCCCTGGTATACCGAGGACCTGAGGCTGCTAAAGCAAAAGGTTAGGCAATTACTCGACTCGCACCAAAGCTGATGGCATAGATTGTTTTTGAAAGACGATGCTGTGGCAGTGGCGAACAAAGCTTTCTTTGCTGATGTCGATCCATATCTGTCTTGACTGTTGAAAGCTAGCTGGGAGACATTCGGGCCATTGCTGTCTCAGGTTGTCAATGCCTACCTTTGGGGAGGGCAGGGTGCCTGACAGCTGCAGTCATCCAACCCCTGCTCGAGAAACCATCCCTTCCTGTTGACACCCCCTACCAACTATCACCCATCTCAAATCTTCCCTTTTTCGGAAAGGTTATTGGATGGATGATTGCCTTGCGGCTTCAGGCGCATCTTGATGCCATTGGATTCCTGGACCCAGGTCAGTCAGGATTTTGTCCTGGACATGGCATTGAGACTGTGTTTGTGGCCTTGGTTGACTATCTCAGCTTGTAAATCGATAGTGGTAATTGTAATCTGTTGATTTTGTTGGATCTTTTGACAGCCTTTGATAAGTTGATCATGGGGTGGTGTTGACACGGCTGCATGACCTTGCAGGGGTTCACGGAACTGTTCAAGTGGTTCGACTCATTCCTAGTTGGGAGAACCCAGAGTTTGGTGATGGATGGTGGCTCGTCATCCCCTCAGGAGCTCCCTTAGGGTTCCATCTTGTCCCCACTCCTGTTCAATCTGTATCTGAGGCCCTTGGACAAGATTGTTGGGAGATTTGAAGTCAGGGTGCCATCAGTATGCTTATGACACCCAATTCTATCTTTCCTTTTTATCTGACCCAGGTCCTGCAGTCTCGGTGCTTTCCCAGTACCTGGTTGCCAATGGGGACTGGATGTAGGCAAGCTAATTGAGGCTGAAACCAGACGAGATCGAGGTGGTGGTTGTTGGCCAGCTGTGTGACATGGGTTATGGGAACCCCTGTTGTTGATGGGGTTCGGCCTTCTTTGATCACTCAGGTTCGTGGCCTTGAGGTGCTCTTGTTCCACTGCTGTGCCTGGATTATCAGATTGTGGCAGTGGCAAGGAGCACTTTTCACCAACTTCATCTGGTGAGAAGGCTGCGATCTTTTTTTATCGGACTCTGATTTGGTCACCATCATCCATGCCTTCATAACCTTGAGGCTAGACTATTGTAACGCCCTCTATGTGTGGCTGCCCTTGATGACTGTTCGGAAACTGAAGCCAGTGCAGAATTCAGCAGCCCGCCTTCTGTAGGGGACAGGTCATCGGGAGCACATTACACCAGAGTTTTCCCTGCCTGCTAATAGCTTTCTGGGCACAATTCAAGGTTCTGGTTTCGACCTATAGAGCACTAAATGGCTTGCACCCCAGGTATCTGAAGGACTGCTTCTTCCCTTATGTTTTTTGTGGCTTCTGAAGTTGGTCGGGAGCGCCCTCTTGTGGGTACCATCTGCCCATGAAATTTTCACAAGGGCATGCTGAGGGAAGTTCCCAATGACTGCCCCGCAATTATGGAACTCCCTCCCCTTGAAAATCTGCCTGAACCCCAGCCTGCTCATCTTTTGGAAGAGATGCAAGACCTTTTTGTTTGGCCAGGCATTTGGCAAGCAGGGATATGGTTGGGTAGAAGGTTTAGGGAAAAGGTTGGTCAGGGGTAGAGATTAAATTGTTATATTTTGTAAGCTGCCCTGAGTAATTGGGAAAGATCGGGTAAAAATTAGAATAAATAAAGGGGTATGTGACCATTTGGGGTCTGGCAGACTGCTTATTTTGGAAAGATTTTTAATTACAAATTATTCCAAGAGAAGATTAAGAGGTAACTTGATCTCATAAAAGTACTTGCAGGGGAAAGTGATGTCTGAGAAGATTCTTTAATTCTTTAAAGTGGTGATGTCTGGCTGAAAAGCATAACAAGTCCTATTGAATAGAAGCTGAAGCTAGAGAAATTTTGACAAGAACCAAGGTGTGCATTAAACTATTAAAAGCAGTGAATAATTGAGACAATCCACCTAGGACTCTGGTCTTAGTGTCTGCCATTAGCGCATCTTCAGTTCTTTGTTCTAGGTCACAGGTAAGGGTCTGGAGAGAAACGAGTAAATATATGCCTCAAATTGTTACCGTGGGTACAGGCCTACATTTGAAATGTAAGCAGTACCTGATGACAAGTTGATTATTGCCTTTGCTATTTAAACAAGTCTTAGTCTAATTGTTATATAAATCTTTCGTCTCCCCAACTACTTTCAGTATAAGAAGTGGTGTTAGCCAGTGACCATATTTTTTAGACAAAAAAATATACGATTTAATAGAGTAGTTAAGGAAAAGATTAACAAACTGGAGCCTCTGCCTTAACTTGAGCATCATATATGTAGTAGACGTTGTACAGTATTTCACGTTGTGCTCGCTTATAACTTACCCACACTTTTCCTTGGTCTTTCAGCCCCAATCTTTCTTTGCAAGTTGGGGGTTCCTGGCCCCACACTGATGCTCCTACTCCACCAGCCCCACACAGACCCCCTCCCCCCCATTCCTACCTATGCTTACACTCGCTGGTCTCTCTCCACTTTGCATGCATTGCCCTGTGCCTTCCCCTATCCCAAAGTTTCCAATTCCCTCCCACCCATTTTGCCTGCCTCCCCGTCACCTGGGATCTCCCCCTACCACTTGCACACATTGCCAGCCTCCACAGAATTTACCCTACTTTCAGTCATTTAACAGTATGGACACATTCTACCCTCTCACCTAAGTGACCTTTCTACCAAGTTTCACACCACTTCGACATTCCATTCCAATTTTATGATGATTAGAACGTTTGTGATTTTAGCAGTTCAATTCAGGCACCTTAACTAATAGAGCTGCTCCTGCAGCTTTATAATACCATAGCATTTATTAATCTCTAGGTGAAGGAAGACTTCATAACTCTTCCCTTGAAGCTTGTCAGTGGAATACGTCTGTTTTTAAAATCAAGCCTTCCTTACAACAGTATTCCCAACCTACCCTGACAAGTCTTTTCAGTGTCGTAATGTTGCCCTTCCAACAGGCAACAAGGCTAGCTGGTTTTCCTTAAACTGTAAATCTAAGGCATGACATACTTTACAGATAAAATGTAGGCTAACTTATTTTAGAAATATGTGACTTTTTAAATTAGCCACTCAAACTTTCTAGTATGTGTATGCATTCTTGAAAAACTTCGAAACCACATGTAAGTTCTCTACCTTTCAGCGTGCAGTTCTACCTCAAATTAATTCTTTCAAAATATTTCTATTTCCAACAGTAACAACCCAATTGTCCTTGGTCCCAACAATACTAATCTTCCCAGAATATTCAACATAATTGCGGAAGGTGAAATTCACGAAGCTATTAAACATGAAGATCCGTGCACCAAACGGTTGGCTAATGTTCTTCGCCAAGTGCAGGTGAATGCAAATAATTTTAGTCTAAGTTGTATTTTTCCTCTGAGAATTGTAAAGAAGTTCTGAATCTGGTTTCCATAACACACACAATGCTAGGAGTAGTGATAAAACAAAGAGGGAATATTCCAAATTAGTGCCTAATATATTATGCAAATTTAATCAAGTAAGCCAGACTAACTTTAATTTGACTAGATCATGCATTCATTGTTATCAGTGCAGCTTTGTATTGAGCACATCATGGAAAACTTAAATAACTTCAGTTGTTAACTATAGGTATTGGTAATTGTTTTCCAGCGTGTAGTGTTTCATCTTTTTAGATGTCAATCATAACTTGCAGATTTTTAATTGGATTGTCTGTGACATATATTTGAATGAGCCAGTGGCTGGTTAACTAGATTGTTACCTCTGCTACCCAATGCCTTTCAGTCTATTTCTTCTTTTCAATAGAAGCTTCCTGCATAGGGGCACAAACTAAGCAAAACCATAATATCAGATGGAGGAAATAGACTATTGATTTCCTCCTCCCCCCTGATTCCATAATTGAAGCCCTTCTCAGCATCTCCACAGATACAAGCATTTCCACGCATCTACTGTTAATTGTAGTGGCATGCGAGTTGGAATATTTGTAGGGTAGACTGGACCATTATACCCAGCAAACGAGACTCAAAAGATGAAAAATGAACAAACCATCCAGCATGACAGTAGTTTACACTTGTGTGCCTCACACATCTTGTTTGTTGACCAAGGTAATGTTGCCACATCTAGAAGGTAATAAAATGACTTCACTGATATCAGGGTTTGTTTTTGTTTTTTTCCCCATTTATTTTCTAGACCTCTGGAGGATTGTGGACAGAATGCATATCGCAGCTCAGTGCAGACCAACAGGCAGCTGTACAGGAACTCCTCCGCATTGCTTGAAGGGCCTTAATTGTCGCCTGCAAGAAAACTAACTCCAAATAAACGTTTACCCTTTTGTTTAGGCTTCTTTGTTTCTCTTTTTGAGCAAAAGAACTGTAGTGCATGTAGGCCATTCTGTAACCTACAGGCAGTGGTAGGAGGAAGAAGAAATTTTCAGAATGGTGTTTAAATGAATTTCTATCTCATAACACTGAAGAAGCCCCTTGTAAACCCTAAAATAGCACTGAAGAGTATTTTTCTAATGGTTTAAGCCACCCGTATGATGGTGAAAGGGAAACAAGTTGAATTTTTCTCATTAGGCATAAATAAATTAAAAAACAGCTTTACGACCAGTAACGCAGCAGTAGATGTACACTATAGTAGGTACACGCATTTCTATACATCTAGTGTTAATTGTATTGGAGTATGAGTCTTTTTGTAAGGTAGAAAGTTTCCTTCTACCCAGCAAACCAGTAGCTCAAAAGACGAAAAAATAATTGATGACAAACAACCAGCATGAAGACCTCATTTATGTCACTTTCAGTTCTCCAAGACAGGCGTGTGTAGTGACTCTATGAGGAAAGCTGTTCAGCTTCCAACCCTTGAATGTGAAGTGTCTTTGGCATGTCTGACAGAATCTCATTCACTCCTCAATAAATGACATTGAAGTACAATAAGAAGTTTGTGTTAAACATTCAGTGATGTGTGGTTATTTTAACTTTTCTCCAGTTAAAAGATGCAAGGACAAAGTCAAGTTCAAATTTAGTGACTGAAATTCATACAAATTGCTTCATGCATTCTTGTTTTTCTACTTCCAACTATTCAACTCTTTGATAAAGTCCTGCTATACTGCTGTGTAGAAATCCAGCTTTAAGGTGTTTTCAGATGCGATGACAGCCTGCTGGAGTTGTGTTCGGTCCATGCCGCTCCCACTCAGCCACCACTCTCATGTTTAATGTGTCCAGCTTAATAAGTGATCATCCCCCTGCATGTATTGCTTGCGGGCAGCCCTCACTGGCAACACCGGTGAGCGAGAGCAGAGAGGGGGGCAGGAAGCAATTGCTCTTCAGACACTCAAGAATTTTTTCCCACAACTTTGGTGCTGGCACACCTGTATACGCAGTGGTGCTGTATGCAACCTAATGGATGGAATTCTGCCACGTGGGCACACAGTAAGCCTGCTGCATATTCTCTGAGACCCTGCCATGAGAGGGGGCTGTGTGTCCAGTGGGTGGTGGCCTGTGGGGGTGAACACCTCATAAACGGGCAGGTGGGCCAGCCCCCATACGGTGCAGGCTGTTGTGGGCTATTCTCTGGTTTAAAACCCTTAGTGACATGCCCCTTTGTATGCTAAGGTTATATACCTTGAGCATAAATTTGGTTTTTCATACTTTGATCAATTTTCATGTCTGACTTTTTTAAAAAAAAGTCGCAGATATGGAATGCATGTATGAATTAATGTTTGCGCATATTTTTTGATTTATGTCATACTAGCAGTACATGGCCGCCTGTTTTGAATACAGATTTGCCAAAGGAATTTGTGTGAACCATTCATAACTTTCAAAGCAATATAAATATGAAACTTATGCTTATGAAAAGTCTTCAATTTTTAGTTTTCTGGTCTACGTGACTTGCAGCAGTTACTTAACATACATGCAAAAAACATTAAGTTGAAATAGAAGAGACCAGGTTTGGCATTTTGTCGGATTTTTAACATTGGCCGCTTGCTTTATTTACTTCAATGGCCACAATGTAAAAAAAAAAACAGGTAAAGTGGCCAAAGTTAAAGATCCAGTATGCTGATACCGGGGATTATCTGATTAATTCGCTATACCTGATTATCAGGTGTATCAGATTTATCAAATACCGATATTCCCACCCCTAATATATTCATTCTAATGTGGGTGCAAAGGACAGACAGCTGCTAAATGCATTTTGTGCATCAGACCACAAGATGTATTCCTAATACTTCTTTAGGTGTGTGGTGTTCTCGTGGATAGGTTGCCATTTCATTTCCTGGGCAAGGACCATTATACTTGCTTGAACATGCTAACGAACTACTTTATGCTGAAAAGGGTTTAAGTCTGGTTATAAGCTGTCTGCTTATAGTTAGTTTTATTAGATGAGGTTAGCCACATGGCCATCACAACATAACATCTGCTTATAGGCTGACTGTATGACATGTGACCAGTGTAAATATTTTGTCCTGATTTTTTGACTCCTTTTTGTATTAACCACAGTTATTTCAATCCCCGTTATATACTTTGCAGCAGTGCTAAAATTGCTTTTCCGGGGGTTCCATCTCGCAGATAAGTTCTTGAAAGTGGATACTCGAAGATTTGCGTCTGAACTTTTTTGGGGGCAGGATAAGCTTTCTGTAAATATGGCCCTTAAGTATCTTTGTTGCAACTGTTCACAAAAAAAATTGTCAGTTATTTCATGTCCTTCTTTGCTGTATCGTTTGGCATTCGTTCATTTCCGGTTTTAGACTTGATTTCCATACCAGATATTTCTCCCTCTGAGGCAGACAGTCCTCCGGCTGGGTAGCTCCTTGACCGGCAGGAGGCAGAAGATACATTTTTCTTCCAGTGCACATGCCCTCCTCTTCAGTTTTTTCTTCTGCCTCAGACCGGTGGGAGCTTCAGGCGCGGGCGCTGAGAAAAAGAAAGAAACGATTCAGAGTCAAAAGAAAACTTGACGGGGCAAATTGAGAGGGTTTCCCTGCCTTGGCGGCTGGATTAAAACCCAGCCACCTCCCGCGCAGTAGCCTGGGAGCAGGGAGAAGCGGAGCAAGGCAGCCTCCCCCATCCAGATCGGTCCCCTGCAGTAGCAGTGGGCCCGATCAGCCCAAACTGCCCGAACAACAGAGGCAGGGGCGAAAAAGGCTCGATCCCGGGCGGAGGGAGAGCGGGCAACAAACATGGAAGGCGCTTCCAGGTTGGAGGTGAGTCCCCTCCAAAACTTCCAGTGGGGCCACAAAAAGGGGGTCAGACCCAGAGAAGGGTCCTACCCAAATCAAGGGGAGCAGGAAAATCCTCCCGCCCCCGGGAGCAGGGTTATAACGAGTCATATCTCCACAGGACTCCGAGCCAGGGGGGACGTCAGAGGTCTCGGTGTTGACCACGCTGGGGGGCTGGGACACACAAAAGAAAACTCTCCAAACCCTAAATTCCAATATGGAGAAAATCCTCCTAGCTATCTCATCAATAGGAGGGAATAAAGAGAAAGCAAACGCAGGGAGAAAAATCCTCCCAGGCAAAAAGGAGGCGGACAAAAAAGGCGAGAAAATCTCGTTCCTCCACAGGGGGCGCCATTTCCTGCCTACTCCACTCCTCCATCTGAGCAGGCTAGCTCTGCAGGGGAGGGAGAAGGGAATATGGCTGCAGGAGCTGCTATACTCTCACTGGCTTCAAACTCTGACATTGAATTCAGAGGGCACCCATTCGGAGCTAGAGGAAGGGGAATGGCAGGACATCCCTCTATCTAACAGGGATCAGGAGAGGCTATTCTCCTCTTACCTCCTTCTCCTCCTCCGCTGGGTAGCTCTGCTGCTGGCCGATAGGAGGCAGATGATCAGGTTTTTCTTTTGCGCATGCGCTAGGAGCTACCCGGTTCTCCAGTCTGTTCATCTGCCTCCCGGCCGGTAGGACACTTCCAGCACAGCCCCCTGAAGGAACAACAACAAACAGTCAGTAGTTGTGGGGGAAGGGAATTTTCCCTATCTAACCCTTCGGGGTATTTATGCGGCAGCGGTGATCCTCTCCCGCTTCCCACTCTAACCTTCCCTTTTTATTTACTAGCTCCGGGGCGGCCCGGCCGCGCCCGTGAGCTTAAGCCGGGCTGTAACTTGACTCCAAGGAGCTTGTTTCCCCAACAAACAAACAAGCTTAAAAAGCAGCAGGGCCTCTGAGCTTCCCCGGGCTAAGAGGATTTCCCCCCACCTTGCACGCATTCTCAGGGCAGTGAGAAAAACACTCGGAGCCTATATAGGGCGGAAACAGCCCTGCTGGGCTCCGTCCCTACTCCTCTCAGCCCTCTTAAATCAGGGACAGCCACGCTGCCCCCCTGATAAAGGAGCCCTAACCCCAGTCAAGGGGTAACCATGAGCCAGGCTCAGCCCCCATCGGGGACCCCTCCTCCCCCTTCTGATGCCACAGCTCAGGAACGGGACACCCAGGCACGCCTCACCTTCCTGGAAAAATCCATGGGAGAGGTCCTGTGTGCCTTAGGCAAACTAACGAAACCTAAGAGAAAGAGACTTCCCTCTAAATCAAAAGCGATACCTAAACCAGGGACCTCTGGAGCTCCCAGCAAAAAATCCAAACGTCCACCAGGTGGCGCTGGGTCCTCAGCTTTGTTAATCTCCTCTGCAGAAAGTGAGCATGGGGAACAGAGCACTGATATAAATCAGACTGCAGCTGAGCAAGAACAGGAAGTTTCTGACCCTTTCTCAGAATCTGACCAGGCAGTCTCCGAGTTAGAGGAAGGGGAGTGGGTGGACCCGGCTCCTGACCCAAAGGAAAGCCAGAGACACTTCCCCACTCAGTTTCGAGCTGAGCTGGTAGCTCAGGCCATTAAGACATTACAATTACAGGAAAAATCCTCCAACCGGGATTCCTCTGACTCTCAGGAGGAAGAGACCCGTCAATACATTCCCTCAGTCCA
>QEPC01015038.1:284672-298391 GCA_003113815.1 Sphenodon punctatus
AGACTTACTGTCACAGGGGCCCCTCCTCCACGAGAACCCGGGGGGTCAAAAATTGACAGCCTGGAAATTGAAAGCTTAATCCTCCAAAGTAAGGGTTATTCTGGGGCAGTCCAAAAAACCTTATTAGCAGCCAGAAGACCAGCTACTAGGAGGTCATATAGAGCCACCTGGAAGGTATTCGCTACATGGGCCTTAGACAAGGGACTGGATCCATGTAGTCCTTCGATTGCAAACATTCTAGACTTTCTGCAAGCCGGGCTGGACAAAGGGCTGAAATATAATACACTGGCCAGACAGGTTTCCGCCTTAAACTCTGCCTTATCCTAACTACAATTTAGGGATTTTTCCATTCACAGACACGTGAGACAGTTCTTAAAGGCAGCCAGGCATCTTTCTCCCCCAGTAGTGCATAGATCATCCTCCTGGGACCTCAACTTGGTAATTGAGGCTCTTACCAAGCCCCCTTTTGAGCCACTGTCACAGGTATCGCTTTACATGCTATCATTGAAGGTAGCCTTCCTTATAGCAGTAACCTCGGCCAGAAGGATGTCAGAATTAGGAGCTCTATCCATAGAAAGGAATTTTTGCATTTTCCAAAAACACTCCGTCATGCTCAGAATGGACGTGGCTTTTGTCCCAAAGTTTAACTCTATCTTTCACAGGTCACAGGAGATCATTTTACCTTCCTTCTGCTCCAACCCTGCACATCCGAAGGAGAAAGTGTGGCATGCTCTAGTTGTGCATAGGGCTCTCAAAATCTATTTGAAGAGGACCAACGGTTTTCGTAAGACTCACGCCCTGTTCGTTAACATCAGGCCAGCCATAAAAGGGAAAAAAGCTTCCAA
Organism: Sphenodon punctatus; assembly: GCA_003113815.1. NCBI lineage: Eukaryota > Metazoa > Chordata > Lepidosauria > Sphenodontia > Sphenodontidae > Sphenodon > Sphenodon punctatus. Next base: position 285,518 of record QEPC01015038.1, read on the forward strand.
AACATTAATCTCCAAGTGGGTTAAGCAGGCTATCATCGAGGCTTATAAAGCAAAAGGGAAAATCCCTCCCCTCCAAATTTGGCCTCATTCGGTGAGGGGAGCGGCTACCTCTTATGCCTTCAAAGAGAGACCATCGTATGAGGAGATCTGTAGAGCAGCTACATGGACGTCTGTCCACACATTTGTAAAACACTATAAAAGTGACACATTCCAATCCGCGGACGTGGCATTTGGGAGGAGAGTTCTCCAGGCAGTCCTAAAGGCACCTGAGTCAGTCTCTTTCCCCTCCCAGTAACTAAGGAGCTTGGGTATATCCCAGCCAGAGGACTGTCTGCCTCAGAGGGAGAAAAGGAGATTGGTCACCTACCTTTGTGAATTCCTTTCTCCTCTGATCAGCAGACAGTCCTCCGGACCCACCCAGAGACTTGGGAAAAGAAGGGAAGGATCAGGAACTGCTAAAAATGGTAATACATCTTCTAGTATTTTGGGGAAATACTCCTCGCAGGTTTAAAAAAGTTTTACTTTCTTGGGGAAAATTTCCCTCGCAAGTTATAAGGGGAGTTAGCAAAATTCCTGATACCTGGGTTTAGTCTGACTCCCTACAAGTTTAAAAAAAAAATAAAAAAATGGGGTTTTGATTATCAGTGGTCAACACAAGGCAGCCGGTCCTCCGCTTTGGAACTATCTGAAGAGGAGGGTAGCGCGGGAGGCACATGCGCACTGGAAGAAAAATTTATCTTCTGCCTCCTGCCGGTCAAGGAGGAGCTACCCAGCCGGAGGACTGTCTGCTGATCAGAGGAGAAAGGAATTCACCAAGGTAAGTGACCAATCTCCTTTTCTGTTACATGTTACTACAAATATCAGATATATTTCCTACTTTCCTACAAGTCTGGTCACCCCTTTTCATGTCCAGATCCTTTCTTCAGAAGAGCCAATCACATCGGTAAAGCAATCCTGCCATATCTATTGCCATCCCCACTTAACCAAACATTTCTTCCCCATTACCTTTACCAGAATAAATATTCTGGACTGTTGTTTCCCAGCTCCCATCCTTTTGTGAAGCAAGTCAGTGGAACAGGTAGGAGAGTAAAAGTCATGCCATCTGACTTCCAGAGAGTGTGTGGTTGCTGTGTTGGTCCCAAGAAAAGCAAAATAGTTCAAATGATACCTTTTTATTGGACATAAGAACATAAGTAGTGCCATACTGAGTCAGACCAATGGTCCATCAGGCCCAGCATCCTGTCCTCCAACTGGCCAATCTCAGTCACGTGGGAGAAGAATCAATAGTCACAATGGACAATCCTACTCTCAAACAACTTATCCAGCCCTTTTTTAAACCCAGCTATACAACTGGCCCTGACAACATCCTCTGGCAACAAATTCCATAGGTTAATTATGCGATTCATGAAAAAGGACTTTTATTTCTTTTTAAATCTGCCGGCAGTTAGTTTCATGGAGTGTCCCCTAGTTCTAGTACTATTTGAGAGGGTAAATAACAGTTCCCTATCTACTCGTTCCATACCACTCAAGATTTTATAAGCCTCTATCATATCCCCTCTTGTCTTCTCTAAGCTGAAGAGACCCAGCTTGTCACGCCTCTCTTTTTACGGAAGCCGTTCCATACCCTTTATCATTCTCATTGCCCTCTGTACCTTTTCTAGTTCAGCTATGTCTTTTTTGAGATGGGGCGACCAGAACAGCACACAATATTTATTTTATTTATTTATTGGCATTTTTATGCCGCCCCCTCATGCCCACGGCATTTCGGGGCAGCTAACAATACGATAAAACAATAAAATACATTAAAACCAACATCTTTTAAAATAATTTTAAAAAACCCAACCCTAACCCTACCCTCCAATTCCCCATCCCACCAATTTCCCCCATTTACCCCTCCCTACCCTCCAAAGGCCTGGGCGAACAGCCAAGTCTTGCATGCCTGCCAAAAGGCAAACAGACCCGGGACCAGGCAGGCTTCCTTCAGAAGGGAGTTCCACAACTGTGGCCCGACCACCGAGAACGCCCTCTCCATGGTGGCCCCCCACCTTACATGGGGGACCTCCAGATAGGCACCCCCAGTGGATCGGAGGGTCCATCCTGAGTCACGGAAGGCGAGGCGGTCCCCGAGATAAGGGGCCGATACCGTATAGGGCTTTGTATGCCAATACTAGCACCTTGAACTTGGCTCAGTACACTATAGACAGCCAGTGCAGAGAACGGAGCACTGGTATGTGCTCACGGCGACCCGTCCCTGTGCAGCTGGTGCATTCTACACCAGCTGCAGCCTCCGAACCAATATCAAGGGAAGCCCCACATAGAGCGCGTTACAGTAGTCAAGCCTCGAGGTAACGAAGGCATGGATGAGAGTGGCCAGGTCGGGTCTGGAGATGTATGGGCGCAGCCTCCGCATCAGATACAGCTGGCAGAAGGTGGCTTTAGCCACCGCCTCCACCTGCCGATCCAGCGGAGGTCCGCATCCGAAATCACCCCCAGACTCTGTACCTGCTGGGCAACCAGAGGGAAGACACACACACCCCAATAGGAGGAGCAGACACCTCCTTCGCCCTCCCCACTACCATCTCCTCCGTCTTGTCTGGGTTCAGCTTCAGTCTGCTCTGCCTCATCCAATCCGCCATGGCCTCCAAACACTGGGAAAGTATCAAGACAGCAGGACCTGGGTCTGTTGAAAAAGAGAGGTACAGCTGTGTGTCAGCATATTGGTGACAACACACCCCGAACCGTCTCATGATCTCCCCCAGGGGCTGCATATACACATTAAATAACAGTGGAGACAGAATGGAACCCTGTGGAACGCCACAGGTCAAGGCCCGGGGGCATGATGTTTCAGCTCCCAGCACCACCTGCTGGCTTCTGTCTGAGAGGAATGAGCGGAACCATCCAAGAACAGTCCCATCCGGACCCCCCAGAGCTCACAGCCTTCTCAACAGCAGCCCATGGTCAACGGTATCAAAAGCGGCCGAGAGATCTAGCAGGACCAGAAGTGTCGACTGTCCATCCATCTCCCGGCGGAGATCGTCGGCCAAAGTCACCAACACCGTCTCAGTACCATAGTCGGGGCGGAACCCAGATTTAAAAGCGTCAAGGAAACCGATGCTATCAAGATGCCGCTGGAGCTGCAGTACCATCGCCCGTTCAGTAACCTTCCCTAAAAAGGGAAGGTTAGAGACAGGACGGTAGCTGGCGAGCACATCCACGTCTAAAGATCGCTGCTTCAGCAGGGGACGCACCACAGCCTGCTTAAGGCTGGGCACCAATCTACCCTGCCGAAGGGACGCATTGATAACCCTCGCCAGCGCCGTCCCATGGGCACAGATCAAGTTGACAGCTGGTGGCCCTAACAGACCCCAGGACATCTGCCGCATCGGCTGGCGTCACTTCCTGAAGCTCAACCCAAGAAGATGGACCAGCTGGGGCCTCCGCAACCTCACACTCCTCACTTACTGCCTTCAATCCGGTGTCAGTTGCTCTGGATCTGAGCAATCTTGTCTGCGAAGTAGGTGACAAAGTGCTCACAGCGGGCCTGGGACAAGTCCCCATCCAGGCAGAGGGAGGCTGTACTAACCAGCCCCCGAGTCACCCGAAATAGATCCGCCGGACTTCTCAGACACTATGAAGGCAGCAAAGAATTCCTTCTCTACTGTCCTCACAGCTTCAACATAGGACCTCAAATGGGCCCTATGGAGAAGATGGTCAGGTTCAGAGCGAGTCCGACGTCAGCATCGCTCTAGTCTCCTACCTACCTGCTTCATACCCCGCAGCCCCATGGTAAACCATGGGGCCCTGTGGTGATGAAGTGGAGGCAGGGGACGTTTCGGAGCCACCATGTCGATAGTCACCTCCATCAAGGTGTTCCAGAACTGGACCAGCTCATCGACAGTGTGGCCGTCAGGATCTAGGAATAACTCCCCCAGGGCCTTCTGGAACCTCTGCGGTTCCATCAGCCTCCGAGGGTGGACCAACCTAACTGGTTCCATCCCCTTCTGGAGGTGGTGTGCTGGGAGACAGGCCTGTAGAAGATAATGATCCGTCCATGACAATGGTGTCATCCTGACATCCCCCACTAACGGATCATCCGCCTCAAGGCCTGAACAGAAGACATGGGTCGGGCAGTTGACAATTTGGGGCAAGTCCATGGTTGCCATGGCGGCCATGAACTCCCACTCCGCTCCTGCAAGGCCGGCATCGGCATGGGCGTTGAAGTCCCCCAGGACCAAAGTCCATGGGGAGCCCAGCACCACCTCCGAGGCCAGTTCCGTTAGAGCGGCAAGGGATGCAGCCGGGCAGGAAGGGACCTGGTACACCAGCAGCAACCCCAGGTTACCCCCAGCCAAATCAAACACCACATGGAGGGCCTCTATTCCTGGAATCTCCTGAACAGGATATCTCCTAACCGGCCATTCCTCTCTGAAAATAGTAGCCACACCACCACCCCGGCCCTCTGTGCGAGGTTGATGCTGCACGGCATACCCGGCCAGAACAAGAGCAGCTAACGTTGGTCCTGCATTATCGTCCAACCAGGTCTCCATTATACATGCGAGGTCCGCTGCCTCGTCCATAATCAGATCATGAATTATCGGGGCTTTGTTTACTACGGACCTCGCATTTAACAGCATCAGTCCCGCACTGGTGGACCCTAGAACCTGCCCCTCCCTCATGCTCGGTGGGGGGGTGACCCTCACATCCACCAAGCACCTAGGTCCCCGGGGGGTGCGGGTCATCCGCCCCCTTGGACCATACCTTCCCCAACCCAAAGCAACCCTTATGGACAACTCCCTTCCTCAGTCAGCCCTTGCCTGACCCCAGTCTATAGGCTGTCTGCCCAGGCCTATCCCATACTTCCTCCCCTTTCCTCCCCACCTGCCTCAAGCCAACCAACCTGCTGCCACCAGGAGTCGGCATTGGCGGCACCTCCCTCCCTCCCTCCAACCTCCCCCTACCACTGGGCGTCGGATGGAGGCCCCCACCCACCCTCAATGCCTCACCCTGCTGCCACCAGAAGTCAGCATCATGGGTACTTCTCCCCCCCCCCCGACTACTCCCTATGGTTATAGCCTCCCCCTTACGGGCCGCACCCTTTGGCTGTGGCCCTTCAGCCTGCGGCAAGCGCCTGCAGCGAAGCCCCAAGCGGCTCCCTTTAGTGCCCTTCCTGTTCCAGTGGGGGGTGGGGTTAGGCTTTAAGGTTCCCTCTCCCCCACCCTCCTTACAGCCAGGTCTTTTCCTCCCCTCAGATGGATGGTGGGGGAGCCTCAAAGGAGCAGCTGGAGCGGCTGATACAGGATCGGGGCCCAGGTGACAAGTAGCAGCGACTGCAGCAAGAAGCCCGTAAGGGAGTCCTGTCCAGGAAGCCCTGGGCGGTTCCCTTTAGTGCCCCCGAGGCACTTCCTGTTCCAGTGGGGGGTAGGGTTAGGCTTAATTCAGGTGTGGTCGCACTATTGATTTATATAGAGGCATTATGACATCCTCGGTTTTATTCTCTCTCTCTTTGCAAATAACTCCTAACATTGTTTGCTTTTTTGACTGCTGCTGCACAATGGGCTGAGGATTTCAGTGTATTGTCCACAATCACTCCTGGATCCTTTTCCTGAGTGGTAATTCCTAGCTTAGTACCCAGCATTGTGTACTCATAGTTTGGGTTATTTTTCCCTATTTGCATCACTTTGCATTTGTCCACATTAAATCTCATCTGCCATTTAGATGCCCAGGCACCCAGTCTTGTAAGATCCTGTTGCAGTTCTTCACAGTCTGATCGTGTTTTAACCAACTACTGTTGGTGAAATGGGCATGCTTTCAAGCCACACAGATCTCTTCCTCAGGCATGTAGTGTAGCCAAGTCAGAAATATATAAAACTGAGCAAATGTAGGGTAGGTATATGAGGCACAGAATGGGTGGATAAGGTAACTGGTGGGAAGGGGCCTAGATAGGGAGGAAAAAGAGAGATGTCAGACATTTAAAAACAGCTGTAAGGATATGTATTGGTGTAGGAGACCAAAAAGCAATAGGTAGTAGTAAACGCATAGGAGGAAGCTAAAGTAAATCTGGGTTGGAGGTATAGTAAGAATATGAAAGGAACTGAGCTCGCAGCAGCAACACAAAGGTTGAGTATGCATCTGACAGTGTCGGTTACAGAGGGAGACAAAGTGGTTAGGATAATAACAGGAACTTGGTACAGAGGATAACAAATGTTAAAAATGCAGTAGATATGCATTACAGGTTTTTGTAGTGGCTGGAGAAATTTTAGGTTCTTGTTAAGTCCATTATTTTGGGTGTCAACGTTATTTAGTTTCCCAGTCCAGTCTCCTGACGGTGTTGTGCAGGCTTCCTTTGAGAATGAAAACTCAGAGGTCCGAGAAGGAGTGGTCTTGCTGGGAAAAGTGACTGCCCAATGTAGAGTTAGTGGCTTTGTTTACAATTGTATGTCTGTGTGAGTTCATACGTAGGTGGACGGGTTGTTGGGTTTCGCCTATGTAGTTTCCATGGCATTTGGTGCACTGAATGAAATACACTACACTTTGAGATTTGCAGGTGTAGTTGCCTTGTATTCCGAATGGTTTTCCATGGCATGGGGGATGTTGACAGTGGCAGAAATTAGTTGGCAGGCTTTGCATCTACTGTTTTGGCAAGAACTTGTTCCTGCTGACGTTGGGTGTATGAGGTGGTGGGTAGTTTGCTCCGGATGATCAGTTATGAGAGGTTCAGGGGTGGCGTGAAGGCCAGACGAGGTGGTTCAGGGAAGATTTTTCTTAAGGCTTTCTATGGGTTGTAGCTGTTTGACGATGCATTTATTTATTTTCAACATTTATATCCTGCCTCTCCTGCCTAAGCAGCTCAAGGTGACTTACAAAAATTAAAACATTTTTAAAAATACATAAAATATATAAAATACATAAAAGGGAAGCATAAGAAAATAAAACCATCCTCTTCATCCACCTCCCTCACCAAAGGCCTGGCAGAACAGCCAGGTCTTGCACTGTTGCCGAAATGAGGCAAGTTCCAGGGCCACCCGGGCTTCCGCCGGAAAGGAGTTCCACAGTCTGGGTGCCACCCCGAAGAGCGCGCTCTCCATCGTAGACCCCCGCACCACCCGGGGACATCAAGAAGGGCACTCCCAGTGGACCACAGGGGTTGATCCAGGGCACAGAGACTGAGGTGGTCTCGTAAATTGGAGGGGTCCAGACCATATAGGGCTTTGTAAGTAAGCACCAACACTTTGAATTGGGCACAGAAGACTAGCCAGTGCAGAGCTCGGAGCACTGGTGTAATGTGCACATAGTGACCCGTCCTCGTACGGAGCGGGCCGCTGCGTTCTGAACCAGCTGCAGTCTCCAGGCTGTCTATAGAGGTAGCACCACGTAGAGCACATTACAATAGTCTAATCTTGAGGTGATGAAGACATGGATGACAGTGGCCAGGTTGGAGTCAGAGACATACAGCCAAAGCCATCGCACCAGATGTAATTGGTGGAAAGCACTCCTAGCCACAGCCCCCAATCCCCTCTGGCTGTGACTGATGCTGCACAGAGTATCCAGCTGGCACCAGGTCAGCCAAACAAGGCCCCGACTCCATGTCCAGCCAGGTCTCAGTAATACACACGAGGCGTGCGCGCATACGTTCTAGTGTGAAATGTTAGGTGACAAGGGGTGTGCAGTTAGAGGGTTCTTTTTGTATTTTAACAGGTTCTCTCAGGGAATTTGGGTGGCTTGTTCTATAATTCGGTCTACTGTTAGTGTCCTTGTTTTGTGAAATTAGTTTTAAGCGGGGTGAAGTGAGCATCACGGTTCTTTTCTTCAGAACAAATTCTGTGGTGTCTGAGTGCTTGGCTTGTAGCTAACTGATTTTTTTGGGTGTTGTGTAGTTGCTGGATTGATGGAGGTAGGTCTGGTGGTCTGATGGCTTCTTGTATATTACTGTCTGTAGGTTGCCATTGTACATGTTGACAGTGGTGTCCAGGAAGTTTATACTGGTGTGGGAATATTCTAGAGTGAGTTTCATAGATTGATGGTTATTGTTGGAGTGGAATTTTAAGAGCAAGTCCAGACTGTCCAGATGATGAAAATACCATCTATGTATCCAAGGTATAGGAATGGTTTGGTAATGCATTTTTCCAGGTATTGTACAAAATGACCCATAAAAAGGCTAGCATATTGGGGAGCCATTTTTGTGCCCATAACTGTCCCCATGGTTTGTACATAGTGTTTGTCATTGAATGTGAAGTTGCTGTGCATAAGAATGAAATGGATGAAATCTGTAATGTGCTTGGGGTGGATAGCTGAGATTTCTCTGTTGTCCTGTAGGTATTTTAGGCAGGCAGCAATGTCATATATGTGTGGAGAAGGTTGGTGTATACAGTGAAGTGACATGCATGGTAGCAAGGATGGTGGTGTGTGGAAGGTCTCTTAGGTTGCAATCCTGCCCATCAGCATTCTGAGTTTTCTAGTATTGCAGGAAAAGAAATACAGCACAAAAGCTAGCATGTGATCAATTTGAATTTTTTTGCCCATGCTCCTGAAATTGCCTCCATGACTACCTATTTACTTTAAAATTAAAAAAACATAACCATTACTAAATCAAGAACTTTCTGCTTCATCAATAACACCGTAAGATCATCTTTTGGTAGTTCCCAAACTCTGCCTCATGATCCCAGACATCAGCAAAGCCATGCAAGGTATATGAAATACCAATCAGGTCTGGGACCCCATTCATGAATAGTGCAATTTCCCTCTCGCCTTCTCTTGGGGTAATGATCTGACCCACAGTTTTTGAGAACCTCCATTTAAGGTAAATGCAAATACATCCTGAAGTAACACTAGATGCTGAAATTCAATCAGTACCCAATTTATGGATTGCTTGGGCTTTTTCAGGGTTCCCAGAGAGGGATGTAAAGGGATAATTTGTTCAGGACCACACACGAGGGTTCTGCATCAAAATAGAGATAGAGGTTTGAACCTAGTGATGCAAGCAGACCCAATCTGACATTTTGCCCTAGGTCTACAGGAACCTCTGGACTCTGCTGCTCCAGTAGTGTAAAAGGGATTTAGCTGCCATTAGGCAACATTTGAAGATGCTTTAATTTTACTGGAAAGAGCAAGATTTAAATAACAGTATACCACTTGTGTTATGCTGCAAGTTATTCCATAATGCATGTCTGAGAATATGTGGATTCACTAATCAAGCTCAGTATTTTGGTCCACACTTCTGTAGGCTCACTTAGTAAACTACCAAAACAAGATATCAAGCCATGGAAGTGGCTCTATAGTTAAGGTGGCTTGCAGTCTGGGTGAAAACAGACTTGTTAGTCCATGATAGCCCACCTTAGCCCGGGATTCATCTGCATGTTTGGTCTCACCGCCAGATGTTCGTTGCCAGCCACTATGGGATGCATTGGGTGGTGGAGGTCGGAAACACAAGCTCAGGCTAAGGTCTGGCAGCCCAAGCTAAAGTGGGCTGTTTCCCTCCGGTCTGATTTGTGCCCACCAAGCCCCACAGGAGGGACCTGTGCCAGCAGCCCCCACACCCAAGTTATAGGGGAGGGCTGCATGCAAACAGCCCTCCCCACCCACCCGAGGAGTTGCAGCTTCAGCGGTTTCCCCTGGGGCGGCCCAGGGAGATGCCTTGTTGCTAAGTCTGGTTTCATCCTGTGAAAATTCTACTTGTTATAAAATGGAGATATTTTAAGTTATCGGTTTTAAATTTTGACAACTTCTACCCCTCATCAAAGCAATCCTCCCGATACAATTTTAGACAGATCGGTTGAGAAACAGCTGAGTTATAGGACTTTGAATTTGAGGCAAAACGTTTTTCTTCCTTTAAACAAACTTTCCTGTCAACAGAGTATGTTGTAAAAGTTATTCATGTGATAGTGTAGAGGTGTCAGAAAATTAGTATGCATTCTAATTTATTCCTGAGTTTAGATTCTGAAAATGCGTTCTGTAGTTAAGTTATGTTTTGAAGTTCCCGTGTTATCCAGTGGAAAGAGAGATACTTTAAAATGTCAGGATGGATGTGGACTAGACATAAAAAATGTACATACCTTTTATGTATGTCTCCCTCTATGCAGTTGTATAGAAGAGAATTGGTATCTGTGCTTAGGATATAGGTAGAGAGGTGGTTATATACATATGCTATACATAGATGCTACATGTAGATGCTGTTGGGATTTAACCAACGTGTAGATGCTTTGGGGGATGACTGCTTGACAGCTAGACCATAAAGAGGTCAAAAGTACATAGTCAGACACAGGGGAATGCCAAGGTAAGGAAGGTTTATTACCAGTTAAGGAGATGTGGCCACGTCGCTCCAACACTGGGAGATGCAGAACCATTGGACTAGACCAGAGTGTCTGGGGTCCCAGTGACACCCTAGGGTTTATTTATTGGGTTCAGACAAAGGCCCCAAACCTGGCCAATGAGGTGTGAGTTCATCAGAATATTCATATATATGTATGAGTTCTTACATTTTATGGTGTCAGATTCACAGTACAATGTTATGATAAACATACATTGCTCATCCAGTACCACCATCTTCAACAATGTATCAATATGGCTTCTCCTGGAGCCAGTGTAGCTGGCTCAGGAGTCCTTATCACACAAACTTCTAGTAGAATTCCTGTTCCCAGGAATACACAGGGCCATGCATAGGTGCATTTCTACAGTTACTGACTTACTGAAATAGAGTTTCGTACTTCCAGTAAATGACTCCTCTTAGGTTTTGCTTCTCTGAAAGAGATGCCTGGCCTACCATAGTTTCAGGCCAGAGTCAGTGACCCATACCCAGGAGCTTCTACCCCTGCTGATGCTACATACTGATATCCATTCTCTTCTCTGAGAGGGGAGAGGGAGATGTGCATATGTTTGTTGTAATGCATAAGCCATCTACGTACACAGGTTGTATTACCTGAGGGACTGGGAGTCAGGACTCTGGGTTTTCTGGGAGCTACAGGCCATACTGGAGTGCCACGGGTTGGAGCTGAACTAGGACAGTTTTTAGTGGGGTAAATGCTGGGGGAAAGGCAGCAGCTGTGGTCTAAAGGGGTGGAGCTGCATGGTGCCTGGGACAGGCTGCGGTGGATTCCTGGTCCTGAGAGAAGCTCCTAGTTCAGAAGTTAAACGTACTTGAAAGTCCTGCCAAAGTCCGTCTACTTATTTTCCACATTGATAGTGTTATTGGAGAGGGGATTTAGTGTATCCCCCTTTCAAAAACCATGGAAATATATAGGATAAAAAAAAAAAAAAAGCTTCAGTTTGAGTGGAGTTAAGGCTCTTACAAACTCACCTATGCTCCAAAAAGCATGGGAATTGTAAGCTAAGGTCCTGCCTTAACTTGGGTGCCAGGTACGCAGTCTCCCATATTGTGCTCGCATACAACTTAGGCTCCGTGCACCCACACTTTGCCTTGGTTTTTCAGTGTGGGTGCATGGAGCCCAAGTTGTATGCAAGCACAATATAGGAGACTGTATGACGTCTTTACTGCTTACATGGCACTCGTTAAGGCAGGAGTAACTCAACTATTTCCATGCTTTTTGGAGCATGGTTGAATTTGTAAGCACCTTAACTCCTCGCTTAAACTGAAGGGGTTTTTTATCCTATAATGTGTAACAATTGAGTCATGAGTAAATCGGGGATCCATAGTTTTGTTTCAGGCTTTTCAGGCCTGTATAGGCTGGAGAGAGAAAAGAGCTGACCGTTTCTAGAATTAGAAACTTAAGGAAAACAAGTTTCTTGTAAACTATTCTTCTCCCATCTCTCTGGAGCCAAAACATTAATGTAATGTTACGGATTGTGAACCAAACAGAAATGGTTCTGCGGATGGGTGGAAATGTGTGACAAATCACATGTTGTGTAGGTGATATATGATTGTCCCAAGCTTATTGGCTGGGTTTGGGGTCTTTGTTGAAGACCCTATAAAAAGTGACACCTCAGGGCTCAGACCTCACCGGGGATTATGTGGTCTCTTTGGATTCCTTGTCTCTGTATAGCTCCTGGTACCTGTGATCAACCCCCCTGGTTGTCTGGGATTCTGGTAAATAAACTCTTTAGCTTTCTACTCTATTCTGTGTCTATTGTATACTCATTTCAGTGAAGTTAATGGGTTTCATCTCTCGCCATCTATAAACTCATGTCATCTCTTTGGGTAAAGTTTCCCCTGATATTCCAGTCTTTAAATACAACAATATGTATATATGAATGCTATACAATCAATCTAAGGTCACAAACCACTTGTTCTGGAGTAGCCCACTGGAGTCCACAGATCAGTAATGATCAGTTTTGTTTAAATGGTTTTAACTAAGGCCATCCATTTTCACAAACTAAACCAAATATCTCATAGTAACACTATTTTATATAGCACCAGCAATAATACATATTCTCCCCCTGCCTCCAGCTACTCCTTCGTTCAGGTAGCTCTGCAGTTGACCGTCAGGAAACAGAAGAAAAACGTTTCACTACTGTGCCTGCGTGCCCGGAGCTATTGGGTGGTGCGGGGGCTTGTTAGTCTGGCCTCCCTCCGCCTGGTCAGGGACTTGTCCCAGGCCCACTGTGAGGAGTTTGTGACCTACTTCGCAGACAAGATCGCTCGGATTCAGAGTGACTTCGACGCTGGATTAGAGGCAGTAGGTAGAGAGCGCGAGGTGATGGAGGCCCTGTCTGGTCCATCTTTGTGGGGGGAGTTTCAGGAAATGACGCCGGCCGATGCAGTGGCTATCTTGAGGTCTGTGAGTGTTGGAAATGCAAGGACTGTGAGATCATTGCATCCATTTGCCCAATGTAGAGTTTACAGAGGAGTGTGAGTAGCTAATCATCAATAAGCAGGCAGGAAGCATACTTAAGCTTAAGTAGCTTTATTAGGAAAAACATGTAG
>QEPC01015038.1:304006-318038 GCA_003113815.1 Sphenodon punctatus
GATGGGGGAAGGGTTCCCTGATCTGTCTGTCTACTCCTGGTGTTTCTAGCAAACAATCAGGATGAGGTGCTTAGGGGGGATGCAACCAAAGGAATGTATTTCCAACAGTGAGAGCCACCTGTTGTGAACTTGATTCATGCCTGTCCTGGTTGGTGAAAGCCTCCAGGGAGACATTGGGGACAGTGCTGGCAAGGGTGGTTAACGCGTCCATGCAGGAGGGGAGGTTGTCGCCCAGCCTCAAGGAGACTGTGGTGCGCCCTCTGCCAAAGAAACCATCATTGGATGTGGATGCACTCGCCAGCTACCGACCTGTCTCTAACCTTACCTTTTTGGGGAAGGTTACTGAACGGGCGGTGGCGATCCAGCTCCAGGTGCATCTAGACAGCATTGGTTTCCTGGACCCTTTTGAATCTGGGTTCCGCCCCGGCTATGGCACCGAGACAGCGTTGGTGGCCTTGGTCGACGATCTCCGCCGAGAGATGGACGCAGGACATTCGACATATCTTGTCCTGCTAGATCTCTCGGCCGCTTTTGACACCGTAGAGCATGGGCTGTTGTTGAGATGGCTGCATGACCTGGGGGGGTTGGATGGGACCATTCTTGAATGGTTCCGCTCATTCCTCTCGGGCAGAAGCCAGCGGGTAGTGCTGGGAGCTGAAACATCTTGCCCCGCTCTTTAATATGGCTCAAACTAATTATTATTTAATGTTTATATGCAGCCCTTGGGGGGAGATCGTGAGAGGGTTCGGGGTGCGTTGTCACCAATATGCTGGTGACACTCAACTGTACCTCTCTTTTTCAGCTGACCCAGACCCTGCTGTCTCATTGCTGTCCCAGTGTTTGGAGGCCGTGGTGGAATGGATGTGGCAGAGCAGACTGAAGCTCAACCCTGATAAGACGGAGGTGATGGTGGTGGGGAGAGCAAGGGAGGTGTCGGCCTCCCTGGTAGGGGGGATTCGCCCTCCTGTAGCTCAACAGGTCCGGAGTCTGAGGGTGGTGCTGGACGCGGATCTCCGCCTGGGGCAGCAGGTAGAGGGGGTGGCGAAGACTGCCTTCCGCCAATTGTATCTGGTGCGGAGGTTGCATCTGTATGTCTCTGGCCCAGACCTGGCCTCCCTCATCTATTCCTTCATCACCTCGAGGCTGAACTACTGCAACGCACTCTACGTGGGGCTGCCCTTGTTCTTGGTTCGGAGGCTGCAGCTAGTGCAGAATGCGGCGGCCCACCTCCTCTTGGGGTCGGGTTGCCGGGACTACATAACACCTGTGATCTGCGAAGGCTCTGCACTTGTTGCTAATAGCGTGCCGAGCCAGGTTCAAGGTATGCCCTTCACTGTCTCGGCCCCTCATACCTCAGGGATCGCCTCGTCCTCCGCGCCCCAGAGCGGCTCCTTCGGTCTGCCGGGGGTGCCTTCTTGGAGGTCCCCCGTGTTAAGCGGGGGGCCACAATGGAGAGGGCATTCTCGGTGGCCAGGCCGCGCCTTTGGAATTCCCTCCCAGAGGAAGCTTGCCTGGCACTGAGCCTTTTAACATTCCGGTGAATTTGTAAAACCTAGCTGTTTGCCCAGGCCTTTGGGGAGGGTGGGAGGGTGGGTTAGTGGGTTTTTATTCTCCTACCATTCTTTATTATTTGTTGTTATTCCCTGTGCTTCCCTGTTTTAATTGTTAAGGTTTTTTATGATGGTTTTAAATATTTTAAATGCTATTTTATGTCAAACTTGTTAGCCACCCTGAGCTGTTTGCAGGAGGGGCGGGGTATAAATGTATTAAATAAATAAAATAAATCTTGCTTCCTTCCAGTCTGTCTTCTGCCTTCGGACCTTCAGGAGTGAATTTTTAAAAAATAAATAAATTTTAATTTATTTTAAATTTTGGTGGCTAATCTTCATCCCACCAAGCTCCAAGTGCGGAGCAGATAATTTGGATGGAGCTAACTCTCCACCAGTGGGTAGGCAGGACCACGGGGGCAGCGAATTTCCCAGACCCATCTTGGGAACTGCTAGGAGCCCCTGCCAGCTCCCTTGCAACATGCCTGGGAGCGGGGGAGCTGTGAGAGAGTTTCAGGGTCTGTTTTTCCTGCTACTACTGTAGCCTGCCCTCAGTCCAGGCACAAGTCTCCCCGCCCAGGAACAGACTCCACACAGCACGAGCCTGTTCAGGTAGACAGCCACACACCGGCGGCACCGAAGGTAGCCTGCTCTCAGCCCGGGCACAAGTTCCCACACCCGGGAACGAACTTCACGCAGCGCGAGCCTGTGCAGACCGGCAGCCTCACACCGGCGGCGCGCGCTGTCCTCCCCTCCCTCTTCCCCCCCTCCCCCCACCACCCAGTCAGGGGAGATAGAGCCAGCAGTAGAGAGCCAAGTTCAGGAGCAGTCCTCCTCAAACAATGAAGACATGCAATTATCCTCCCTGGCAGGCTGTATCGGGAAAATCCTGCAGTCCCTAGAGAGGCTGTGTGAACTTCAGTCTCAAGGGAAGAGGAAAAGAGCCTCCCCCAAAGCAAAATCCAGCAAGGGCACTTTAGCAAAAGAGCACAAAAGAGCGGGGAAAAAGAAAGGCGAAAACCCCACAAGAGGGCACCATGGCCCACCTTTTAGTCTCTCCTCAGTCTTCTGAGGAGAGCTCTGCAGAAGAGCAGCCTAAAAGGCCCAAACAGCAGGTACAGATGTTATTGGCCTCTGACTCAACTCATGAGGGGTCTGGAGCAGAGGAGTTAGGATAAAAGGAACCCCTTCCTGATCCTAAGGAAAAAGATAGGCAGTTTCCTCTCGCTTGCAGAGATGAGCTTTTCGCTCAGGTGGCCAAAGCCTTACAGCTGAAGGAAAAACCGACTAAAGGGGATTCCTCTGACTCTCAGGAGGAGGAGGAGAGGAAATACATCCCGTCGGTACATGGCAAGGACCCCGGGGTTCCTTTGGATAGGGTCTTTGAAAAGTTAGTGTTAGAAGAGTGAAAGCACCCTAACAAGACCTACAAAATGTATAAAACACAGGGCTTACTACATTCCTTCTCTAAAAAGAAGGAACCGCTGTTCAAAAATTCAAAGGTGGATGCAGTGGCGGTCTCCCTGGCCAGACAAACTGTCTTCCCCACTGAGGGGGACTGCTATCCAAAGGATCCGACTGATCGGGCAATAGACTCAACCCTTAGAAGGGGTCTGGAGTCTTCAACCTCAGCACTAAAAATTAACATTGTCTCTTCTTACGTGTCATGAGCTTTAATGTCTTGACTTCAGGAGGCCCAGGACACAGAGATCTCAGAAAAGAGATCTCGGGTATTGATATCACACATCATGCTGGCGGCAGTGTTTTTAGCAGAAGCCAGCACAAATGCTATGGTCCGATCGAACTGTCGCAAATTCCGTCTCTGCAAGAAGGAGGCTATGGCTGAGATCTTGGCAGGGAGACATCACCACCAAAAATCTTAGTTTCAGGCCCATATAAGGGACTGAAATTGTTTGGCATGTGTCTAGACAAGGTTCTGGCAGATGCATAGGGGCAACAGATAGGGTAGATTTGACAAGTAAAAATCCAGAGGTCCCCCCTCAATCCAACCCAAACTGGACTTATGACTACACAGAGGTCTCAGAGGTAGGGGGCAGGCTTCAAATGTTCTCAGGGCACTGGGAAAAGTCAGTCTCGGATGCCTGGGTGGTAAATTGCGTAACTCAAGGCTACGCTATAGAATTAATAACACTCCCCAGAGAAAGATTAATCTCCTCTCCCTCCTCAAACATGTCAGCAAAACACCTGGCCATGTTGGGGGAAATTCACAGGCTACTGCAAATTCGAGCCATAGAAAGAGTTCCTCTGGAGCAGGTGGGCCTAGGGTTCTATTCTATCCTCTTCTTGGTGGCCCAAAAGTTAGGTTCATGGAGGGTGGTTCTAGATCTCAAGGCCTTAAACAGGGCCGTAAAGATACAAAGGTTCAAGATGGAAACAGTCTCATCCATCTGCCAGTGCCTGAGAGAGGGAGACTGGATGGTTTATCTCAATCTGAAGGAGGCCTACCTACACGTCCCAATTTGGCTGCCTCAGAGAAGGTGGCTCAGATTCTGCTACCAACAGATGCATTATCAGTTCGGAGCCCTTCCATTCGGCCTATCATCAGCTCTCAGAACATTCACCAAGATACTGATACACCTAGTAGTGAATCTCAGGAAGGAAGGAGTTCATCTTTATCCCTACCTAGATGACATACTGATCAGGTCTCAGTCATGCAGCAAGTTACTAGCCGACTTGGACAGGTCCATACATTACCTGAGCCTTCATGGGTTTCTAATCAACAAGGAGAAGAGCCACCTCTCTCCCACTCGCAGGTTGGAGCATCTAGGGGTAATCCTCGATACAATTTCAGACATCGCACTCATCCCACTCTCAAGGCAGCTGAAAATCCACACGCTAATCCATCTCCTGAAACAGCGACGGAGAATGAGACTGAAGGCATTAGCGCAACTCCTAGGTCTACTGGTTTCTTGCATTCAACAGGTACAATGGGGCCGGTTCCATCTCAGACCCTTGCAACTTTTGCTTCGACCTATGCAAAGAGAGCTGACACTAGGTTTCAATCGGTGGGTAGCGATACCTCGAAGCCTAGGACACTCAATGTCTTAGTGGTTAGGTCCAGAGGTATTCAGCACAGGAACCCCACTTTCTGAGCTGGTCAGAGCTGTCATAACAGATGCCAGCCTCAGAGGGTGGGGAGCCCATTCTGGAGCAGCCTTGGTCCAGGGCCTATGGAGCAAGAAGGACCTGGATCACAGAACTGAAACTTTCTAGAACTGAAAGCAGTCCGCCTCACCCTGAGACAACTTCTACCGTCACTTTCCACTCGACATCTTCTAGTTTACACGGACAATACAACAGCAAAAGCGTACATCAATCACCAGGGCAGCTCAAGATCCTCTTGCCTCAGCAGGGAGGCAGTGAAGCTTTTCGCATGGGCCCAGAAGCATCTCCATTTTCTGAAGGCCCTGCATATCAGGCCGAGACAACTCCCAGGCAGACTGGCTCAGCTTCCCGACAGTCGACCCACATGAATGGGCCCTGGACAAGGAGGTTTTCAACGACCTGGTGGAGCTTTTCGGTCTGCCCCTAGTAGACCTCTTCGCCAATCAGGAAAATACACAAGTCCCAAGGTTCATGTCCCAAACTCTGTACAACACAGCAATAGCAGTGGATGCATTGAATCAGCTGTGGCCTTGAGCCCTACTCTACGCATTTTCCCCTCTCCTGCTAATTGCAAGGACAATAATGAAGATCATGGTTTTCACACCTAATAGAGCTCAGCCAAGCCTCTCACAGAATCTTGCCCCTTCGTCCCAACCTTCTAAGGCAGGGTTCGCTGCTGTGCGACCACTTGCAAAATCTAAGATTGACAGCTTGGAAGTTAAATGCTCGGCGTTAAAAAATAGGGGATATTCTAAGACTGTCCTTTCCACTCTCCAGCTTTCTAGAAGACCGGCAACTAGAAGATCATACAGGGCTACTTGGAAAACATTCGCCCACTGGGCAATGACAAGGGAGCAGGATCCGTGTAAGGCAAGGATCCCAGAGATTTTACAGTTCCTGCAAGAGGGGCTGGATAAAGGGCTGAAGCCTAATACTTTAGCTAGACAGGCAGCAGCTTTGGATTCCGTCCTAAGGGTGGTAGCCAATAGACAGGTATCCACTCATAGGCATGTCAGACCATTTTTAAGAGCGACAAGGATCATCTCCCTGCCGATGGTCCATAGGTGTCCATCATGGAGCTTAAATTTAGTCCTAGATGCCCTGACTAGAGCCCCTTTCGAGCCCCTCAGGCACGTCTCCTTATACATGCTTTCACTCAAGGTGGCCTTCTTAATAGCGCTCACTTCAGCCAGGAGAGTCTCAGAGTTGGGGGCCTTATCCGTAGAGGAAACTTTTTGTGTTTTTCATGACCAATCAGTTACGCTGAGGGTGGACCAGGCTTTCATCCCCAAGGTCAACTCTACCTTCCATAGAAGTCAGGAAATAGTTTACCCTCTTTCTGCCCTAAGCCAACCCATCAGAAGGAGAAAGTTTGGCACATGCTAGACGTGCGTAGAGCTCTAAACGTTTACTTGGCTAGAACTCAGGGTTTTAGAGTATGCATGGCCCTTTTTGTCAATATCAGTCCAGGATATCCGGGATCTAAGGCATCTAAGACGCTCATTTCAAAGTGGGTAAAACAATGTATTGTGGAATCCTACAAGGCAAAGGATAGGGTGCCTCTCCTCCAAATTTGGGCTCATTCAGTTGCAGCCACTTACTACGCTTTTAAGGCTAGAGCCTCATACGATGAGATATGCAGAGCAGCCACTTGGTCCTCTCTCTATACTTTTGTCAAACACTATAAATTAGATGTGTACAAGTCAGCGGAAGCTGCTTTTGGTAGAAGGGTGCTTCAAGTGGTGCTGAACTCCCCTAGCGCTGTTTGTTCCCACCTTTAGAGGTATTTTGCTTGGTACGTCCCGAATGGAGGAGTAGCCAGAGGCAGGGGGAGAACAGGGAATTGGTCACCTACCTTCGGTGAATTCTTTTCTCCTCTGTATTCTGGATATTCCTCCAACCCTCCCTACCAAACAGCACTTAGTGGTCTAGGGAGGTTGAGATTCATAAACTACTTGATTTGAATTGGGGGGGGGGGGGCTTATTTTGATCTAAAGGGACTCTTCGTCCTTCCACCAGTATTTGTTCTATTGACATGTTTATCACTGTTTGTTACCTTAACCTAAGTTACTTTTTTTACATTTGCACTGGCTTCTGTTCTGATAACGGAGCTTCTGGTCCTTGGCTTGGGAACTGGACTGAAAGGGAGTGGGATAGCTCTGGGCACAGAGCTGTAGCGAAAAGTTTTTCTTCTGTCTTCTGGCGGTCAACCACAGAGCTACCCGAATGGAGGAGTATCCTGAGTGCAGGGAGAAAGAAATTCACCAAAGGTAGGTGACCAATTCCCTTTTCTCTTGCATTTTTACTATGGTAAAAGTTACTACACCCATTTAAATACAAAAACACCTGTTAAAGTGCTAATACCCCTGAAGAAAACAAAATAAGAAACTGCCAAAATAAGAAACTGTTAATGTAAGAAAGACTACATTAACCTCTGTTTTGGCAAGAGTCCATTTTGTGCTAGTGCGGAGGATGGATGAGTAGCCTTAAAACCATATGGCTTGTTACCTGCCTGTGATCAATGTGGGTTAAAGGCAATTCTAACCAACTAAAAACTACTAGAATTAATAGGTTGAGACAGTTCTTTTAAGTTAACATGGTTCTATTTTACGTTTGGTCTGTGCAAGTTGGGTATAATTATTTTCTGCCAGTAGATGGAGCCAGTCGTTTTTAGATGTCACACTTGTTTTAAATACAGTACTTCAGATGATACCTTCGTCCTGGATCAGCTGTTGCTTCTGTTAATTAATTAATTAATTAATTAAATTAATTAATTAACTTAATGTTACTATACTGATCCAAATGTAAGAGTTGGAGACAATAGTTCAGATGTTTTTTACTGGATCAACTGCTGTTGGTGACAGTATGCAAGATACACCACCATTGATGGATCCAAACCAGTGTGTCATATAGAAGTTTGGGTCTAAACTACAGCTTTGTACATCAGAGAGAATCATCCAACACTATATATTAAGCTTAAGATTCTGCTATTGAATACAGTCCTGTTAATTCTGATTGCAGTTCTAAGCTCACTGATGTGCACAGCTTTGTTTATGGGCAATAGAGGTACTATACCTATTTGTATAATCAGTGAAGGGCTTCCCAGTGTTAACATACATTATCCTGTGTTGCATCATCACGTATGTCCCTACTAATTGAATAAATGTTTTCACTATTAAGGGCATCTTCATAGTGTCTTTGCATAATGTGTTTTTCAGACACTGGACTAGTAGTTTGTCCACTGGAGCGATCTCAGATACCAGACATAAAATGAATAGATTGTCCCTAATAAGACTACCAGTGTCTATGTATGCTCCATCGCTTAGCCAATGAGCTCTCCCCCTCAGTGAAGCTTCTCCCCTGTAGGCACTTACACACCTCTTGACATTCCAAGTGCATAAAGAGGGGCAGAAGTTCTCCTGCTTTTCATTCCATCATCTCCCCTGTGTCCTCCTGAGTGTTTTTCTGGAAGGCAATCAGGAAAGAGGTATCTGGGGCTTGAATTCATGTTTTTGTTTCCTGAAAGAGAGAGAGGGATTCAGCACCCAAAAAGGGACAGGCCCTCCTAAATAGGGACTGTCTATATGCCAATAAAATCTGAAGTGATGCCTTCCATCTACCCGATTGTTTTGATCTGATGGACACTCTCATAATCTATTTTGTAATAGGATTGACCTCTTGGTCTTAGAAAGAGAACCTTGGTTCTTAGGTTATTTTTTAAAAGATCTGCCTTTTTCCTTTTGGTAGTTACGTTTTGAGAGAATTACTAGGGTTGAAATACAGTAGTATGAAATTAATGCCCCCCCTAAGTATTTGCTTTGGATATGTATTTACGTTAAAAAAAAATTAGACCTGAGGCAGGGGGAAACACATTTCTTCAATTTAAGTAGAACTGAGTTATACAAATTCAGTTAAGTGGATCCCACTTTAATTCACTCACCGCAATCTCTAAAATGTGTGTTAGTGTATTAAGTGACCTAGCTGTTTTGTGTATGGTCAGTTTTTACAGGGGTTTACAAGAACATTTTGAATGGTCCCAGCAGCAAAGAGGTCAAGTTCTTTTTCTCTTTGCCCCCTTGTAAAACCAGATCATCAGGATTTCCACTTCTCCTGTGTTTTTCTACTTAGATTGGCTTTGCCTGCTTGAATAACTGGACTCCTCAGCACTAGCTGCTCACCCAATACCAGTCTTGGCAGAGTAGTTATTTACTCAGCAGGTTAGGTCTGCAGTAAGTGCAAGGATGTCATACCAGTGGAATAGTCCAGAGATTTCTGTAGGACTCGGGCACTTTGCCTGGATCCCCACTTACAGGTTCACTCTGTCTCTTATATATCCGTACTGAAGGTTTGATTGCCTGAGCCCTCACCAAATTTGTTTTACAGACCCATGCCCATAGCAAAACCTTCCCTCTTTAGTATGGAGTGGACAAAGCAATGTATTTCTCTTTAAAGTAATTCATGGAAACAACTGAATATTGAACTGGAAGGTAAAAAAAAGAATGCTGTCAGAGAATAAATAAAATTTAAAAAAATTCAGCCCAAGTGGTTAAAGTTGAACACAGGATTTTACAATGGGAAGTGCCAGGCACCCTCATGTGCAAACATCTGCTACCCCTAGCAAGGCTGATCATGCTTGGACCAGCTTCTGTTGAAAAGTAAGCAAATTTTCAGGCCACATAGGGCTCTCTCAGGCATAGCCAGATCTATAGACAGAACATACAAAAGCTAGGTATATCTGATAACAATTTGGGTCATATGCAGTCTTGGAGCTTGCATTCTCTCACCAACAGAAGTCGGTCTAAAAAAGAGATCATCTGAATTACTTTGCCTCTGTCTCAGCCATGCACTTTCTAATCTAGATGATATCTTTCGTGCAACTTCTAAGAAGTCCTATCACAAACCTTCCCCACAATCCATACTTCAGTCTGTACTTAATGATGTGATCCTAGTATTTGTTAATCAGTTATGCTTAGAGCTTAAGAAAAAAACAGATGTTAAAAAATGGTTTGCTTATAAATTTCTCTGAGTCTGGGAATAAGTTGCTTTTGGTGCCTGCTCTGCCACAGAAAATGCGCTTACAATTGCCATGGGTTAGGCTTGTGTTTCAAGTCGTTTCCTAGCTCCTACATTGTGAAAAGGGTGATGAACCTAGCACAGTTTATTATTTTATATACTACTCACTCACTCTTTCTCCTCCTGCCTCTGGCTACTCCGTACGGGTAGTTCTGCAGGTGACCGCCAGGAGGCAGAAGAAGATGACTTGCTACTGCGCATACGTGCTAGAGCTAGCCCTGAATCCTCAGTCTGTCTCCTGCCTTCAGGCCATCAGGAGCAGGGGTAGGGGGGGCGGGGTTTTTTTCTCTTTCTCCTCTCCTTTTTCAATTGCCACCCAGCCCGGAGACGAATGGGCGATCTTGGTGGACAGACGGGGCCATGGGGGCAGCAAACTCCCAATCCTTTGGGGTACCCCATACACAAGCTCTGGCCAGCTCCTTCGCAAAGCGCCTGGGAGCAGGGGAACAGCGAGGGGGCCGCAACAAAATATTTTTTTGCTCGTTCTTTGATTTGGACTGGCGTCCCCCCAACGGGCTCGAGCAGACCGAAGCCCATCCCCCCATCCGGGAACAGCTCCGCACAGCCAGAGCAGGTTCGGCTGCAGTGCCAACCCAACTGCGAAACCCACTCCCCGGACCCGGGAACAACACCGCAAGGCAGGAGCGGGGTCCACCCACAGAGAGCATGGAGGCAGCAGCAGGGAGCAGAGCACAGGACCAGGCGGCGGCATCAGAGGACAACACGCAAGTAACCATGTCTTTTCTAGCTGAAACTATGGGGAAGATCCTGCAGTCAGTAGACAGGCTATGTGACTTGCAGTCTCAAGGGACACCCAAAAAACGCACCCCCAGCCCCAAAGCATCAAAACGGAGCGCGGAAAAGAAGCGAGCAAAAACACCACAAGTTGGCACCATAGCTTGTTTTTTAGCCTCCCCCCCTCCTCTGAGGATAGTTCCTCGGAAGAGCTCCCCAAAAAGCAAGCTCAGGTTTTTCTGGTCTCGAACTCAGAGCCCGAATCTGGGCAAGTTTTCTGGGACAGAGGATGCGAGTTACTTGGAGACTTCCCCTGATACCAGAGAGAAGGACAGGCAGTTTCCTCTAGCCTACAGAGATCAACTAATACCTCAGGTGGCAAAGGCCCTGCAGCTAAAAGAGAAGCCTACGAAAGGAGATTCCTCAGACTCCCAGGAGGAGGAGGAGAGGGACTATCTTCCATCGGTGCATGGCAGAGACCCAGGGGTACCCTTGGATAAGGTGTTTGAGAAACTAGTTCTAGAAGAGTGGAAAAACCCAGACAAGTGTCATAGGATGAATAGAACACAGGTGTCAGGCTCCGGGGCAGAGCCAGGGAAAGGGGAGGGGAAGCAGGTAAGCAGGAGGGGAGATGGGGTGCAGGGAGTCGGGGATGTCCCTCAGATTAAACAAGGAAACCTCTCAGCCACTCTCCAATACCTTAGGAGATTAAGCACTCAGCATAAGGACCAGCCACGCTGGTCTAAGAAGGCTTATGGCTCATCATTGAGGTTGAGGGATGGGAAGCCAGGAGCGAGGAATCCAGGAACCAGAGGCAGGGATCAAGGGATCAGGGGTAAGGAACCAGGGGCAGGGGAGCGAGGGAGAGGGAGTAAAGGACAAGGAACCAAAGACAGGAGAGCAAGGGATCAGGTTGAGGGATGGGGAGCCAGAAACGAGGAATCAAGGAACCAGAGGGCAATGGAGCGAGGGAACCAGAGGGCAATGGAGCGAGGGGCCAAGACTAGGGGCCAAGAAGCCAAGACTTAGGGGGCAATGGAGCAAGGGGCCAAGAAGCCAAGACTTAGGGGGCAATGGAGCAAGGGGCCAAGAAGCAGAAGCGAGGAATTAAGAGTAGGGAGCGAGGGAAACCCTAGGGGCAAGGGGAGGAGCAAGGGACTAAAGGTAAAGTGAGTGTCTAGAAGCAAGGAGCTGGGGGCTAGAGGAGCCCAAACCTAAAGGGCAGCAGAGGGGCTGAGGAACCAGCTACATAGAACAGGGGGGGGGGAAGGATCAGGGAACAAGCCCTGAGGGGCATCAGGACCAATGGGGAGAGAACAGCAGAACATAAAGGAGGTAAGAACCATCTACACAGAACATCAAGCACAACAGGACTGACACAACCTAAAAGAGCAACAACACATACAAACAGGGCAAGGAGTAAATAGGAACCACCAGCCTAAACCACACACAAACAACACAGAGAGGGGGAGGGAGCTGGGCACAGGAAGCCCCAACACATACACTCACTATAACAAGACAGATATCAAGGCAAGGGGAAGGATATAGCACACAAGGAAACACTGAGGGAACACAACACACTTAAGACTAACAACCACAAACAGAACAAGAGGAAGAGAAACTGGCATGAGCTGAGCAAGAGATGATCTGAAGCTCCGCACCTGCCACAGCTCCCAGCAGCCCTAAATATCCCTGGGAGCCAATCAGACTGTGGCAGGTGGGCCACACCCTTCCACAGGTGTACACAAGAAGCAAAGTAGGCAAGATGAGGAGGAGAAGGCCAAGAAGGGGGAAAGAGACACTCCCTGCAGCAGCCTACCAACAGCGCAGGATGCAGGGAGCCTCCCAACCAGCTCCCAAGGCCAGGCTGTGACAACAGGCCTCTTTGTACTCCTTCTCAAGGAAGAAGGAACCGCTGTTTAAGAACCCAAAGGTAGATGCGGCAGCAGTTTCACTTGCCAGACAAATCATGTTCCCAAGTGAGGGGGATTGCTACCCAAAGGATCCCACACATAGGGCAATAGATTCAGCTCTTAGGAGGGGTTTAGTCGTCAGCCTCGGCCCTAAAGGTTAACATCGTATCCTCTTATGTGGCTCGGGCCCTCCTGGCGTGGATGCAGGAGGCCCAGGATCCAGGGATCCCGGAAAAGAAGGTTCAGGTACTGTCATCCCGCATCATGCTGACTGCGGCTCTTTTGGCGGACTCCACTATGGACACCATGAGCTGGTCGGCATGGGCAGTAGCAAACAAGGTATCTGCTAGGAGGAGACTATGGCCCAGATCCTGGCAGGGAGATATCACTGCCAAGAACCTCCTAGTAGCAGCACCCTATAAAGGGTTCAAGCTGTTTGGCATATGCCTGGACAAAGTCCTGGCGGATGCGACTGATAAGACGAAGCCAAAGACCCTTCAGCAGGTGCGGTCAAAGAGAAGGTTTTTTTCGAGGCCCACCGTCCAAATCCAGGGGAAGCTTCAGGGGGTTTAGGAGGTTCCAGCCCCAAGCCAACAGAGAGGCCTCAAGCAATTTTTAATTGCACAATAGGGGTCCCAGGCAAGCTAGGTTTGACAAGCAAAAGCCAAGAGGGTTGGCAGCAGGACAACCAAAACAGGACACATGACTACTCAGAGGGATCAAAAGTTGGGGGCAGGCTACAGCTTTTCTCAGGACTCTGGGAAACATCAGTTTTGGACCAGTGGATGATAAATTGCTTAAAAAACAGCTACACCGTAGAGTTGGCAGCGCACCCCAAAGAGAGATTGATTGCTTCCCGCTCCTCAGGCAATATAGTAAAGCATCTGGCCATAGTGGCAGAAATTCAAAGGCTCAGAGGAGCCTTTGAATTTCTGCCACTATGGCCAGATGCTTTAAAGCCATAGAGCCAGTCCCACCGGATCAAGTTGGTCAAGGCCTATACTCAATCATATTCCTGGTTCCCAAAAAGCTGGGAACCTGGAGGGCCGTACTAGACCTCAAGGCCCTGAACAAAGTAGTGAGGGCCCAAAAGTTCAAAATGGAAATGGTAACATCCATCTTCCAAAGCCTGAGGGGAAGGGACTGGATGGTATCCCTCAACCTAAAGGAAGCCTATCTTCATATAACAATTTGACCTCCACACTGGAGGTGGCTCAGATTTTCTTACCATCAGAGGCACTATCAGTACAAGGCCCTACCATTTGGACTATCATCAGCGCCGAGAACTTTTACCAAGGTCCTGGTTCCCCTGGTAGCAAATCTCAGGAAATAGGAAGTCCACCTATACCCATACCTGGATGACCACCTGATCAGGGCACAGTCACCCCAAAAAATCCGGAAGGATTTGAACACACAAAACACCACTCCAATGTGGTACAAAACAAAACTTTATTGGAACGGCACAGCTTGGTTTTCTATTCTTGGCAGGATTATACTACACACACAGTATTATACAGATAGTCCCCAGATAAAGATATCTTACGTGTCCTGTGACTGGCCAAATCCTGGAAGCACGCAGGCTGATTCAGGGAAAAGACTGAGAGAGGGCCCTTTGGTGCTGGAGAGTAGAGCTGCTGG
>QEPC01015038.1:347613-390252 GCA_003113815.1 Sphenodon punctatus
GTCGTTCTGGGGTGCTCGGCCTGTGGAGGGCGTGCGCCGACGCGGGGGGGGCGTGTGCTGACAGCATTTGGCAGGCAGGGATAGTGACTGGGGTTGGTTGTGTGGTTGTGGTGAGGGGATATTGTTATCTTATTGTGAGAAAAGGCAAACGAGTTTCCCCCATTTACTTTCTCCATGCCACTCATGATTTTACATATGTTATATTCCCCCTTTAATCACCTCTTCTCCAAGCTAAACAGCCCCAACCTGTTGAGCCTCTCCTCATATAGAATTCAATCCATCCTTTCTATCATCCTTATTGCCTTTCTCTGAATCTTCTCCAGTTCTATTATATCTTTGTTGAGGTGGTGCGACCATAACTGCACACACTATTCAAGGTGGAGTAGTACCAAAGGTTTATACAGTGGCATTATGATATTTTCCCTTTTATTTTCTATTCCTTTAGCAATAATGCCTAGCATTTGGTTTGCCTTTTTTATTGCTGCTGCACAATGAGCCAGTGTCTTCAAGGAACTATCCACAATGACTTCAAGATCCTTCTGAATGGTTACACCCAGATTTGAACCTGGCATCATATGTGTTGCAAGGATTATTTTTCCCTATGTGCATCACCTTGCACTTACCAACATTTAATTTCATTTACCATTTTAAATTCAGCCTGTGGGTTTGGTTTGTGTCTGATCAGGGACTCGCCTGCAGCTGGATCCGAGGTTCTCTGCCTTTTTAGAACCAAAATGTCTGGGTGCAAGAGGAAGAGACGACAACTTGTTTTGCAGAAGACAAGTTGTTTTGCCTTTCTCTCCTGCAGTAATCCATCCTTCTCCCCCCCTGGTTCTAAATGGATCATGTTCCTTGTGTAGGTGAGCAGATGGAAGGAAAGACGAAACTCTTCTGCTTAGTTGCATGTTTTGCTCCTGCAGTCAGATGACTTTAGATCCAAAAGGCAAACTTGTCAGATAAGACTTCAGGAGTCTCTCCAGATTAGAAGCATACCAAACCCAGATGTTGAACTTGCAACCTATCCCTAGAGGTGTGTTCTCTGCTGAGAAGAGGGGCAGAAATGTATTGTTGTTGTTTTTTAAATTAATTTTATATTTGATATTAGTGTGTCAAATTTTAAATGACCCTGCCTCCAAGTGGCCCAACCCACAACCCCACCAGCTTAAAAGTTCACCAACTGCTTCTGCTGGCACCAGCTCTAAGTGCCTGCATATATCCCATTCGCTTAAAGTGGATATGTCCTAGTGTTAAATGCCCTGAAGATCATTCTATAGAGTGGCTGCAAATTTAAAAAAAAGCCTTACTGCGCTCCTCAAAGGAAACAGCTAAGATGCATAGAGGACAGGGAGATGCTCATGACAGCCACATTTCAAAAGAGCTGGCAAGGATAAATATACAAGTCCATCTTATATTGGGAACCACTAGTCTAGAGTTTTCCCCCAAACCTTTTGCTTGCTGGACCTTATTTGGGAACTTAAATATTCCCATTACCTCAGACAGCTATATATAGCTACAAAACATAAATAAATATAAAGCAAAAAACATAATTTTAGCATTATTATTATAAGCTTTTATATAGCGCCAGCAGTGTACCTGGCACTTTATGGAGAATAAGATAGACATGGTCCCTGCCCGACACATGTCCTTTCTCACTGTAGGCCTGCCATGACAGTTTTTCCTCCCCATCTGATGCACTCTTTTCCACTCCCCTTCTAAAACACCCCCTTTCTCTCCTGCTTTTTGACACACTCTTTTTAATGTCTCTCACACTTCCCCATCCACTCCACTCCCCACTGTCTTGTCCTCATCTGAGATTTCCTCAGCACCATCTCCAGTCCCTGACAGCATAGCATGCATCTTTGCCTTCCATCCCCTATCCATTGACCCCCCCGCCCTCCCCTCCTGGGGTCGGGGGCAACTGGCCACGGCAAGTTCCGCTCCCTCTACTGGCTTGTAGGGGTTGCTTGGGAGGAGGGGTCTGCCACTGCCAGTGATCGTTTAGAAGGCAGCTTGGTGGAAGCATTCGCCTCACCTAGGATTCTCCTCCCCCCTCCCAACTTCCTCTGCATCTCTTTCGGCCCTGCAGCAGCTCCTCTTCCCACTTAATGGATTCAGTGGCAGTTTGGCTCTTGTGATCATGACAATGGCTTTACCCCTCTGCAGGCTGGGAAAAACAAAGACCAGCAGAGAAAATCAGTCATGCTCTTAATTAATTAGCTCTGCCAGGGCCAAATTTGGAACCATGGTAGCAGCAGCCCAGCAGCATTCCCGTTTTCCCTTGCTGGCATTTGAGCAGGATGCTTTTGCAACTGCGGCCAGTCGAGCCATGACCATACTTGGGGTTGCAAGTTAAATTTTGGGCACTGTTGATTAGAGATTAAATAAAACAAACTACTAGGTCCGAACCAACTAAAGCCAGCACATTTAACAAGTATACAGTCTATTTCAGAAAGATGTGAGCTGACAGAAAAACAGACTTGCTCTTGAAAAGAGCTTTTACTTCACACAGTGGCTGCTAAATCTCTTGAACATGGGCTTAAGTATCTAAAGAAGTTCATGTGGGATGTTAGTCCTGCAAAATCCAGAAACACTGAGTGTGAAATTTGTATCAGGTATGCTAGTCTAAGGCAGCATTTAGACGTGCGTTTAAATCGCACAGCCGCTGCCGCGGCATTGTGCAATTTAAAGCACCGCGCACTTCCGGGTTGGTGTGAATGCGGTGAGTGCGCACATTTCTGCCTAACCCGAACTGTTGGAGTGCGGTTTGAAAAGCTGCTCGGAGCAGCTTTTCAAACCGCACTCCAACAGTTCGGGTTAGGCAGAAATGTTGCATTCACACCAACCCGGAAGTGCGCGGTGCTTTAAATTGCACAATGCCGCGGCAGCGGCTGTGCGATTTAAAGCACGTCTGATTGCGAAGAAGAGTAAAATAATTCCTTTGCACAGCAGGTCAGACCCATCCGTTGTCCAAGGTCTCAGTGCTTTAAGCTGGTGGCAGAAGAACAGGCAGGCTTTAGGTGTGGCAGGTCTACTGTTACTCAGGCCTTTGTGTTAAGCCACCTGATCGATAAATATAAGAGATGTAAACATAAGTTATACACAGCCTTTATCGATCTGTCGATGGCTTTTGACAGTATCTGTAGAATGAGTTTATGTAGGGAGCTTGATGGGTTACAAATAGATAAACGGTCTGATTAAGGCGTTGTATTCTAATAACCTATTCAAAGTTAGAACTCATGCAGACCCACCTAGGAGTGTGTCAAGGTTGCCTGCTGGCACTGAGTCTGTTCAATATATATATAAATTCCCTCATAACCCAGCACACTGATGAGGGGAAGTTCCACCCACCCAAAATAGGTATAAGGAGAGTCTTTATTCTTGCATATGCCGATGATATGGTGCTCTTGTCACTAAGTAAATTAGGGTTGGACAGAGCTCTGTCAGATTTTAAGTCTCACTGCAAGGAAAGGAAGTTGGTAATCAATTTTGATAAAATTAAAATGCTAGTGTTCGCCAAGCGTTACATCAGACAAACCTGGATCTTACAAGTTCGCTCCTACAAATACCTCGAAATAACTTTCTCTTGCACGGAATCATGGCAATACCATACTGGTGTAGTAAAACAAATAATGAAGACCAAAATAACAGCAATACATCGCTTTTTATGTGTTATGGGCAGCAATCTTATTAGAGCAGCCAAAATTCTTATCAATGCTAAGATTGTTGCAAGTGTTCTGTACAGCACATCAATCTGGGGACTCGAACCTTGAGTTATCGGAGCATTGGCACCAATAATAAATGGCTTTTGGAAAAGGCTGTTCGCAACCCCTCTCTCAACAAGTGGGGTGGTATTAAATCTAGAGATGGGGAATTTATCCCTGGCAGCCCAAGTAGAGACAAAGCTTCTGTCCTTTTGGGCAAAACTTAGAGATTCACCCGAGGCTTCCCTTGCGGCATTGGCTCGGAGGGAGAAACAACGGGATAAAGAAAGGGGGGATGGATTTCTGGTGGGCTGAGGTAAACCGGCGCCTGCACCTCTTAAGCTTCTCTGAGGCCTGTTTTTGTGGGATAACTAGCGATGTGGTTATTAAACAGCTTAAAGTAAGAATAGCTTATATAGATAGGCAAAACCTGAGGTCTACCATTAGAAACTTAAGATGTTCCCCGTATTATAAATACTTAGTGCCTCCCAGTCAGGGGGCAAGCTATATATTTCAGTTAGGGGACCCAGCCCTTAGGAAAGCCTTCACGAGTCTAAGGTTACAAACCATGCAAACTGATATAGCTCCTTAATGATGATGATAATGATTTTGCAGGAACAAAAGTGGTCGCAATTTTTCCTGGTAGGTCCAGGCTCACTCGCATAAAAACTGAGACTGGAAGGATACAAGAAAGATTATAGGATCTATCTTAGGATGAAGAAAACTGAATTCCCTAGAGGGTGATGAAATAATAGTCTGTGCTAAGACTGGGGGAAGGGATACTTATTTATATAAGATGTGATTGAATTATCTGTATGTATGGTGTAATGTTGTTTGTTTATTTATTATTATTATTATTATTATTATTATTATTTTATTATTATTATTTGTTATGGTCATGTGGTCTACAATAAAATTCTTATATATATATTTTATTTTATTTTATTTTATTTTTTTAAGCTGGAGCACCTGGAATTAAAGTAGCAGTTGTAATAAATAGTGGGCCAAAAAGAGGGGGTTTGAGGGCCTTTCTAGCCTCCATCATTGATTGTTTAGTTTCATTCTAAGGTGCAAAATGAAGGCAACGATGTGCCATTTATTGAAACATTTCTAACTTTTATTATATTATGGAAAGCTTTACAGCGCATGCATTTGCATCTGTTCCTGGGTTTAATAGATTTAATTAAATTCTTCCTCCGAGTGTGACAATGAAGATTAGAGACTATGGCCCTTTTCACATGACAGGCCCGCACAGATCTACTGTGTGGGCATGAGTGGGCACTACTCGTGTGACCACCGCAGCAGGTACATGGGGGTGCGTGCACGCTCCCGCGCAACACCCATCTCCACTCACCTCCATCCGTAGTCCCCACACGGAGCAACTGGCGAAAACTTTGGTTGCTCCATGGGTGGAGATGGGTGTGCACCACCGCCCTCACATCGGCACGCACATGCAACCCCCCCCCCCACGCGCACCCGTTTGAAAAGGGCCAATGAAATCTATATTACAAATTGAAAAACAAGTTGCTTTGATGAGACTATTTTAGAGAATGCCATCCCTTAAAGAACCTTACTTTGAAATGCTAAGTTTTGGAACTTACTTGACAGTTCCAAAAAATCGACACCACCTGTGATATTGTTCCACAAGGCAAAAATAAGGCTATGACACTGAATGAGATATTGAGTGAGATGTATATTAACTGACTATCTAAGAAACAGTTAATTGATTATCTCATAGGAGACTGGAAAGGAGACCCATGAGAGTACCCTGCATGTGACAGAGCATTAGACATGCTCTCCCCTTCCCCCCCTTTTTGCTATAAGAAAGGATTATCTCCTTGGATTTATCCATACTCACTGATAGGGGCAGATGCATTGCCTGGCAGCAGGTGATAGCAGAAACAGAGCTTAGGTTTATTACTTTCTTGGGATCCAGAAATTTGATAATGTTAAACCCCATGTTTAACATTTTACACTGTTCTGGTTTTTGAGATTCTAAGAGGACTGCATGCAGCTATGACTATTTATGAGGTAGGTTCTGAGAAGAAAAATAACTTCTTTTTAAACGCAGACTAATCTTTTTCCTGACTACTTATATTGCCTTCAATCAATACAATATAGCTCCATTTTATTTATGAATTTATCGTCTCAGCAGACCAGGGGGAGGGGGGTAGCAGAGTACTATCCTCCATTTTACAGCTGGATCATAGATTGATTGCTGGCTTACGGTCAAAGAAGAAGTCTACAGCTCCTCCACTCAAGTGCATTAACCACAAGGCCATCCTTCCACTAGGAATAATGGAACTGCATCTCTGCTTCAAATTAAGATTTAAAGATGGTACATTTTAGCGGAAGGGTCACACTTTTTTCTTATCATAATACAAACCTAGCTTCTTGGTCATAACAAGCCTAATGCATTCTGTGCACAAAATCGGTTACTCTCAGTGAAAGAGGCAGTTGCTTAATTTTTCTTCCTATCCTCCTTGTTTAGTGTGCAGTCCCCTTCAGTGTCCTCCAGTGGCTTTTCTCTCCCCCATCCCTACCAGGGGCACCATATAGATTATCCCTGCCTACAACGATGCCTTTCTTCTCTCCCTCATAAGAACATAAAGTAGTGCTGTACTGGGTCAGACCAATGATCCGTGGGGCCCAGGGCGAGGGAGAAATGCAGGGCTTAGTCTCCCGCCAGCCGGCCTAGAAGTGTTCCCCAGCTTAGGGGGCGCTCCCCAGCTCGGTCGGGGGGCGCTCCACGGGCCTGGGCTCAGGGACGGGCGGAGGGGCACACCCCTCCGCCCAAGCCCAGCCATTTCGGGGGCACTTACCTTGGCTTCCGCATCTGCCCCTCGCCATCCTGGGCCCTACACCAGGCCCGCTCGCCGGGGCAGCTCCCAGTGGCGGGCTCCAGCAGGCGCAGCAGCAGCAGATTAAATCTGCTGCCACCTGCCACCACTGGAAGTTGCAGGGAGTGTGGGAGAGGCGGGACCTCTGCCTCCCTCATTTCCACTAGCAGATGCTCCCCCTCCGCTGCCTGTCAGCCTCGGCCAGGGGGAATGAGGGAGAGGCAGAGGCCCCGCCTCTCCCACATTTCCCCTGGCCGAGAC
This sequence comes from Sphenodon punctatus, assembly GCA_003113815.1. NCBI lineage: Eukaryota > Metazoa > Chordata > Lepidosauria > Sphenodontia > Sphenodontidae > Sphenodon > Sphenodon punctatus. The sequence goes on from QEPC01015038.1 coordinate 354,416, forward strand.
TGACAGGCAGCGGAGGAGGGGAGCACGGAGTGTAGGAGAGGCGTGGCCTCTGCCTCTCCCTCACTCCGTGGTAGCTCCCCCTCCACTGCCTGTCAGGGCCCAGGGAGATGTGGATCGACCAGTCAGTCGGCCAGGGGGGACCCACATGGGACCCCCAAGTGTGACGCCCCCCCAGGATCGGGGCCCGGGGAAGCTGCCCCACAGTAGGGCCGGTCCTGATGATCCATCAAGCCCAGCATGATCATCCTGTCTCTGACAGGATTCTAACTGTTTGCTTGGGTTTTAACTACCTTGAACAACTTTGTGTCATCTGCAAATCTGATCACCTCACTCTTTACTCCATTCTCCAGATCATTAATGAAAATATTAAACACTAGTCCCAGTACAAATCCCTAGGACACTCCACTAGTTACTTCTCTCCACTGTGAAATCTGACCATTTAGACCTACTTTTTGCTTCCTATCTTTTAACCAGTTGCCAATCCATGATAGGATATTGCCTCTTATCCCATGACTTTAGTTAAGAACATAAGTGCCATACTGGGTCAGACCAATGGTCCATCGAGCCCAGCATCCTGTCTCCGACAGTGGCCAGTCACGGGGGCCTGGGAGAAGCACCCAACAGGTCACCATGCTATCCATTCCCTGTGGGTCATCCTCAGGCTCCCGACAGTAAAGGTTTTTATTCCCCAATCCTATCTGGCTAATAGCTGCTAATGGACCTATCTTCCAGAAACTTGTCCAAACCTCTTTTAAACTCAGCTATAGTACTGCCCCTTACCACAGCCTCTGGCAGTAGATTCCACAACCCAATTATATGCTGAGTNGTCTGTTTTTACTCTGCCACCTGTGAGTTTCATGGAGTGTTGCCTAGTTTTAGTACTAGTTGAGAGGATAAATAACCGTTCCCTGTTTACAAGTTCCACACAACTCATGATTTTATAGACCTCTATCATCTCTCCCCTCAGCTGTCTCTTTTCCAAGCTGGAGAGCCCCAACCTACCAAGCCTCTCCTCATACGGGTGCTGTTCCATACCCTGGATCATTTTTGTTGCCCTTCTCTGTACCTTTTCTAGTTCTGCTATGTCTTTTTTTGAGATGGGGCGACCAGAACTGCACACAATATTCAAGATGCGGTCGCACCATTGACTTGTATAGAGGCATTATGACATCCTCTGTTTTATTCTCTATTCCCTTGCAAATAATTCCTAACATTCTTTTTGCTTTTTTGATCACTGCGGCACACTGGGCTGAGGATTTCAGTGTATTATCCACAATCACTCCCAGATCCTTTTCCTGAGTGGTAACTCCTAGCTGAGTACCCAGCATTGTGTACTCATAGTTTGGGTTATTTTTCCCAATGTGTATCACTTTGCACTTGCCCACATTAAGTCTCATCTGCCATTTAGATGCCCATGTACCCAGTCTTGTAAGATCTTGCTGCAGCTCATCACAGTCTGCTCGTGTTCTGACTACTCTGAATAACTTGGTGTCATCTGCGAATTTGATCCCCTCACTCTTAACACCCTTTTCCAAATCATTAATGAATACATTGAAAAGAACTGGTCCCAGTACAGATCCTAGGGGCACACCACTTTTTACATCCCTCCATTGTGAAAACTGGCCATTTAGTCCCACTCTTTGCTTCCTATCCTTTATCCATACCAATCCACAGCAAAACGCTACCTCTTATCCCATGACTTTTTAATTTTCTCAAGTGTCATTTATGTGGGACCTTATCAAATGCTTTCTGGAAATCCAGGTACACTATATCTGCTGGGTCTCCCCTGTCCACATGCTTGTTTACGCCCTGTCACAGGTTGGGACCACACGAGAGGGGTGGACAAGGATCCTTACAAACAGGAGGTGAGGCAATTGCCTGCAAGCAGCGGGGGTAGCTCCGCAGTACACCGGCAAGGGTTAACTGGGAAGGAATGCCTGTCAGGATAGAATAATGGCCCTGTACTCTAGCAGAGTAGTGGCCTCTATCATCATAGGGCACCGAGCAGCATGTACTGGAGTAACTCCACTCCTCACTCACCAGATTCATACTCAAAGTCACGCTACAAGGTACAAGGAAGATAGTACTGAGAGTGGGATGGACCGGGGACCTAAAGAACGTGAGGGCAGAGGAAGGGCAATCACAGCAGACACAGTGCGGGGGAAGCCTAGGGGGCAAAGGCATCACCCACTCGCATGCCCACTCTCGCTCACACTCAGGGAACACGAATGGAAGGGACACTCAAGCACAGTCGCTCTCTCCAGTCACATAGACAAGGCTTCTTGCAACACAGCAGAGGGAAGGAAGGGAGGAATGCAGGGGAACACCAACAAGGACTCAAGCTCAAGGAACTCTCTCCATCTGGGACCAGTTTACACAGATCACCGCCGCTGTATGTCCTGCAGCGCCGGTGTTTATAGTGGTAGCCCCGCCCCCCTGCCACGCCTGCAGGCACTGGGAGTGGCACAATGGTGCTGGCCTCACCCCCACACTGTGCGTGACTGCCAGAGGCAGTCCTGGAGCATCCTTCTGCTGAGGGGTTGCCTTAGCAACCCTGGGGCTTCTTGCCGCTTCTGGCGGGGGCATTGGGGTTGTCGCAGCAGGGCCCGCAGCTGCAGCTGGAGTTCCTGGGGGTGTGGGGGGCTGCTGCCGTTGGTACTGGCATCCGTGAAGGTAGGGGGCACTCCTTACAGTATCCTCCTGTCGAGCCCCCCACCCAAAGGCCCATTTGGGGCCTGGCTTTTCCGAGTGTCTACGGTGAAATAAGCGGATGAGTTGAGGGGCCAAGATGTGCGAGGCCAGTTCCCAGGAATGGTCATCAGGGCCAAAGCCAAGCCAATCGATGAGGTACTGAAGGCGACCCCGTGTCCAGCGCGAGTCCAGGATGGCTTGAACTTCATACTCCTGGGCCGGGGTGGCTATTGGGGCTGCGGTCGGTCGGTGGGCAGGGGGCATGTCGGTGAAAGCAACCTTCTTTAGGAGGGAGACATGGAAAGTCGGGTGGATTCGAACATGCGGAGGTAAACGTACATGGTAGGTCACTTCATTTAGTTGTCTATTGATCGGATAAGGACTGAAGAACTTGTCATCTAGTTTAGCAGAAGGTCGTCTGGATGTGTAGTGGCGTCGATTGATCCATACATAATCCCCAGGGTGTAGGGTTTGTGCTGGCTTTCAGTGCTTGTCCGCATTCTCCTTGTACCGCTGCTGAGAGCGTGTGAGGGTGTCTTTTGCTATTGCTTGAGCTCGTTGTATATGGTGCACCAGACTTCCGGGTGTGGGGACTTGGATGGCAGGGAGGCCAGGAGTGCCGATTTGGGGGTGGAACCCGTATGTGATATAAAAGCGGGACTCCCCAAGAGATGCGTTCGGGGCGTTATGTACAAATTCCGCAAGAGGTAACCAGGTGTACCAGTCGTCCTGTAAGTAATTTATGTAGCAGCGAAGGTACTGCTCAAAGTCCTGGTCCACCCGTTCTACTTGACCATTGGCCTGGGGATGGTATGCAGTGGTGGGTTTGAGCTGGACATGTAGAGCCGTAAACCAGCCTTTCCAAAAGTGGGACACAAATTGGGACCTCCCGTTTGCTAATTAGTTCTAAGGGCCAACCATGTAGTTTGACCACGTGCCGAATGAAGAGCAGTGCTGTGCGGTGGGCGGTTGGGAGCCCTTTGCATGCAATAAAGTGGGCCATCTTCGTGAAATGGTCCACTATCACGCATACTGTAGTGTAGCCTTGGGAGGGGGGTAACTCGACGATGAAGTCAATTCCCACTCTTTGCCATGGGTGTAGTGGGGGTTCAGAGATTTGTAGGAGGTCGCCTGGTGCCTGTCAGGGAACCTTGGTGCAGGCGTAGGTCACACAACTTTGCACAATCTGTCACACATCTTGGGCAAGGGAGGGCCACCAAAAGGACCTCTGAATCAGCTGGCAGGTATGATCTCACCCCGGGTGTCCTGTCAAAGGGGCATCATGGTGTGCCCAAAGGATTTGGGAATAGCAGGAAGGTGGTACCATGATCCGGCCTTGTTTCTTCAGGAGTCCTTGGTCTAGGGTGCAGGAAGAATCCTGAGCGGGAAGTAACTCCTGTGCGGTTGCGTGTACAAGGGAATCCAGTGCCACATAGGTCGTGGCGAAGACCTTCGGCTCCAGTAGGGGCCCTTGTTGTCTCCTGACCTCTTTGCAGTAACGAGATAGGGCATCCGCTAATATGGTGAGCTTGCCTAGGCGGTAGCAAAAGACAAAGGGGAACCGTGCAAAAAATAATGCCCAGCGGGTGTGTCGGGCATTAGCTATGCATGCCATCTATAGGTAGGTAAAGTTCTTATGGTCTGTCACCACGGTGACGGGGTGCTTGGATCCTTCTAAGTGGTGCCACCAGGTTTCAACCATTGCTTTGATGGCCAACAATTCTCTATCGAAGATGGTGTAATTTTGTTTGGCAGGACTCAACTGATGTGAGTAATAGGCACAGGGCAGCATCTGATCTCCCAAGGCAGCTTCTTGGGATAAAACAGTCCCAATGGCTCTGTCGGAGGCATCGGCTTCCGCTTGGAAGGGGCGCTGAAAGTCTGGGTGCAGCAGGAGAGGGGCAGTCACAAACGCCTCTTTTAAATAACAGAAACTCCGCTGCTGCTCTGGTTCCCATATATACTCTTGGTTCTTTTTCAGGAGGTGGGTTAACAGTGTAGTGATCTCTGCATAGTTTGGAATGTATTGACGATAATAGTTGGTACTACCAAGAAATTGCTTCAGGGGTTTCACTGCCTTCGGCAGAGGCCATTGTTGGATGGCATCGACCTTGAGGGGATCCGTTCTTATTCCCTTGGGAGTGACAATGAACCCCAGGAAGCTCACAGAATCGAGGTGAAACACGCATTTCTCCAGTGTGCAATACAGTTTGTGTGCGCGGAGTCGCTGGAGAACCCTGCGCACATGTTGAACATGTTGTTGTCAAGTGTTGGAATAGATCAGGATATCATCAAGATACACGATTACAAAAATGTCAAGGAGGTCTTGGAGAATGTCATTTATAAAGTGCTGAAAGGTAGCTGGTTCATTAGCGAAGCTGAAGGGCATCACCAAATATTCAAAATGACCATAGCGGGTCCAGAAGGCGATTTTCCACTCTTCTCCCTCCCGGACCCTGATGAGGCTATAGGCCCCACGTAAATCCAGTTTCATGAAGATGGTTGCTCCTTGCAACTGATTCAGAAGTTCTGGGTTTAAAGGTAAGGGGTATTAGTTTTTCACTGTCACGCTGTTGACTCTGTCCTTTTCAGGCACAAAGAAGATGGGTGCACCCGCAGGGGAACAGGAGTGCTGAATGAACCCGTTTTGCAGTGCCTCATCGAGGTACTGGCAGAGTGTGTCTAATTTGGGGGTTGACAGGACATAGATTTTCCCCAAAGGGGATTCGGTTGCAGGTCGATCAGACAATCGTACGGACGATGAGGAGGCAATATGGTGGCGGACTGTTTACTGAAAACGTCGGCATAGTCTTGGTACTCCGAGGGAATGTGAGGCAGAGACGGGGTAGGAGTTTCCAGGGCCATGGCTGCTGCGCTTCGTGGGGGTAAGGGTACCCCACAGTTCTGTTCACAGTAGGAGGAGGATAAGCAAAGTTGATTGCAGGTCCAGGATATTTGGGGGTCATGCTTTTGCAGCCATGGTATGTCTAGGACCACGAGGAATAAGGGGGTACACACCACGTCAAATGTTAGGGATTCCTGATGGTTTCCGATGATACAGCCTAGGGAAAGATGTCTGGGTGGTAATTGGTCCAGAAATCAGGGGGGATCCGTCAATGGTGTGCACCGGTTCTGGTCGCGTCTTGACCTCTGTTTTAATAACATGGAGTGGATGAGGCTAACATCCATGAAGTTGCTAGATGCTCCAGAGTCAATAAGGGCCCAGGTCACGAAGGAGTGGCAGGGGGCAACCTTCACCATGAGGGGCACCTGGAGATGGGTGCGCAGAGAGGTGCAGGCTGAGGGGATTAGTTTCCGGTCCGGGGCGCCCCCTGCCCACCTCAGCCTCGGGCATTTCCCGTTTCTTGCCGGGATGAGGCTAATGATGGACATGCATGGATAAAGTGGGCTGGATCCCCACAATAGAAGCAAGCTTGTGCTTTTCTTCATCTCTCCCTTTCTTCTGAGGTTAAGGGGCCTCGGGTTGCTCCAATTTGCATGGGTTCTGGTTTGGCTCCTTTTGATGTCTCGGGTCCAGGAAGGTGGGCTAGGGATGGTTGGGGTCTGTGGGCTCAATTTTCTTGTCGCCTCTCCCGGTGTCTTTCCGCCAACTGATCGTCTATCTGTACAGTAAGGGCCGTGACTTTCTCCCAGGTCTCTGGTAGAGTGGTAAAGGCTAGTTGCTGGTCTTTCAGATCTTCACTCGATCCCCTATGGAAGAGGACCTTTAGGATGTTGGGAGACCAATGCAGTTCCAGGGCTAACTGTTGGAAACAGGTGATATATTCCAACAGGCTACCTTTCCCTTGTTTAAGGGACATTATTTGGGTTTCCGCATCCTGCACCCTGTGGGGATGATGAAACAGGAAGGAGAATTCTTTTACGAACTCTGCATAGTTAGATAGTAAGGGGCTTTTCCTCTTTAACAGTGTGGTAGCCCAGCCTAAGGCGATTCCCCCCCAAGTTTCCAATGATGAAGGCTACCTTCAATTTGTCCGTGGCATAGGTGTTGGTCTGCACAGAAAAGGTCAACTTGCAGAGCGGGAAAAAAACCTGTAACAGGCATTGATTCCCACTGAATTTCTCGATTCTAGGCCCCTAATGTTCCCAGGGTGTTGCTGCCCCGGCTCCCTGTGGTTCTACCGGCGCTGGAGGTTCCACAGCGGCTGGCGGAGGGTCAACAGGGTTTGGTTCTGGGGCCTTGGCCAGTACTGCCGCTTCAAGTTCGGCCTGTTTTGCCTTTACATCCCTTAGCTCCATGGCCAGGGACTGGACCTGGACGGCCTGTACCAGCTTGCCAAGCTCTCTTGCCACATCCATTAAGGGGCATCTCTCTGTCCTGGGGGAGACTAGACAGCTAGTGATACTGTCACAGTGAAGGGGGTTGGGACCACACGAGAGGGGTGGACAAGGATCCTTACAAACAGGAGGTGAGGCAATTGCCTGCAAGCAGTTGGGGTAGCTCCGCAGTACGCCAGCAAAGGTTAACTGGGAAGGAATGCCCATCAGGATAGAAAAACAGCCCTGTACTCTAGCAGAGTAGTGGCCTCTATCATCATAGGGCGCCAAGAAGCATGTATTGGAGTAACCCCACTTCTCGCTCACCAGATTCACACTCAAAGTCACACTACAAGGTACAAGGAAGATAGTGCTGGGGGTGAGAGTGGGATGGACCGGGGACCTAAAGAACGTGAGGGCAGAGGAAGGGCAATCACAGCAGACACAGTGCGGGGGAAGTCCCCTAAGGACCGAAAGCATCACCCACTCACATGCCCACTCTCGCTCACACTCTCTTAGGAAACACGAATTGATGGGACACTCATGCGCAGTCGCTCTCTCTCCAGTCATGTAGACAGCAGCGGCAGCCCCCCACATGCCCAGAAACTCCAGCTGCAGCCCTGGGCCCCGCCGTGACGACGCCAACGGTCCTGCCGGAAGTGGCAAGAAGCCCCAGGGTTGCCAAGACAACCCCTCAGCAGGACGCTCCAGGACCGCCCCCGGCAGCCATGCACAGCGCGGGAGCAGGGCCAGCACTGTTGCGCTGCTCCCTGCACCTGCAGGCATGGCAGGGGGGTGGGGCTACCACTATGAACACCGGCGCTGCAGGACATACAGCTTGAGCCCTTGTTGATGTTCCCCCTCGTTCCTCCCTTCCTCCCCTCTGATGGTGGCTTATCCACATGTTGAATCTGTTGAATTTCATCACAATTTTCATCACAGGACTGCTTTCTGCTCTGGGCCCTTCTCCTCTTTGTCTGACCAAAGTTAGGTTTGGCTTCCTTTGTTCGGACCAGGAAAACATAAGATATCAATAAAACTATATTCTATCACTACATAATTTCCAGGATCACCTCTGGAGTTCTTTTTAAATACTGGTGTCACATTTGCTACCCTCCAATCCTCTGGTACTGTGGCAGATTTTAGCTGTAGGTTACAAATAATTACCAATAGTAGGTCTACAACTTCATTTTTTAGTTCCTTTGGAACTCTGGGATGAAACTAGTCCTGATGATTTGTTCTTATCGTGGTGGGTAAAATTATGGGATTCTGCTTCTGATGGGAATCCTGTGCCCCCTGACCAAAAGGGCAAAGGACCTAAAAGGATTTTTTTAAAATTAACCTTTCTTTTGATACCTCTGGTAATTATATTCCTGATCTTGTGGATCTGAAAATTGGTCCTTCTAGTTTGTTGTAGAATCTAAGGGTTTAAATAACCCTTTGATTTTCCTGTATTGCAACAATCCTTAGGTACTTTTGTTGATGAATGGGTGCTGCATCATCTGAGTCTTCATTTATGAAGATAGATACTTCTATTATTCATAGCAGTGAAAAAAACTGCAACTTGTCTATTGTTGTGAAACATGAACAAGATATAAATTGGTCCAATATTATAGCACTGAGACTTATGAGTGATTGTTGCATGCCTTTTAATTCCAAAACCTAAGGATGAGTGTAAATGTCTAACTATTTAATGGTTGATAATTTATCAGAAACATCCAGATAATGTGACAAATAGTCCTAAACCTTTAGAAGATCTAATTTTTTTTTACAAATGTGATGGAAGCACTGACCTCTTGGGACTGGAAGAGAGGGTTCAGGAAAGATTTATCTCAAGGTCTGGTCCCCATCATATATGGGAAACATCTGTTTGTTATGGTTATAATACAGGGTGGTAGGTAACAGCTAGAGTTGTGCGGCTGAATGATTCCTTCTTTCTGTATTGCAGCAGGTAATTTTGAGATCTGGATAACCCATTCCATACAGTCTAGCTCTCCAACAGAGTGCCCTTGATTTGTAACGGTGACAAGGTGTGCAAAGTTTCCACCAAATCTAATACAGGTACCATTTTAAAACTTTTGTTAGTGTGGAGACCTATTTAAGAACAAAGGTAGCCATAAGCATTTCTGGTCTTGCTGTGGCATCTCAGTGCAGCACAGATCACTGTGATAGGGAGGCAGAACAGAAAAGAAATGCCTTGAATTTGGATCAGAAGTATGATCAAAGGAGCGAGCGCTGCAGGACACACTTCCTAAAAATGACTGGAAAGATGTGGAAGGAAATACATTTAAAATAAAATACAGTAAAGGCTTAAGAAGCATGTGTCTGGAGAAATTTGTACTTGAAAATAAAAGCTGAAGTGATGCAGTAGCAAAATTGGATGGAAATGGTACTGCGGCAAGGTGGTCCTGCCCTAGCTGAGAATCACTGAAGGAGTAGGGACCCAAACTCACATTTTGGCATCCTTCCAACTCTGGCTTTCTCTTTATTCTTGCAGATGTTGGCAGTCTCCGTGGGTGTCTTTCACACTGACAGCTGTCTCTCCCCCCCTCCAGCGGGCCATCTACTTAAAGGCAGCCTGCCAGATGTGCAGATGGAGCAGAGGCGGAGCAGGCTGTCCCTGCTCCAAGGCTGTCCCACTGGTTGGAACATCCTGGAGCAGCACCAGCAGAGTGGGTAGCCTGGGGCAGTGGCTGGAGATGGGGCTGCTGTCTGTCCACTCAGCTAGGGGTTGCCCCGGCAATGCCATAGCATTCTGGGTGATCTGCCTGCAACACTATGGTGTGGGGGAGAGGGAGGGGCACCAGGAACATGGGCCCCAGCTGCTGCCAGGTCAATTTAAAATGGGCCCAGGTGCAGCTGCAAATGGGCAGATATGGGGGTGCACCCCCACATCCATATGAAAATACCGTGTAGCCGTTCCGCACTTTAGTGGCCCCATCACTCACTCTCTGCAGTCTGCCCTGGGTGTCTAAGGTCCTGCCGGAGGGCCTTCCGAACACTCTAACCCTTTCCCTGGGTGGGGTCAGAGTTCCCACAAATCACCCCCACCAGGTGGCTCAAGGAGCATCTCACCCTATTGGCTTCTAAATGGGACTGAAGCTGGCTGAGCTTTGCTTTGCCTTTAGAGTCCCAGACTGGGTTATGTGACTGACCCACTTCCAGTCAGGTTCTTAAGAGGAATGCCTTCCCTACACTTAACCCATTCCTGACCAGGCTCTTCTGACGGTGGTAGAGTCCTGCTGAGCCTGGGTTATTCATTCCATTGCTTCCATATAACTAGAGCTTGCCTTAAAATTTGTGGGACTCAAGGTGAAAATAAAATGCCACCCTCCATAGCCCTACCCCTTTAGCAGTTGACAGTCATGTGTTTGCTTACAAAAACAAAGTGTCTTAAGTGCACACACACACACTTACCTTTCCACCCGTGTGTTCACACAAACTTTCTCACTCGGACACCCCACTCCAGCAAGGGGAGATTCAAGGATTGGTGATTTATTGAAATTGAGGGGGGGCAGGACCCCACAGGAAGCAGCTGGCCCAGGAGCTGAGAGCTGCAGACAGAGAGAGCCTTGCAGAAATAGCCAGTCCTGGGGCCTTGGGAACATTTAATCTGAGGCTACCAGCACTGGTCTCACTGCAGGCTTCCCTCTAACCATGGACCCTGGGCCATGGCTCCTATTTGCCCTGCTTTGGTCTGGTTCTGCCTATAACCTTTGGTTGCCAGCTCTGTCGACCCCCCGAGCACCCACCACCTCTAGGGCACCGATGACCAGGGTTCCTAGTTTTCTGTTTAGCACAGAACAACAGAGAAAAATGCAGAATTTGTTTTATCAGAGAAAAACACAGAAAACATGAGGAAAACAGAGGAAAACATGAAATTCGGTTTTTTTCTGCTTGCAAAAAAATTCTGGCAGCGGCGGCAGCAGTGGAAATGTAAAGGAGACAGAAGCTCTGTGAAGGTTCTGGTGTTCACCTGCATCCGAGAGAAGAGATTTGGTACAAGAACACAGCAGCATCTAGCTTTTGGCAAGGCAGAGGTATGTTGGGTCTGTGCTGGTACTGGCAGGGAGGAGGGAGTTGGAGTGCCCCACCACCACCTGCAGAAGGAGAGACTTGGGCTCCATGCCAAGGCTAGCTGGTGTGGGATATTTTTTTACTTTGTTTGAGTGGCAGTGGCACCCAGTGCATCAACTTTTCACCCCCAAAATGAATAATTTGCAATAAACACTTTATAATTCTAATGGCTGAAAAACATAGATTTTGGTGTTTTTAATCAGAGAATTTAGGGGGGTGGGGTTTTCAGAGAATTTCCAATTTCTTGGCAGAGAAAACTTGAAACTCTGCTGATCTAGTAATGGTGTGCTGAACCCATTTGGGCCTGGGCCTGCAAGGATTTACACAAGCACGCTGTTAACAAGTACCTTCAACCGTTCACATCTTGAACTGGACATGAATTTTTCTAAAGACTAAGGGGGGAATCACACGTGCAGCAATTATGTGGATTTTTTAAAACTGGTTCTCAATAGTTCGCTGTTAACAAGTCCTGTTGCATTCACATGCATGCCATACCGATTTTAAGTACAGCGAAATAATGCATTCAGACCTTCTTGTAATACGTGCTTACCCGGCTGCTCAGTACGTTTCAGTTACAGGAAGTGCCCTGTGGGGAGCCGGAAGGTTGCTACTTTGTAGCAAAGTACAACTTTGCTACAACCTTTGCTGCAACCTTTGCAAACTTTGCAACAACCTTTGCTACAACCTTTGTAGCAAAGGTTGCTACTTTGTAGAATCAGGGAATAAAAACGGAGAGCCTGAGGCTGCTGGAAAGAAGCCCCTCGCATAGTGAGGCGCGCTGCTTCTCTCCCTGGTTTCTTTCCGGTATCCCGCTGCTGCTACTGCTGCAGCACTACGGTAGAGGCAGAGGCAGATGATTGAAAGTCCCTTGGAGGGAAGAACTTTTTTGGGGAGAAGCATGGAGGGGAAACATGGAGGGGAAGAACTTTTTTGGGGAGAAGCTGGCTGCAGCCTGCACCCAGCGAGGCAACTACAGGGCTCCAGCTGGTCTCACTGCTTCCGGTAGGGGCAGGAGTAAAACAGCGCACTTGGAAGCACGGTTGCATTCACATCAGAAAAGATTACACACTAGTTAAAACCAGTACGATGTTGCTTTCACACTGCTGTTAAGTGCGGATTTATTGAAAACGGACAGCAAAAAGGTAGGTTTGAGTAGCTTTTCAACACGCATTGCTTTAGTGCGATATTGACTCCATTTAATCGAATTTAGGTGTTCAGACAGGCATGAAACATTAGTTTTTTAAAAAAAATCGCACAAATCAGAACGTCTGAATCCCCCCTAAGAGCCTTATCCTACAAACACATATGTCCATAATTAGAGTTTAATGAGGCTTTGTATAAGTGTTTTCAGGATCATGGCATTCTGGCTTTGCTGAAGTCTTTTCACAGTGTACTGTAATATGCCGGCATAAATCCTTATAGGACTGAGCCACAGTAACCTACAAGGCTAAACAGCAATTGAAAAATTAGGTTCTAGATCACATTATGCAAGAACATTGTCACCAGACGGGGTTGGGAATGGACATGCTACATGTTTGGGCATTGTATAATTGTGAATGCCTGACTTGTTTACCGGATTGTTATGTTCTCTGTATTTGAATAAGGCACATGGCATTGTACTCTTGAATTAGGGGCAGAGGCAGGACCTCGAGCCAAATGGGGGTCTGATATTCACAGATTTCCCACAGAATCCCCCTCCTCCCAATGCAGAATTTCCAGCCTGGGCTGGGGAGATGCAGGGCAGGAGGTTCCACGTGGGGAGGAAGATGAACTAAACCCTGCCAGGGCTCGTATCCCCCCTGCCTGGTAAATGAACAGATCTAGCAGAGGAGGTGGCGGCTTCCTTGAGCACTTTTCAGCTGCTCCTTCTGGCCACTTCCTGGCCCCTACTAACAGGGCCTCCCAAAGCAGCACGGCCAGAACCGGCCCATGGATAACGGATCATGAGTATACCCAGCTTAGGGAGAGCCAAATAAGGGAACCAAGTGATGTTATAAGCTTGTGTGTTTGCTCTTTACACTTATTTGGTTGCTTTTGCATGCCATAACCTTACCTTTGTCAAACCTTTCTCACCAATTGGCTTTGTTCTTATACTTCGTTAGAATAAACTGTCTTTCTTTTACCACAGTGCGGTGTGCACAGTTCAATGCCCCTTAGATCTCCAGGGAAGTCTACCCAGAGAAACTCTATCCTTCTTCCAAACCCAAACTAACCACTCTGCCACTCTGGGCTGCCTGACCCCATGGGGGTACAACTGGCAGCATCAGGGAGCAGGGGCACCTAGTAGCGGGGACCAGGAGCATCTGCCCGGGTGTAGATAGCTGGTCAGAGGCTAGAGTGGAAGCCCCGCCAAGCTGAAGCCCTGCTCAATCCGTCACAAACATACAGGCAAATGCAGCACTAAGGGACTCCCTGAAAAGATCTTTGAGACATAACTTCTAGCTCCTGGACAAATGTGGAATTTTATTTATTTATTTTTATTTTAAAAACTTTATACCCTGCACCTCCTGCAGGGTGGCTTACAATCTAAAAAGACATATTAAAAAACAGATATAAAAACTCTTACAGGGAGGATAAACAAAAACAAGACAATAAACCCTCCCTCGCCCTCCCCGTCTCCCTCATCAAAAGCCTGATGGAACAGCCAGGTCTTACAAGGTCGGCTAAAAGAGGAGAGGTCCAGGGCTACCTGGGTCTCTACAGGGAGGAAGTTCCACAGCCTTGGTGCAACCACTGAGTAATGCTCTCTCCATATTGGCCTCCCGGGAAACCAGAGGGACCTCAAGAAAGGCGCCCCCAGCCGACCGCAGGGGCCAATCCAGAGCCTGGGGATGGCGGGGAGTGAGGTGGTCCCGCAGGTAACTAGGGCCCAAGCTGTGTAGTGCTTTAAAGGTTAACACCGACACCTTGAATTGGGCCCAGAAGACTACAGGCAGCCAGCGCAGAGAACGGGGCACTGGTGTATTATGCTCCCAGCAGCCTGTCCCCGTAAGGAGAAGAGCCGCTGCATTCTGCATTAGCTGCGGTCTCCGAGCCGTCGTCATGGGTAGCCCCAAGTAGAGCGCATTACAGTAGTCCAGTCCTGAAGTGATAAAAGCATGGATGATAGTGGAGTTGGAGTCGGAATCTGAGACATATGGTCAAAGCCAACCAACGTAATCCCAGGCAACCCCTCCACACACACACACACCCCACACACACTCAAGGACCTCTGTCCAACAGGTCACACCACACAGAGTTGGAGAAAAAAATACAAATCCAATTTAATATAATAATATATATAAAAAATATTAATGAAAATAATCAGACACTACAATAAACCAATGATCAATGTCCGTATACATAAACAAATACAATTATAAAACAAGACACCTACAAGATGTTCAGCACAAAAAAAATACAATATTGATGAATGATGTCTATTCAAAGCCCAAATGCGTTTCGGGGAATTTATCAGTAATATATTTAGAAAAACCACACTTTATTTCTTGCTCTCTGGGTGCTTCACGCTGTAATCCCACAAATAACTTCTCTCTTAAAACATATTTCTCATTCCTATAGGCAGGGCAGTCTCCCAGAAACTACTGATGTGCATTCCTGCATGTAATGTACTGGAACGCACATAATTTTTCTAAATATATTACTGATAAATATATTACTGATAAATCTTGCATAATAAGTGTTGAGTGCCGTCATTATTGTCCACTGAAGAAGGGGGGGTTTATTCCCCAAAACGCATTTGGGCTTTGAATAGACATCATTCAACAATATTGTGGGGTGTTTTATGTGTTGAACACCTTGTAGGTGTCTTGTCTTATAATTGTATTTGTTTATGTATATGGACATTGATCATTGGTTTATTGTAGTGTGTGATTATTTTCATTAATATTTTTATATAATTATATTAAATTGGATTTGTATTTTTTCTCCCACTCTTTTTGTGTGGTGTGACATATAGTTGAAGCCTCTGCACTAGATGTAATTGGTAGAATGCGCCCCTCGTCACAGCCCCCCACCTGACCATCAAGGCAGAGCTGGAAATTGATTAGTACTCTGGCTCCAAGCCTGGGGAACCAACGGGGGCAAACCCCATCAACGATGGGGGATGCCACACCCGCCTTCCAAACTGGCATCACTTCCATCTTATCGGGATTCAGTTTGTCAGCTCTCCTCATCCAGTCCCCCACAGCTGTCAGACACTGGGTAAGCACCAAGACTGCTGAGCCTGGGTCAGATGTAAAAGAGAGGTAAAGTTGAGTGTCATCAGCGTATTGATGACACCAAACGTTAAACAGTCTCACGACCTCGCCCAGCAGCTGCATATACACATTGAACAGGAGAGGGAATCTTGCAGGACTCCACATGAGAGGTCCAATAACCCCGAACACAACCTGCTAGGTTCTTCCAGTGAGGAAAGAGCAGAACCATTCAAGGACAATCAATGGGGTCAATTGGAAAAAAAACAGACGAGATGTAGTTGAAATAGAGAGAGTCTATTAGAACTGGCAGGAGAACATGTGAAAGTCTTGAATGCTACATATTCTGCTTTGACTGCTTGGGAGGGAGTAATTCCACTTCTCTCTCACACACACACCAGCTAGTGGATTTCCTCCCCGGAGGAGCGGGGAGGGCTCCAGGAGGGTCTACTGCACAGACATCTGCTTGTTTGGACAGGCTTTATGCCATTTTCACTGGTTGGAAGCAGCCACTGGAGTGGCAGCAGCAGCATGGAGCCACCCACTGGGGTCCCCTGCACCACTCCTGCTGGTCTGTCAAGTCACTGACCCCTTGGTTTCCTGCCACTGAGCACTGGGGGTACGGATTCCAGGGCAGAGGGTTTAAAGGGTTTGCCTCTCAACAGTGGCATCCTACCTCTGATATTCTGGATGTGATTGGTTACAAGAGCTTCTGGCTTATCCCTCAACAGAGATTGTTGAGCAAACTAAGTGGTCATGGGATAAGAGAGAGTTCTATCATGGCTTGGTAGCGGATTATAATAATAATAATTATTATTATTATTATTGCCAAGCATTTATATAGCACCAGCAATGTACTTGGTGTTTTACAAAGTAGTGGAATAGACACGGTCCCTGCCCTAGGGCTTACAATCTGAGAGACTGGGGAACAGAGGGAGAGACAAGGAGTGTAACATTCACGAAGATGCGAGGTCCCAGGTGGACGTACTTGGCTTGGTTACATCGAGAATGATGGCTGGCTGCTCCATGTGGTGAGGATATGAGTACACAGACCTCAGGTAACATTGTACTGGACAGAGGGTATCAGCAGGAGTTATGTGAGGGGAGCGAGGAGACTGGGAGGGCAGAGTGGAAGAGGTGGATCTTGAAGAGGGATTTGAAGGTATGAAGGGAGGGGGCGAGGCGGATGTGGGCAGGGAGGGAGGGAGTTCCAGGCATGGGGGGCAGCTAGGGAGAAGGGATGAAGGCGATTAGGGAAGCAGAGGAGGGCAAGAGAGGGGACAGAGGAGGAGCAGAATTCACGAACTGGAGTACGGAGGGAAATTAGTGCAGAGAGGTAGGGGGAGCGAGGTTGTGAAGAGCTTTACAGGTGAAGACTAGAAGCTTGTGCAGGATTAATTCAGGAAGGGGGAGCCAGTAAAGAGAGGAGAGGAGGGTCATGTGGTCAAAGCGACAGGTGAGGTGGGTGACACTGGCAGCAGAGTTTTGGACGGAGATAAGGGGAGAAAGGGGAGAGTGGAGGAAGCCAGTGAGAAGGAGGTTACAGTAACTGAGGCGAGAGATGACCAGGGAGTGAACAAGGGTTTTGGCAGAGGAGACAGAGAGAAAAGGGCAAATCTTAGCAATGTTATGGAGGAAGAAGCGACAGGATTTGGCAACAAAGTCAATGTAGGGTTTAAAAGAAAGGGGTGAGTCAAAGATGAAGCCTAAGCTATGGACTTGGGGGATGGGAAGGATGGTGACCCCATCGATGAGGATCAACAGGGAGGGGGGAAGATAAGGAGTTCAGTTTTAGCCATGTTGAGTTTGAGTTGACGTTGAGACATCCAGGTAGAGATATCAGAGAAGACAGCTGGTGAGGCGAGCTTAAGATGGTGAGAGAGAGGGAGTCGAGAGAGAGAGAGTTGAGTGTCATTAGCATAGAGGTGATATTGGAAGCCATGGGAGGCAATGAGTTTGCCTAGGGACAGGGTGTAGATAGAGAAGAGGAGAGGGCCAAGGACAGAACCTTGGGGAACACCAACCGAGAGGGGAAGGAATGAGGAGGTGGAGTTGGCAAGAGATGCATTGAAGGAGCGGTCAGAGAGTTAGGAGAACCAGTCAAGGACAGAGCCACGGAAGCCAAGGGAGTTAAGTGAGTCCAGCAAGAATGTGTGTTCAACAGTATCAAAGGCAGCAAAGAGGTTAAGTAGGACAATAATGGAGTAGAGGTGATTAGATTTAGCCACAAGATCATTGGTGATCTTAGTGAGAGCAGTTTCAGTAGAGTGAAGGGGGCGGAAGCCAGATTGGAGGGGGTCAAGGGAGGAATTGGCAGAGAGGAAGTCAAGGCAGCAGGAGTAGACAACACGTTCAAGAAGCCTGGAAGCAAAAGGAAGGCGTGACAGGATGGTAGCTAGAAGGGTCAGAGGGGTGAAGAGTGAACTTCTTGAGGGTAGGAGAGACAGTGGCATGGAAGGGAAAGAGCCAGTATTTATTTATTTATTCATTCAATAATTTATATCCCGGTCCCTCCAGCCCTACGGCAGCTCAGGTTGGCTCACAAGTAAAGAGGGAGAGGTTGTTGATGTGCAGGAGGGAAGAGGCGGCAGTGGAAGCAACAGAGGTCAGGAGGCGGGAGGGATGGGATCAAGAGGGCAAGTGGAAGGGTTGGAGGAGGAGAGCAGGGAGAAGATTTCCTCAAGGGAGGTGGGAGGGAAGGAGGACAGGAGAGAAGGAGGGGGAGGAGGGAGAGGCAAGGGAGTAGGAATTGGAGAGGAGTGGGAAGTGACATCAAGGCAGATCTTGTCTATCTTGGAGATGAAGAAGGAAGCAAGATCCTGAGCAGAAAGGGAAGAGGGAGGAGGAGGACAGGGGGACTAGAGGAGGGAGTCAAAGGCGGAGAACAGGCAGTGAGGGTCCCGAGAACAGGACTCAATGCAGGAGGTGTAGTAATGCTGTCTAGCAAGGGAGATAGCAGAAGTAAGGGAGGAGAGAGAGAATTTGAGGTGAAGCAAGTAAGCATATGAGTGGGATTTGCACCAGAGACATTCAGCAGCACAGGTGCAGGAGCAGAGGTGGCAGATACTGGGAGTGACCCAAGGACTGGGGTTGTGGGAGTGGGCAGGGCAGGAGGAGAGGGAGGCAAGGGAAGGGAGTCAAGGGTGGAGGAAAGAGGCATTGAAAGCTGAGATGGCAGAGTCCGGGGAGGAGGAGGAGAAGACTGAGGAGAAGGGGGGAGAGAGAGGAGGCAAAGTCCAGAGCGTTAATGGCCTGCAGGTCACGGAAAGGGCATGGAGATGGGGAAAAGGAAGGGGGGCAGTGGGAGACATTGAAAGAGGCAAGGAAGTGGTCAGAGATGGGATGAGGATCGAAGGAGAGATCAGAGACAGAGCAGTTCCTAGAGAAGACGAGGTCAAGAGAACATCCATTAGCATGGGTGGGGGAGTTGGTCTAAAGGTGGAGATTGAAGGAGGAGGCTAGTGAGAGGAATCGAAAGTTGGAGGGCTGGGAAGGGACATCAACGTGAATGTTGAAGTCACCGAGGAGGAGATTGGGCGTATTGTCAGAGAGGAAGAAAGTGCACCACGACTCGAATTCAGAGAGAGAGAGAGCGAGCCAGGGTGGCAGTAGATGACAGTGACATGGAGATGGTGGGGGAAGTAGAGGCACACAGTGTGAGCCTCAAAGGAAGGGAAGGATGGTGGGGAGGAGAAAGCGGTTGGAATTTACAGGAATTAGTGAGGAAGGAGGCCCACACCACCACCCTGACCTTCAGTGTGGGACTGGTGAGAAAAGGAGAGACCCCCAAAGGAGAGGGTAGCAGGGGTGACAGAGTCGGAGAGGGAGATACAAGGAGCTGGAGGGAGAGAGGAAGAGATTATGGATGTAGACGGCTTTATTGGCAGAGGTGTGACAGTTCCAAAGGGAGCAGGAGAATGGGAACTAGAGATGGGACACTGGGGAGAATACCGGATACCAGATTTACTGGTATCGGATCTCCCCGGTATTGGATTTACCGGTATCAGCATGCCGGATTTTTAACATTGGCCGCTTTATCCGTTTTTTTACATTGCAGCCATTCGCTTCAATCGAGAGAGAGAGAGAGAGAGAGAGAGNCAAACTGTTAAAAACAGGCCTGTTGTGTATGTGCATGGACTTCGCTGGCAGTGGAGCCCTTGGCCCATGGGGGCCAAACTGAGAGATTGTGTTTGGCAAGGCTTTTTGTAACTTGGAGCTCAAGATGCTGGTTTGCTGCAGGGCCAAGGGGGCTTTGCTGGCAGTGGAGCCCCCTTGGCCCATGGGGGCCAAACTGAGAGATTGTGTTTGGCAAGGCGTTTTGTAACTTGGTGTCTCTGCTACTCTTGCGGATTGCAGTTTCATTGTGTTTATATTCTGATCCAAAGTATGGTAGAAGTTATCTGGATAATTGGCGATTCCTACATTCGCCGTTTGGAGCAGTTTGTCCATGAAAAGGGGCTTACCTTTTCCTCAGGCAACCAGAATTATGACATCTGGTGGTTTGGAAGAGGAGGCATGAGATGGCACAAGATCATTCCAACGTTGGATAGGATTCAGAGGAGACGTGATGTTGCACCTCCAACGGGAATCATGATCCAATGTTGTGGAAATGATGTTGGTGACCTCACCGGTGTAGAGTTGGCGATTGCCATGAGACATGATCTGCGCCGTATCATCCACTCCTTTCCAAGGAGCAACATCTTAGTGTCAGATTTAATTGAAAGAGCAGTCAATAGGAATGCAAGGTCAAGCCTGACTGATTCTGCTGCACTTCGTCAGTTGAGGAAATCGATGAGAAATGTGAACAGACTAGTGGATGCTTTTCTGCATCATGAAAGGAGGGCTACTACAATCTGGCATAGGTCCTCGAGACATCAGCTATCCCTGTACGATGTTGATGGAATTCATCTATCAAGAGCAGGACAGTTACGTTTCTTTCAAGCACTCCGAGAAAGCCTTAGTCAACACATTTGAAGACTTTAGTACTGTACACATACTATATAAGTTAATGGAGGCTTGAATTGATTGTCTCTGGTGGTTTCCTCTTGTCCCCCAAAAGACCAAGTGTAGGGTAAATATTTTTTAAAAAGGTTTCTAAATAAAGTATTCCATAAATTGTTCTTTTTTTACTGTCTTGGTTAACTCTTGCATGGGACAGTGGATTACAAAGAAAGGATCGGTTTGCATATGTGAAATTAACTAATTTTTTTCTTTACACATTAAGACATCACTTTCAGGTGAGGGACAAAAGGTAAGGTTGGGGAGGAATGTTAATATCGTTGAGAGAGTGCTGCTAGTGCCAAATCCCCATCTTTTCTTTTTTCAGAGCCTACACTTCAAAAATGAATACCGTGGACGCTCTTCTCACGAAGCCATTCACCACGCTGACTTATGAAGAGAAACGGCAGATCAACTACATGGGACCGCACTGTCCAAAACTGCAAATCGAACAAGCTGCACAGGACAGGGGGAAAGGCTATACACACAGGTTCCACACATCCTGGTACGAGAAGTTCTGGTGGCTATGTGGCAGTGTTTCCAAAAAGTCGTTCTGTTTTCCTTGCCTGCTGTTTGGTGGTGACGCAGCATGGACAAAGACGAGTGTCAAGGCCATTAATCACCTGTCTGAGAAGGCACGAAGCATGACGCATGACTCTTGTAAAAGCCACCTTGACAACTGCCTAAACCTGTCACAGTTGGAAAAATCAAACATCGCCAAGAGACTCAATGAAGGGTACCATGTGGCTGAAAGGAAACACAATGAGGACATTGATCGAAAAAGATACATCCTCTTCAGAATAAAAGACTGCATAAAGTTCTGTGGTGCACATGAATTGGAGCTACGTGGACATGACGAAAGCGAGGGATCTGTCAATCCAGGGTTTTTTTGAGGTGTGATAGATCTACTTGCCACAGCTGACAGTATGCTACAGCAACATTTGAAGACTGCAACTGTCTTCAAGGGGACTTCGAAAACCGTGCAAAACAAACTCCTGGACTGCATGCTGCACACTGCTCGTGACCACATAATTACCGAAATAAAAAATGCAGATTTTGTGGCTATCGAAGCTGATGACACCACAGATGTCTCAACCGTCTGCCAGTCTGTCATGATTTTCCGCTACATCGATGGCAGGGGTTCAACCGTTGAACGTTTTTTCAGCTTCACACACTTGACAGACTCCCGTGCAGAAACAATCACTGAGTCCTTGCTTGAAAATCTCAATGCTGCTCTCCCAAGGGTCTCTGACAAACAAAAACTCATAGCTCAGAGCTACGATGTAGTGAGCGTGATGCGTGGAGAGCATGGTGGAGTCCAGAGGAAGATAAGGGATGTGTACCCGAACACACACTTTGTTCACTGTTTCGCCCATCAGCCGAACCTTATTGTGCAGCAAGCCGTATCCCAAATAAGACAAGTAAGGATTTTCTTTCAAAGTCTGTCTGGTATCCCTGCTTTCTTCAGCTCTTCTCCAAAAAGGACTGAAGTTATAGATGTGGTGGTGAAGAGAAGGCTCCCCAAAGTAGCTAAAACACACTGGAACTTCAGTGTGTGCACAGTCGAGGTCATCTATGAGCACAGAGAGGACCTGGTCGAGTGCTTTGAACAAATACGACTAGATAGTCGTGATGCCAAGACTGGTATCGAGGCCAGGTCATACATGACCATATTGGAATCTGACGGGGAGTTCCTCTACTTCTTGTCCTTGTTCCACAGAATCATGCCGCACGTGGACATACTTTACAAGGAGCTCCACAAAAAAACACATTGACTCTGTAGGTATTCAAAGATATACCGCTGACTTCGTAAGAGCCATTGATAAAGTGAGGGACTCCATTGGAACTCTGCGCTCGGAGCTGCCGGAGAACGCTCGGATGCACAGAAGTGTGCCTAGCATGGACACGCTAGAGCAGATCGCTGTGGAAGTGTGTGATATTATAATCTCACATGCAGGTGACAGATTTCAATTCATGAAACATCTAGAGAGTGCAACTTTGGTGCAGGGCACTTTGTTTCAAAGGCACAGTGAACACTTTCCCATCCAAGCATTTAATGCAGCAACGCAAGTCTACCCAATGCTGGAGCGAGACCGACTGAGGAGTGAGCTTGGGACTTTGTATGACAGGTCAGAATTCCATTCTGCCAAAGATGCCTCTGCGCTACTTGCTGTGTTGACCGAAGACAACTTAGACAAATCTTTCTCAGAGGTGGTTAAACTGCTGAAGATTGTCATGACAATGCCTCTCACAACTGTTGAAGTGGAACAAAGCTTCTCAGCTCTAAAAAGAATGAAAACCTTTCTGAGAAGTACCATGACAGAGGACCGTCTGAGTGCTCTAGCAATGCTGTCTATTGAGCAAGCCATGGTGAGGCACATTCCAGACTTCAACAACAAAACAATAGACCTGTTTGTACAACGCAAGGAACGGCGAGCAAATTTCCAGTACAGCGCTGAACAGACCTGAAGATGATCTATTCTGGACAGTGACTCGCACAATCAGAAGACCTGTGTTGCATCCATCACGCTCCAGCCTGCATGGTCTTTGTCCTGATTAGGGAGACGCATGCCAACGTGGACGCTTTACCCAAGTAATGCTTCCCGGGCTTCTTCGAGGACAGAGCACATACAGGAAGACCAATTGCACTAAAGAACCACCACCATGAATAAACCCAGCACCCAAAGGGCACCACGTGACAGTGACGGCACACAAGGTGGAGGGAGGTATTTCTGGCAGCTGCAAGTGGAGAATGAAAGCCAGCAGAGGACATCCCACGGTAAAGATAAGTATGCTTCTTTCTTAAGTTTAAAATGTTGAGTTAAAAAGTTAGGTCTTACATTACAGTTAAACTGTAAACAGTTTAAACAGCTTAGAGTTTAACACTAGTGAGAGTTCTTAAGAATGGTTGGTCCTAATGTAGTTTAGAAATGTGTTAGAATTTAGAAATATTTTGTTCCTAATTAGTTTAGAAGTAGAAGTAGTTTAGAAGTATGCACTAGTACTTTGTTGCTCGCTCTGTGTCCCTGCCCTGGCCATAGGCCCACCCCTGCCCCCAAGAAGAGATACAGTGGGCATTCATTGGGAGAGGGTGGAACCTCTTCTTGGGGGCAGAGGCGGGCCCATGGTCAGGGCAGGGACACAGAGCGAGCAACAAAGTGCTAGTGCATAACAAAAAAAGGATAAATAGGTAGACACCTGTTAGAGTTCTTTTAAAATTGTTTAGTTTATGTAGTGTAGATGTAGTTCTTTAAAAATGTTTAGCTTATGTATTTTAGAAGTAGTTAAGAGTAGGTGGCTTTGGACCTGCCCCCGCCCCCAAGGAGAGGTACAGTTGGGCATTCATTGGGAGGGTGGAACCTCTCCTTGGGGGCAGGGCCAGGCCAGGGACACCGAGCCTCAAAGTCCATAGGAAAAAAAGGATAAATAGTTTAACACTTGTTAGAGTTCCTTAAAATTGTTATTGCTAATGTAGTTTAGAAGTAGTTAGTTATAGATGGCTTTGGACCTGCCCATGGCCGAGGGACACCCTAAAGTCTTGTGGCACCCCCAACAAAACGTATGGGCTCCAGAACCCCAGCTATGGGGGCCTCTACACCAACTGGCCCCACCACCACTGTGCCTCCAGATGCAGTGTTTGACTTTAGGAGTCACAGGGCTTCTATAGGTCCAATGAAGCCTGAAGTCACACTGTGTCTAAGACCAGCTGTGGGACCTGAACAGTGAATGGACTGGAAGGCTACCCTAGAAAACTACAGGCAGCCAAGGACAGCATGAAAATGAAGAGTGTTCAGGATAATGATAAGTGATGGCATGGGGATTGGGAGGGTCCTGGACCTCTTCTTTGAGGGAGAGGTCCACAAAGAAGCAAAAATAAAAATGTCATTCAAAATGAAAACATCTAAATTAATTTGCTTATTTTTTCTATCTAGTTTGTCTGAGATCTGGCATGCTTCCACACCTCGCCTCACTCTCCTTGTGAACAGAGGAGAAAGTAGGTAGGAGCGCAGCAGAAGAGAAGGCTGCAGACAACAAGGAAACCCTTTCCCCCTGTTCCCCACTGAACCTATCTCTTCCTCCTTCCTCTTCTCGTGCTCCAAAACCAAACCCTTTCCCTCCTACTTCTCCTCTGTCCTATTCTTATCTTCCCTTTCATTCTCTTCTGATTTGGCTTGTTGCAGAACAGGGAGCTAACTCAGTCCTCCCAAGTTCTCCAAGCCAGAAGGAAGGCTTGTCCCAAAGCCTACACCTTCAGAAGACTACAGGTGGCCAAACGTGCCATGAAAATCGTGGATTCGAGGGTTCAGGATAAAGGTAGGCGATGGCAACGTGATATATTTTTTTAACCTAGTATGGTTAATTTGGACACGGTGGGAAAGAGAGCGTACAGGACCACCAGTAAGAGGGTTCTCTATCCCCTGGTGGCAGTGCTTCATACAGCAGCATTCCCAGCATTAAGAAATGTAATGTCCATCCAATGTTAACGCTGGGAACTCCTTGCTGCTGGGTTATGCCGCGCCACTGGCCCACTGTTGCCCTGGCTCCGCCCCTAGGCTCGCCGGCCTTACTGCCCCCTCCAACCTCAGAACCCACCAGCCACCCCTGATGCTGGGCTAGATGGACTGCTGGTACAAACCAGTATGGCACTTATGTTCTTATAGATGATGAATTTTAAAATATCCCACATACTTTACTTGTCACCTGAAGTCAATTGATTTTAACGTGACCACAGGTATGTTACAGAAGTGTCTTTGACCACACAATCCTGGGACCATTTTACTCACAATGAGTCCTACTAACTTCAAGGGAACTACTCATGAGTAAGTTTCAAAACTGTGGTCTTCATGATCAATTTGACCCCACCATGTTAGACCATGTGCAGGGATGAATTGGGCCTCATGGATTTTACTAACCAAATTTTGCCTTGAGTAGCATCCATCCAATCCTACTGAAGGCTACCTGGGTTTAACAGGGGTACAGCTTGGCTTTAAGAATCCTTGTTACTTTGTAGTGATGGAAGAGAAGAATCCAGCAAATCCTGGGCTGAGTTTTTAGTGCTAGCAGTCTTAAGGAAGCACACCCATTAAAAAACCCTAGGTTGTAAAAGAATCAAATCTGAGAATTAGCAATAAATGCAAAAC
Source organism: Sphenodon punctatus (assembly GCA_003113815.1). Lineage (NCBI taxonomy): Eukaryota > Metazoa > Chordata > Lepidosauria > Sphenodontia > Sphenodontidae > Sphenodon > Sphenodon punctatus. The sequence continues at coordinate 379,797 of QEPC01015038.1, forward strand.
CCTTGGTGCCCTATTTAGGCTTTGATCCTCAAAATGTGGTCTTGGAGCAAGCCCCATGCACTTCAATAGGGCTTGTGCTTCTTTTCCAGCACTTTGAGTATAGGAGTCTTTGTTACTTTCTGGGGTTAGGAGCAGTAAGGTGGGTTTAGTAATTATTTCAGCTATCCAAACAGAACATTCACCATTGCTCAGTCACTCACCATGTGGATTTTAAAGGGATTCCCTTCATTTGTATTCTCCATCAAGGCAGCCTTGAGGAATTTAAGGTCCTGGTAAACTCTTTTTCCCTATGTCAAACTTCTGAGGGTGTTTGACTTTGGAAATAAAGCTGTGTTTAGGTTTGTGTGTTGTAGCAAAAGCTACATATGTTGTTCTAGTTACAAAACCACCTTGGTTTTGGATTAGAGCAAGGGTGGGGAACCAGCCTCTAGCTATTTCTTCATTTCCAGTTTCTGGATCTGACCCCTGTCTCAGTCCCTACCATCAGGCACAAGAGGAGTGCAGTCTGGGGAAAGACAGAGATAAGTGTTTACTAAAGGAGAGGGGCTGGATCCAAAAGTCAGATCCATGGTCCAGGCTGCACCCACCCACCCAAATGTTTTATCTCAGCATACTTTTCCTATATTTATTTATTAAGTTTTTTAGCCTGCCCTTCCTGCAAAGGCTCAAGGTGGATGACAGACACACACAAAATATACACACATAAGAACACACACAAAAACCACAAAAACAATTTAAAAATAGATATCCATCTCTTTCTGTGGTCTTCACCTTGCAGCACCTTATCCATGTCCTGGAATTTTTTACTAATTACTGTCTCAGTTAATGCTTCTGTTTTGGCACAGAATTAACTGGGACTCCACAGATGAAGCATGAATATGAAATGTGTATTTGGGGTAATGTTGGTCAACATCTCTATTTTTTGGTGTAACTCGGTGGCCATTTTTAAATTGACAAGCAATGAAAATGTTCCCAACTTCTGGCCTTCAGTTACAGCAAATGCAAACTTTTCATTTTCATATCGCTGTAGGCCTTTGTACATTCCCTGCTACTTCCATGTTTAAACACAAACATCAAATGGGAGAATTGTGCCCACAGAGCATAAGATTAAGTCTTTAAAATTCAGTTGAAAGACACAAGTGTTCTCTCTCTCCTTTCTGCTGGGGAGAGGAAAATGACTTGGGAGTCCATGTTGTTTGTTTTACAACTATTGATTCTGGGTTTTACGGATTCCAAACCTTTACAGAAAAGTAAGTTTTCCACCATGCTCCCTTGTAGCATTAAGACAACATTTTATTTTACCATTAAACAACTCTGAGCCTGCTTAAGAGAATTAGCTGGTCAGGGAAAAGTAAGCCTGAGGGTTACCATTATATGCAGAACTGGAGCAGAGCATGCAGCTTCCTGCATTTTAAAAATGCAGTTGCACGTCCCTTAAACAGCCTACAACTGAGCTGTTACACACTCCACTTTCCAAGCCCTTGACCCTGTGATTCTTGCATATACCTTGCTACTCTTGCTTACTCCTTTGTGTTTTATGGAAGAAAGTCCTTTGGATAGGGAGGTGCTGAAGGATTGTTTCCTCACTGAGTCCTTTTAGGAAAACAGGCCATCCGCTCTCCATCAAACTGGCAAGAGTTGTGAGTAGTTTCACTCCCTCCTTTCCTTTCCCAGTGTCTAGAGCAGTACATCCTGCTTTTGGTGCCGCAAAGTTCTGCCTACAAGCCCCTATGTTTGCTTGCTGTTGCTCTACTGTCTTGCAACTGAAAACAAAAGGCTTGTTCAAGGAACTGAAACAGTGCAGGAGGGAAAAGTTTTGTGTACTCTTTGGGAAGATAAACCACAGTCCTGAAAAGATTTATATGTATATTTAGCTTCACATGCTGAATTTGAATGGTCCTCAGTGGGAGTACTCACAGAGCACAATACTCCACCCACTGAAGGCAGTGGCAAAATTATCATTGGGTGTTTTTAAATGAGCAAGGTGATGGATGGGGGGGGGGGGCATGGCTCTACTGCAGAGTGCTGCCCACGCAGGTGGAGAGCCATTTTAAACAGGCAGCTTCCAGCATGGCTTCTGTGGCTATGGAGGCTGCCACCACACACTCCCCCTGCCATGGACCATGGGGGAGGGGAAAGCGTGCCCGGTTGGCCTTTTCAAGTGACATGTAAGCAGGCGTGAGCGCTGGGGAACCCAGGTTCCTCAGCGCTCCCAGCCAGGGCTTGTGACGTGCAAAGGCTACTTCCCCATCCACATTACTGAGTGGCAGACCTGTCTACTGGCGTGGCTGGCTGCTGCTGTTCATATGGGCAGGGGTTCCCTGGCTGCCCATTGCCATGCCTCCATTTGGCTTGCCCCATGTGGAGCACTCTGGATTTCCTAGCAGTGCTCCACGAGTGGGTGCTCCGTGGCTCAGGGGAACACGCATCCAGTCGTTCCACCTTCAGATGGGCAGTTGGATCCGTGGCTCCTGGGTGGCGATGCAGGGTAGCATCTTGTTTGAAAATACCTATTGGCTTTAATGATGAAGAATTGTGCCTCTAGACTTTGATCCTCCACCAACTTAATCATAAACTCTATGGGCACAATTCTTCCATTGAAGTCAATGGGAGTTTTTCCACTCACTTCAGTGGGTGGAAGATTACACCCTTAGGATGTGATCCTCACTCCACTAAAGTCAGTGAGTTTTGCCTTTAAGTTCAGTGCAGTCAGGTTTGCATGCTAGACTGAAAAGCTGCAGGTCATGTTCTAATGAGAACCAACGTAGCGTCATAGATATGGTGCCGGACTTGGACCTAGGAAGCCAGGGTTAAAATCCTGCCCTTGTCATGAACTTGCCTTGGGCAAATCACAACCTTTCAGCCTCAGTTTCCTATCTGTGAAATAGGAATACGTCTGTGTCTGTGTCCCCCTTATCTGTGTCCAGCTTAGATTGTAAGCCCACTGGGCAGGGACCTGTCTCAGAAAAATCTGTGACTGTAAAGCACTGCATATGCTTAGCGGCACTATAGAAATGACAAGTAGTAGAACAGAGGCAAAACAATGTGACTGACTACTTTCAATTTAATTAAATCAAAGTAACTACTCCCCTTTGGTAGCATTCAGATGAACAGAGTAAACCAAAGTAATAATGTATTAATTTCCCTCTTAGTTGAGATGTAATGATGATTGAACTCAGTACAGAGGCAGTGCAATGCTCCTCCATTCAAGTCAATAGGATTGTCTTCATTTCCCTAAAATTAGCTTTTTGTTGGAAAGGGGGTACCCATCTCAGTAGAGATGGTAAAATCCTCCTCCATCAAAGTCAATAGGAGTTGAGCTGGTTACTCTAATGGATGCAGACCCTAACGGATGCCAAGTGTTAAGATTTTTCTATTTTTGTGTCTGTTTTGAAAAGAGATCTCCTGCTTGCAGTCAGCTGTCTGGGTATTTGGTGGCTTTACATCTCTTTCCATTATGGGTAAGGGTCTTCTCTGTGTAGTATTTAAATTTTTGTTAAATGCATATTATATCTTACCTTTTTATTCTTCATTCCCCTCAGTTCTGAAGACTACTTGAGACTGCTCTTATGGTCTCTCTTCACATCTCCCTCCAGAGGTAGATTGCTACTACCTGTTAAATTTTACTGATCCATGGAGATTATTTAATGAGGGGGAAAAGTAGGTTACTAACCAACAACTGGAAAATATTACCTCCACATTCAGCCTCTTCAGTGTCGATAGTGCTCTCTCTCTGTGTAATCCAGACAGGCACTTAAGGAATGACAGAATACAGCCGCATGCCACCTGATGAATTGGACAGTCAGTGCTTTTAATGAGTTCCAAGACACTCATAGATCTATTAAATAAACACAGCGCGGGGACTGTAGGCCATAGTATAAGCTATCTAACTGTTATTAGGCTTCAGGGGTTAATGTAGAAGGGAGGGTTATAGTTACCCTCCCTAAATTATTCTGCTTCATCTCAGTCCTCTTGTGTTCTGGAAGCCAGGCACTGGGGCTTCCATTATTAAATAATAAATAAATAATAATAATAAGCACTTGTACAGCACCAGCTGTGTACCTGGTGCTTTACAGGACAGTAAGATAGATGCCGTCCCTGCCTATGGCTTACAATCTAATAGACACGGTGGGGAAGACAAGGAGAGGGGACATAGGGAGAGACAAGGGATAAATAACATTCAAGCGGATATGAAGTCTCAGGTGCATGTGCTTGGCTTGGTTGCAGTTGGCAGGAGTCTGTGGGGAGGGCAGACAGTAAATATTGCGGGGAAAGTTCTAACAGGCGTTGGGAAAGGCGGCGAAGAAGAGGTGAGTTTTTGAGGAGGGATTTGAAGGTGCGGAGGGAGGGGGCAAGGCGGATGTGGGCAGGGAGGGAGTTCCAGGCATAGGGGGCAGCAAGGGAGAAGGGATGAAGGCGGTTAAGGGAGGAAGGGAGATGAGGGAGGGGACAGAGGAGGAGCGGAGAGTGTGTGCGGGAGCATGCAAGGAGACTAGGACTGAGAGGTAAGGGGGAGCCAGGTTGTGGAGGCATTTATAAGTGAATACCAGGAGTTTGTGAAGGATGCGTTCGGGAAGGGGAAGCCAGTGAAGCGAGGAGAGGAGAGGCTGCATGTGGTTGAAGCGACAGGCTGAGTGGATGACCCTAGCAGCGGAGTTTTGGATGGAGATAAGGGGGGACAGGTGAGAGCGGGGGAGGCCGGCAAGGAGGAGGTTGCAGTAGTCAAGGTGAGAGATGACCATGGCGTGAACAAGGGTTTTGGCTGAGGAGACTGAGAGAAAGGGGCGAATCCGAGCAATGTTATGGAGGGCGAAGCGACAGGAATCAATGTAAGGTTTAAGGAAAGGTGAGAATTGAAGACGAAGCCCAAGCTATGGGCTTGGGGAACGGGACGGATGGTGACCTCATAAATAAGGATGGACAGGGAGGAAGGGTAGGGAGGAAAGATAAGGAGTTCAGTCTTAGCCATGTTGAGACATCCAGGCGGCTGCCTCTTATACACATCTAGATGTGTATAAGAGACAGAGGATGGACAGGGAGGAAGGGTAGGGAGGAAAGATAAGGAGTTCAGTCTTAGCCATGTTGAGACATCCAGGCGGAGATATCAGAGACACAGTTGATGAGGCAAGCTTGGACAGAAGGGGAGAGAGAGGGGGTGGAGAGAGAGAGTTGAGTGTTGCCAGCAAAGAGGTGATATTGGAAGCCGTGGGAGGCAATGAGTTTGCCAAGGGACAGGATGTAGATAGAGAAGAGGAGAGGGCCCAGGCCAGAGCCTTGGGGAACCCCAACCAAGAGGGGAAGGGGAAGGGAGGAGGAGTTGGAATTGGGAAGAGACACATTAAAGGAGCTGTCAGAGAGGTAGGAGGAGAACCAGTCAAGGACAGAGCCGCAGAAGCCTAGGAAGCGGAGAGAGTCCAGTAGGAGTGAGTGGTCGACAGTGTCAAAGGCAGCAGAGAGGTCAAGGAAGACAAGAATGGAGTAAAGGTGCTTAGATTTAGCAACAAGTAGATAATTGGTGATCTTGGCAAGGGCAGTTTCAGTGGAGTGAAGGGGGCGGAAGCCAGATTGGAGAGGGTCCAGGGAGGAGTTGGCAGAGAGGAGTTCCAGGCAGCGGGAGTAGACATGTTCCAGAAGCTTAGAAGCAAACGGTAGGATGGAGACCGGTCAGTAACTCGAGGGGTCGAAGGTGAACTTTTTGAGGATGGGAGAGACAGTGGCATGCTTTAAGGTGGAGGGGAAGGAGCCAGTGGAGAGGGAGAGATTAATGACATGTAAATGGGGGTGAGGGGGCAACAGTGGGAGCAATGGAGGTCAGGCGTCGGGAGGGGATTGGGTCGAGAGGGCAAGTGGAGGAAGAGAGCAAAGAGATTTCCTCAAGGGAGGCAGGAGGGAAGGAGGAGAGGGGATGTTGAGGGAGTGGGTAGAGGAGCAATGTCCTGGCAGATCTTCCATGTAGTGTGGAGGACTAGTTTATCTTACTGGCAGATCTTCCATGTAGTGTGGAGGACTAGCTTACCTTACTGGGCCTGCGATTTATGTAGCCAACCTGATTTGAAGGACAGGGATGTAGCTACCATGGAGTGAGGGGGCTCAGTTGAGCCAGGCTCTGGACACTAAGGGTGGTGGGGAAAAAGAGACCTACTCTGCAAGTAGAGTGCTACTAGGATGTTTTCAGAGCAGGTGGGGGAACAAGTGAGGCCATTGCCAACAGTTTGCCCTCATCCTGATTTATAAGAATGTATTATTTGTACTATGTATTAGGATTGTATTGTGAGCTGCCTCGAGCTATCTCCAGTAGGAGAGTGTGGAATATAAATTAAATTGGAACTGGAATCTTCTGAAAATGTTCTAGTGGCACTCTGACTGCTTGCAACGGTCCTGCTATAAGAAGAAAGTTTAAAGAGTGGTCAGGGGTGGCCCTGCTCACTCTTACAACTTCCTTCCAGGTAAAGTTGCCCTCTTGGGCAGGTGGGGTGCTCAATGAGAACCAGGTCTACCCTAAAATCTTTACTGGGTTCAGGAATGCTTTTGACTGCAATCCTGAAAAGCAAGGGCAAAACCCCCATCGACTTTAACAGGTAAAGACTCCACCCCATTTATCTGAAAAAAGGTGGGGGGATGGCAAAACCCTTGACCTACTACTTAAATCCACCTTCGCACAGGGCTTCTTCCCAGGATGCGAGGTGTCTGCAGCGACAGGCATAAAGCGAAACGATTGCCCTGTGCGCCTCCCCCTTGTAGGGCAGGAGATGCTGCTGCACGGGTGATCCCAGCATTCCCATAGCTCCCCTGGTCTTTGTTCCAGCCACCGCCGTGAAGTAGCGGAGTTAATCCCGATTTGTTACCACCGTCTCAGCTGCCCTGGCGGCTGGAGCTCCTTGTGCGCAGCTCTAGCACTACAGGCAGGACAGAGCCGTCTCCACCCCAGCTGAAGCCGGAGGGGCAGATACTCTGTCCCCGCTGGAGCGGGCCAAACCGCCCCAGAGCAGAGCCAGGCGCGCAGTCAAGGAGAGCTCCGCTTCTCTAGCCCGTACTCCGCCGCGGAGGGTGGCCGGAGTCCCAGTCACTGCTCGGGCCGGGGGCTTGGTCCTTTGGGGCCCTGGTGTCCAGGCTGCAGCGAGCGTGAGGGGCTGAGAGAAGCGGCAGCAGGACGCGCTTGTGAACGCTGGAGGGGGCTCTCCTCCTCCCGGCAACAGCTTCTCCCTCGGGGAGGGGGCAGGGTTAGGGGAGGTGCAGCGGCGGCGGGAGCAAGCGGCGTCCAGTTCCCGCTCCGCAGGAGACAGCGGGGCTTCTGTCCCTCCCTTTCCCCTCCGCCCAACCCAGCGGCCTTGGAGCCGCCGTGACTCTCTCCGCTCCAAGCCAGTCGGACATGGCGCCCCTGGTTCAGCTGCCCCCCTGCTGTCCTCCCTCTGCCGCCGCCTCCTCCCCGCGGAACCTTTAATTGTTCGGACCTCCAGCGGCCCAAGTCCGGCTTCTCCTGCACCAGCCGCCGCCGCCACCACAGCGAGCAGAGCGGGAGCCCAGGCAGCCCCGCGCAAGGTAAGGGCGCCCGGCACTGGGGAACAATGGGATTGGGGGTGCGGGGCGCGCATTCCACCCACCGGCAGCCTCAGCCGGGGTCCCGGCGGGAGCGGCAGGGCGGGAGCAGTCTCCTGCGGTGGGTGGGTGGGTGTGAGGGGGGTGGCGACAGCGGGAGAAAGAAGAGGCGGCGGCGGCTGCTCGTGCTCCATGCGCCCCTCTCCCTACGCAGCCTGTGTCTCCCGTGGCTGGTGACCGTGGGGAGCGCTGCCTGGCGGACGCTTGGTGGGTAAGCCTATTATCCACATTGATCTGCTGGGAGCCACCGAATGGCTCTCGTCTCCTGGGCTGGCTGCGATCCGAACACTGGGCTGCTCCGGGGAGAAGTTGGTGCCTTTTGTCCTCTCTCCTCGACGGGAAGTTGCTCGGAAGAGTTCCCCTGAGGTGGAAGCCCAGGCGGATCCCCCCATAGGCGTTTAATCTCTGAAACCCCCCTCTCGGAGTGCTTTCCCATGCTCTCTCCCCCACCCAGCCTTTGCTTAGCGCCGTGGATCTCCTCATCTGCCGCGGCTCCGGCTGAGCTGGAAAGGCACAAAGGAGCCGAGCGAGGAACGCCTGTGTTGCAGCTTGTTAGGGAGGCTTGGGGAGAAATGGCTTGCTTCTCATCTGGAACAGTTTAACGAAAGAAGGAGAGTGAGAGACGCGCACAGCCCAGTTCCCGGAGCAGCGCGACCGACCCTCAAGGAGTCGGGCTCCTCGGTGTGTTTGTTTACCGAGATATTTCTCTCCTCCTTAAGCAAACCTGTCCTTTACAAGAAGCTCCTACACAGGATGCAATAAACCCGCAGATCCACTATCGGCAGAACAGTTCAGAAAAACATACCCCTGCTTGCCTGGGATTGGGAAGTAGATGTGTGTTAGTGCACAGAGTTGACACTCGCCCAGCATCAGATGCAGGACTCTAACCGTACTCCTTCCACGTGTCAGTCGGCGAACAAAGTAGTTGGAGCAGTGAGGTTATTATTTCCTGGGGGTTAAAGGGTGTAACTTTCACCAGCAGACATTAACACAGAGGTTCCCGTGGGTCAGGACCCCAAGTGGGATCGTGCCATCGCAGATGAAGTCAGTGATCCCAAGTTGACATTGTATACACTTCGCATGTCTTTGCTTTTTGGGGTTGCAGGATTATATGTAAGTCTCAAAATGGGGTCATTCAGGAAAAAAGTCTGGGGGGAATAACCGGTTTTGGTCCAACTTCTCTGTTTTTGAATATATTTTGATTTTGCACAAAAAGCATGTCAGATTTTTAAATTGGATATTATTTCTGATCATTGTCAGCAGAGCAGTCTCTTCTCAAGATGGTTAAACTGATCTTATTTTAGTAAAAGTGATTTTATTTTATATTAGCAATCAAAGCCTGGGTGCCTTAATTTGTGGAGTCATATTAGTCAAAGCCTGGGTGCCTTCATGTGTGGGCAATAGGGTTTTATTTTTTGCAATTCTGTTTTCTATGGGAGCAAAGAGTTCTGTAGTACTTGGCTGTTTTATTACTGGAACAAGATAGATGGAATGTTTAGTGTTTTTCAATCATGGCTTCTTTATAGGCCTGCCTTCAAGTAGATTAGTCCCTGGAGAATGCAAAGATAACTGTTTAGGGAACAGTACTATGCAGCTGTTTTATTATTTACCTTCTAGGTGCATAGACTTGTTCTTTGTATTGTTTCAATATATATTTGCAGGAAGCAGTTGATATTGGAGTTAACCCAATCAAAATAAAACTCTTAAGCAGTATATTTAAACAGCCCCCACCGCTAATAAATCTGTTGCTTGCTTCAGAATGTCAGCTAAGCAGCTCAATTGTGAGGGAAACTTTGCTTTGCCACTGGTCAGGTGTATATAAGAATGTCCATGAATAGCAGATGGCAACATTGGTAACTTGTTAGAATCATGAAGTCCATACCTGAGTTCCTCACAATGAGCTGACAGCAGTTTTTCAAAATGGACCATTGCATGCTGGGATGTGGTGTTTCTTGTGAACTGAACCTAGATTTTAAGATGTGACTTCTGAAGTCATGCTGTTACACACACCTCTGGCTGGACTTGTCACTTTGTTCTAGCTTTCTCCATCGTGTAGCAGTCTCGTGTTCTTGGTTATGAAGCTGTTAGTTTTGTGAACTAACTTATAAATTGTGTCTTTACTGCAAAAATTAAAAGAAGAATTAGGTGTTCTCTTCCACAGCCCGTACCTGAGACCAGGCTGTCTAGCTGCTTGGCAACTTCAGGTTCCTATGTCAGATCTGGCCTACAGGTCACCCGTTCAACGGCCCATGCCTTTGATAGTCAACGTGTCAGAGGACTCTTAAGAACATTATGAAATTTTATATGGCTTAACATTTCAAGATAAGCAAAAAGAATTTAATGCAACCAAAAAACACTGAGAATAGGAAAAGAGATATTAATTTACTTGCTTTGTACATTTATGTATAAGTGTCTGTGTATACAGTATGTAAATCTTGTTGCTTCTCTGTGTGGGTCTTTGCAGCACAAAGTACTTTACAAATAAGAAAATGTGATTTCTAAAACTACCAACATTGCTAGTGCTATTAGTCCCTTCAGAACTGAAACTTTGGCTGTTTTTAGACAAGCACCTCCCCACCCATCATGCACGTTGCAGGGCTGCATTGGCTCCCTATGCAGTCTTGCAACATGCATTATTGGTTGGTGGGTTGCAGCACTCATCCCCTCCAGGTGAGCAGGGCTCCACCCCACAGCCACAAGCCAAAGGTGCACGCCCGCCCCCAGAAGCCCCCAGCAGCCATTGCAGCGCTCATCCCCTCCAGGTGAGCAGGGCTCCGCCCCACAGCCACAAGCCAAAGGTGCACGCCCGCCCCCAGAAGCCCCCAGCAGCCATTGCAGCGCTCATCCCCTCCAGGTGAGC
>QEPC01015038.1:390352-419467 GCA_003113815.1 Sphenodon punctatus
TAATAATAATAATAATTAATTATAATGGGTGGTATTAAATCAGAAGATTTCTGGTTGGGCAAACCGTCCCTCCCCCCTCCACTCCCCTTTTGAAGTTGTCATAATGACTATATTAAAAAAAGTAACCTTTTGAAATAATTATAGGCCCTTTTTACACGGGCCACAGCTGCGTGGGGGATGGGTGTGTGTGCCGCTGCAGGGGCAGTGCAGGGTGTGTGTGTACACAGGTGCACACCCGTCCCCCACACATGCCCCCGCATGGAGCAACCTCCATTTCCCCCTGTTGGTCCGTACAGGAGAGGGTAGAGAATGGGTCATTTTATATATTTATTTAAAAGTTATACCCCGCCCCTCTGGCCAGGCAGCCCAGGAGCGTGCATGTACCCCCAGTCACCTGCTGTGGCAGTCACATGAACGGCATCCACTCATTCCTACACAGCAGACCTGTGTGGGCATGAGTGGGTGCATCTTATGTAAAAAGGGCCATAGACTGTGCATATCTGCGTGTTGGGTCAACAAAGGGTGTATTGGCTATTGAATGTTAAAAGGGATGTGGAAACAGACTGCCACTTGTTAATCGTTTATTAGTTAATGCTGTGTTAGGAAACTATAAGTTTTACTTTTACCTTGACCAGCTAATACATGTTTAATCTAGGGCTGAAATGAGAATAATCTTTTCCTCTCTTTTTTTGTTTCCTTTCCCCCTTTTTTATGTCTTTCTGATGTCTATTGTTTTATATAATGTGCATATTTGTTTTCTTGGGGGGAGGGCAAAGAGAATTTTTTCTTGTGCAAAAATCTTGCAAGAATCGACAGCCCTTAGCAAGGTCTTGGGAAGATCTCGCTAACAGTATGAGATCTTGATAAGAACCTCATTTAAAAAGCAAAAGCAAATGCACATGCGAAAATGGCTGCTGAGGCTGTTTTGCATATGTGCAGCCCTTTTCCAAAATGGCACCAACAGCAGCACCACCATTTTGGAAGAGGGAAGCTGGTCTGCGCAGGCACGGTTTTTTTTCTTTTCTTTTCTCGAGTTTCTCTGCAAGAATGCAGGTGAGATGCTGCTGGTTCTTGGCTTATTTTCCTTTTTAAATTTTATTTTATTTCCAATTTATACACTGCCCTTCCCACAAGGGCTCAGGGTGACTTATAATAATAAAACAACAATAAAAATTCAAACAATAAAACACTCCCTCCCTCCCCTTAAAATTCCCATCCTCCCAACCCTCATCCCTGAACGCCAAATGCTCTTCCAAATAAAAAAGTTTTATGCCACTTCCAGAAGACGCTTAGCCTAAAGCGAACCTCCTGGGGAAGGAAATTCCATAAAACGGGCAGCAACCAAGAACATTCTCCTGTGTACCCCTGTCCTACAGATAGGAGTAACATGGAACCTGCAAGAGGGTGTCCCCAGCCAACCGTAGGGGCCACGATGGAACATGGTAGGATAGGCGGTCTCTTAGATATATGGGACCCAGACGGGTTAGGGCTTTAAAGGTCAAAACAAGCACATAGAATTTTGGCCAGAATGCTGTAGGCAGCATTTGTCAGAATGAGCCAAGAACCACGATTCTCGATGAGAATTGAGAGAAATGTGAAATTGAGTTTCAGCCCTAGTTTAATCACATGGTGGCCTGTCTACATTACTAGTTATCATGTTAACTGACATGCTAAAATCACACCTTTTACTAGGTATTTTTGAGTCTTTGGTCTAGGTGTGAATGAGTCATTTGGCAGAGATTAAATTTGATTGACTGAAGAGCAATATGTCAGTGGATAATTTTTTTTTTTGGATGGACTATTAGCTTTAAAAGGTACTAGAAAGAGACAGGAGCTCTTGAGAATATAAACTACAACATGGCAACCACACTCTCTCTAAAGTACAATTTTATAAGAGAAAATAAGCCAATGGTTCACTTGTTTTATTTCAAGCAAGTAATGTTATAAAAAATCCTTTTCTTAGAAAAATCAAAACAATTAGCAATTATTCTACATGATCTACCTTGATTTCTAAAAGTATTTAATTATTGTATTTATAAAATAAAAAAGTTGGATAAGATGAAAATTGTTGAATTTACTATTTTTTCTGTAGTTTGATGTAGTGCTGCCTAATATTACAGTATTATGCTTAATTCTGCTCTATCAATCCATACTATGATTATAGTCGACTATGGAGAGTGGGAGGGGCTATCCCTGTAGGTTCTCTTCAGTTTGTCACTGGTCGTATAACATGGGCTAGGGGGAAACGGTTGTGATCTAGAAAATCTAGTGGATAGAAAACAGCTTTGAAAACATTTGCTAGCTCTTAATTTTTAGGATCAATTCTGTTTTTATAATCCTTTTGTTCTTCCTTTTGTCTTCAGTCCAGAAAATGATGTATACCAATATTACCTTTGGTCCTAGGTTCTCAAACTGGAGGGAGGGGAAGTGTGGACCCCCCAAGAAGGCGCAGAGGTATTTTGAGGGAGGCATGAAAAGCCCCCCTGCTGGCAAACAACTAGCTACACACACTAAGCTAGGAAGAAACTTCAAAATAATGGGGTGGTAAAAATGTATGTGTACGTGTGTGTGTGGGAGGAATCTCAACTAACAGAGACAAGTGGAAGGGGAGCGCGGTTCAAAATTGTTTGAGAGCCACTGTCGTGGGTGTTGGCACTTATCCTAAGTTGTGAGTTGGGAAAATTCCCAACTCAGAGCCCAGGCTAAGTGCCAACATTGCCCAGGGAACAGCTGCCTGACCGGGTGTAAAGTGTGCCGTAATGTTTGTATGGCCACATTACCTACGGCGGTTCGGGTGGCGGTGGGGGCTAGGGGCCATGGTGACCATCATTGGCCCCCAGCGCTGCCTGTCAGCTGTTAGGGGTGGGTGGGGCAGGCTGCTCCATGTAGCATGGGGACGGGGACGTGCAGGCACACGCCCATGCATCTCCCTGCCCCCTCCCTGACCCAGCTGCTGCAACATTTGTTTGGTGGCTGGGCTGACTTCTGGCCCGGAGTGATGGCTCCCACCACCACCAGGAGAAGTCCGTGGCAGTGCCGGGACCCGTCATGTTTGAAAGCACTCAGAGTTTAGGACTACATTTATGTTGTCTACAGTCAGAAATTAAGTTGGTTGCTTTTAGCTTGTTAAAATTCAAAAAGGGATGTTGTGAACGTGGAGCAAGACTTATTTTGTTATATCTAAATGAAATAATGTCCTAGAAGAAGTTAATAGGCCTTATTTTAGAGGTACTGAGTACCCGCTTTTTCTGTTGACTTCATCTAGAGTTGTGGCTGCTCAGCAATCTTGCAAATGAATCTTCTTAATTAAAAAAGATGGTTTGCCTATGTAGAAAGGAGTAACAATCATGAAGTCAAAAGACAACTCTGGGAACAATCAGATGAAGTCAAAAGACAAGTCTGGGAACAATCTTTCTTTACCCATTAAACTAGGTGGAAGTTTTACCAGTGACTTCTGGTACAGCCTTTGAGCCTTGAAATATGGTGGTAAATACCTAGCATTGGACATATACACAGTATCTGTTGCTTTTCTATTTCTCTGGTATTGAGGAATGCTGCATGTGAAATAATGACATTTATTACAAAATACACAAATATGGAAGGAATTTTAATCATTCCCCTTCCCTCCAACTTGGAGGCCAAAATAAACATGTGGCATTTGCTTCCCATATAGTAGCAAATAATATATACACTGTTACTAGTTTCTGAACTTTTACCCTTTCAGGCTCTTTCCAGGGGTGTAAGCTAAGCTGGAATGGCCCGTGTGGTGCAGAAAATAGAATGGCACTCCCCTGACCCCCCTCCTAGCAGCAAGGGATGCAGCTGCACCAGGGAGTGTGGGCCCATGAAGCTCATGGCCCCTGGTGCAGCTGCACTCTGTCTCTAGTATAGATATGCTCTTGGTGCACTCCCACTCGTTTACAACACAAGAGTAAAGGTGAAGTGTTGCACAAAACATGGTGAGCTTTTTTCGAAGTGGGCAGATGTTTTATGGTAGACATACACTAACATCAGTTGCAAGAGCTATTAAAGTGGAAATTTTGCAGAAAGACCTTCAATAATACATGGTTGCCATTGGTGAATAAGCCCTGTTGCCACGCTGACTATGAAGGTAATAAGAAAACATCAGGACTAGAATTAAAACCTTTATGGAGCCAAGTTATTGTGCGCAATACCTTATGTCAACTCAAACTCAACATGGCTAAAACTGAACTCCTTATCTCCCTTCCCCCCTCTGCCCTCATCCTTCCTCAACCTCTTCCCTGTCGATCCTCATCAATGGGGTCACCATCCTTCCTCTCACCCAAGCTCGTAGCTTAGGCTTCATCCTTGACTCACTCCTTTCTTTTAAACCGTACGTTGACTCTGTTGCCAAATCCTGTTGCTTCTCCCTCCATAACATTGCTAAGATTCGCCCTTTTCTCTCTGTCTCCTCTGTCAAAACCCTAGTTCATGCCCTGGTCATCTCTCGCCTCGATTACTGTAACCTCCTTTTCACTGGCCTCCCCCGCTCTCACTTTTCTCCCCTTATCTCTGTCCAAAACTCTGCTGCCAGGGTCATCCACTTTGCCCGTCACTTCTTCCGCTCTGCCCTCCCCGACTCCTTGCTCCCCTCACCTAACTCCTGTTGATACCCTCCATCCAGTACAGTCTGTTACCTCTAAGGTCTGTGTACTCGTATCCTCACCACATGGACCAACCAGCCATCAGTCTTGATGTAACCAAGCCAAGCATGTCCATCTGGGACCTCGCATCTTCGTGAATGTTACACTCCTTGTCTCTCCTGCTGTTCCCCTTCCTTCGTCTCTCCCCCGTCTCTCAGATTGTAAGCCCTACGGCAGGGACCGTGTCTATTTCATTACTTTGTAAAGCACCAGGTACATAGTTTGCGCTATATAAATGCTTGTTAATAATAATAATAATAATAATGAGCAGAAGGCGATGTGGTCAGTGTTTCTCATTTAGAAGCACTTACTCTAAATTACTTTGAAGTGTGCCTTCTGTGTCTTGTGCATAAATAATAATTGAAACATCCTGGTCAGCAAGTCAAAAGGTAAACTTTACTGCTTATTAAGTTGAACACAAAACATTACATTAAGAAATAAACGGAAGCATGCGTTGGAATAGTGGTGTTGCAGTGTAAAATTACTGGAAAATATAGATCATTAGCAAAGAGCATATTACTCAATTTTGAGCAAGTTCAGGTGAGGTTTAGATCATATAAATGACAAAGAAATAACAGTGGTAAGGAACTATTGTGGCAAGCCGTGTTCAAGATTATAGATGTACCCCTTAACTTTTCTTTTAAAAGAAAATTTGACCAGCACTTGTTTCCGCACATTAGGAATTGCATGCCAAAACACTCGAGAGATCTTTTAAAAAGGGAGGAGAAACAGAAATTTTTATATCGCTCTTCAGGTTTTTTTGGACTTAGAAAACAGATATGGGCTCTTCCTTGTACCATGTGTTGTGCACCAATTTCTTAACTGACAGTTGAAAATTACTCCTATCTTCCAAATCCCCAAATATCTACTGACGTAATGTATGGGCCAACTTGTGCTTCTCATGGAAGAGTCATTTGGTCTCCAGATGAGACACGGAAGGCTACCACACCTTGGGTAGCCTTACCCCTCCCTGGACAACTGGGTCATGTGATGCAGTGCATTGTGTAGGCAGCGACTGCAGGTGTCTGCCCCAACCCCGTGGTGAGTGAATAGTTGCCTGCTACATGATGTGTCCTCGGAAAAATGCCAATGATGCGTCCTGGAGCAGCTTACCCCACGTTAGGACTGCCCAGGGCAGGGCAACCCATGTGTCTGGGCCCCTTCTGCCCACCATGGGGTGAGGTCCATGGTGGGACCATGAGCGATGGATGCTGGTGCCCAATGCTCATGGCTACATCATGACCAGTATTTAGGTCCGGCTGCGGGCCGGAGGGAGGGAGGCAGGGCAGGGCCAGATCTGTTCAAGATAAAACAAAAGAATTGCCAATTACGAAGGCCCACTTCTGCACAGGGTGCCATTGAGCACAATGGGTGTCTCCACATGAGCAGCAAGGGCCCGATCCCCGCCTGGCCACCCTGCAACTGTGGCCAGCTCCCCATGCTTGCCCCATGGTGTGGTGACGGTGATTGCCTGCCAATGGGCTGCATGGGGACTGAGCATCTGCTGCTCGTGTGCAGACACCCATTGTGCTCAATAGCACCCTCTGCAGAAGTGGGCCTTGTTAATTGGTGATTCTTTTGTTTTATCTTGAACGTTATATAATGGCCTACCTCACAGGGTTGCTGTGACGGTGAACCAGAGAAGGCATGTAAAGCATTTTGAACTCTGAAAGTGCTGTATTAAAATAATATATGCAGCATTGCTGTATTCTTATAAAACAAGGAAGCACAAGCAATACAGTAGGTGATGGGGAAAATAAAGTGTCTGAAAGTTCAGATTTAGGACACAAGCTGATTTGCTCTCTGAACGAGCTGTAAGTTTTAGGAGCTCAAACCAGTCTTGGAAAAGAACATCTTTTCCTGAACTACAGGAACTATTCATTTTACATGGGTATCTTTCCATCCAGTCAAGCAGGGAACAAATAGGTGTGTTATCTGTGGTCTATTTGACTCTAACAGATGAGGTTGTTTTCCATACTAATAGTCCAAATGCAACTTTTACTTTTTTGTCCATCCTGAATGGCTAAATTATACTTTTTCAAACTTTGTCCATGGCTAAACTATACTTTTCCAAACATTAGGCATTGCTTATCTATTCCTGCATCTGTGAAGCTGTACTGGGGATTAGAGCTCTATTATGCTTTGCATGGAACAGATATACAGGAAAAGACCCCCTCCCTCCCCCAAGAGATTACAACGACCAATGTGGTTTCTCTTCATTTGTCTCTGTGTCCACCCTTTCCCCTCTTCATTTGCTATGCTGATTTTTTTTCTATTTCCCCTTGCCTATACTTGCTTTTGTTTCCAGCTCCACACTTTTCTACTACTTTGGTAGCAGGTAGGGTTGGGGAAAAATTACTAGCCACAGTGCAGGTACGGGATTAACTAAAGGTAAACATGAGCTGACGCAAAAGCTTGGAGTGAGAAGCAGTGCTCTCTGCTTTCTCACCACTGCTAGGAAGAAATGAGAGGGCACTGCTCAGTGCTTGAGACTTTTCTAGCTCCTGGCTAGGAGCTGTTGGCATCTCTCTCCATGTCCTCCATCCTGACAGGGAGGAACAAAGCCTTGCTAGAAGAGGAAGCCACACAAAAGGCCTTGATCACATTAAAAATATTTGCCCTGGTGTAGCAATGTTGATGTGATTACGCTAATGCAAGTTTTTGCTATGGGAATGCCAACAGATCTACATTTGGGTTTGTTCTCTTGTTAAGATGAGGTCAAAGACAGAAGCAGAACAAAAATGGTGAGATCGTGGCACATATTGTCCTAGTTCTTCCTTTCAGTTGGATATGCTGTGAATGTTTGCAAAGGTACAAGACAGAAGGCTTGGGGAGTTTTCTCCTTGATGATGATGCACAGGTCTTGGGGCTTTGGAAGAATAGTAGCTTGTAGATGATATTTGGTAGTAGTTCTCCATTTGGAAAAACAAATAACATAATGTTGCTCCTGTCTCTCTACATGCAGTTAAAGCAAAGTGGGGTTACCTAATTCTTTTCTGAAGTACAGACTAGCTGTGCATTTTAAGCAGTAGATTGAACATAGCTGACTAGAATCAGATGGCAGAGGTGAGACTCTGAAAGGAGAGAGGTCAGAACTATTTTCTTCCAATTGGGGAACTACACAAAGGTATTTAGTCCTTGTCCCCTTTCTTTAGACTGGAGCTCATGAATTTAAAGAGAGAGAACCTGGGAATGGCATTCAAAAGAACTGGAATAAAACACAGTATTGCTGTCTAACTATTTGCTTGTGGGTCTTGAAGTGGCTCGCTTTGCTGGGGTGTGGGGGGGAACGACTTTTGTGGATTACACTAGGTGTTCAGTTAGGGCCATTGAGGAAGAGCAAGCTACATGGTAAGTTGCAACTTTAAATATTACTAATATAAAATTTGTATTAATTTGCAAGGGGCTGGGGTGGGGGGGGGGCAGGGAGTGGGAAGAGGGTAAAATCAGGATAATTACAGCAGGCAAAGAAATGGATGAGATGATTTGACTAAATACCTTAATTTGGCAAGGGAGATTATTTGGCCACATTTTCATCGTTCTTATAAAGGACACTAAGGCCGTTTTTAAACAAGATGCAATCACGCAAGTCCACCCATCCCACACGCATCCAAATGCCTGTCTGAAGGTGGCATGGGCAGGTGCATGCTCCTGTGACTCATGTACCACTCACCCATGCCTGGTCATGGGGTATTGGAGCAAAATCTGGACCTGCTCCCTGTAGGGGAAGTCTAACATGCATGGGCGCACATACATCCCTGGCCCTTTTCACACAAGATGCGCCCCCCCCCCACCCCAGCTCACCCATGTGGGTGTCTGTGTGACCGCCTGTGGGGATGGGTGGGGGTACATGTGAGCTCCACCCATCTTCACTCATCACCCATGCACGGAGACATTGGGGGAAACGGAGGTGCCTCCGTGCGTGGAGGTGTGTGTGTGTCCATGTGACGGGCCGTATGCTCGCCCACCTCCACCCATCCCTCCGCTTCGTGGCGTCTCCTGGGTCTGTATAAAAAGGGCCCCTGGCCTGGCCACTCACGCCACGTGGGTGGGTGGTCTGCTCATCCCACTCAGTGCACACAGACCCCCCCTCCCCAGCTGTGCTTGTTTAAAAACGACCTAAAACTAACATGCTGAAGTGGATGCACCTTTTGGCCTCTAGGTTAAAGGAAATACTTATAAGATTTGTTGCCCTGCTCATGATGTTTTTATTTTCAGGTTTTGACAATGCCTGTTGCACAAGAAAATCTCAGATACCAAATTCATATAACAGAGAAAACCTCTGAGGTTAGCACAGATGTGTGGGGATTCCCACTGCCGTCGTACATTACTTCCTCTTGCTTCCAGACAGTACTGGAAAATTAAATACTTTTACCACAAAATTCAGAATAACTGCCTTAAATTACTACCCAGCATTTCCTTCCACGGTTCTAAGAAATAATGTGTATGAGAGATTCTTTAGGGAAGGATCCTTAAAATGTTGCTTTTTTAAATTAGGTGCCCTATATTCTCCAAATTGTGCACCAAACTCGTAATGTATAGGTGAAGGATACAGTAACTTTTAAAAAAGAATTTACTGAGGGAAGTGTGTGTGATTCAAGCTATTGTTGGTGAGGGGAAACTAGTCGAAGGATAATTCTGGCCTTTAAAAGTAAAATTAGATTTAACTTAATGATATACAGTATATAAAGAATTAATCACAGCCAATACAAGGGAATAATAGAAAAGATTTACAGGGGGTACTTAACCATTCTCAAGGACCCCCTTTGGAGTTTTCCTCAGGGGAGTGCCTAAAATGTTCCTGCGTCTGTGTTTCCCTCAGTGTTTCTCAATTATGGCAAATGGATTCCGATACATTTTGTCACACATTTCTCCTTCTCTAGTTCCTTGCAGTAAATAGAGACTGTTTTGCTTTGCAGTTTTTACAAACCTTTAAACTCCTAGGTTTGTGGTTGTTTTTTTTCCTGGAGTGGGGATGTATTTAGTTCTAATGTATATTTTATCGCCTAATGAAGTTACTTCTGAATACTGACACATTTTGTGAGCCATGTTTTTTTTGCTGACAAATTCTAGAGTAAATTTCCAACCTTGATTTTTAATAAGAGAACTTGTCAGGGGGGAGAAGGAAGCTTGTTTAGTCACTTTTGGAATGAACTGAAAACCGGTTTCACAACTCCTTTGGTATTCCTCCAATAAAGCATGACCTTTTCCTCCTCCTCCCCCCCCCCCCTCCTTTCATTTTAAGGCTTGAGGGGACAATAAAGACTTAAATCAGTTGGAAGTAATTGCAACTAGATCAGCAGCACATCAGCATAGTCTTTTGTAATGTACAGTGTTTGCTTAGTCTCCTCCTGTTGAGGACGTTTAATAAAATTCTATATGCCCTTGGAAACTGGTGAGAAGAATGGGTATTGCGTGGGCATATTGTTTTTGAGGGTTCATGCTTTGTTAGTAGTTCCCCAAAAGTTTGCCTTTGAGACCCCATTTTAAGACTTAGATGTAATCCTATGAAAACATGCAAAATGCTCCAAATACCAATTTGGATCTTGATCCCGCCTAAGTCCTGACCCGGGGTTTGAGAACCTTGCTTTATGGAAATGTTGGCTTGTGATGGAATAAGCATTGTCTTAATGGGCTGCTCTAAATGTTTCTTCTGGAGAGTGTTCTATTGGGGCTCAATTGTCAACCTGTTGCTTTCAGTACAGCTAATGCTGTTTTCCAAATTGGTGGTGGTAATGAGTTAGAAGAAAGGAGTTCTGTTTTAAAAATTAAAGTTGCGTAACAAAAGGGATGTGAAATGAGTCCTTCGGTGAATGCTAATGCAAAGGGATGCTGGTGATATATCTGTGTTTTATCATAGGCAAAATAGATTGTGAAGGCTCTTAGATAACTGTATTTCACCTGAGTTTTCTTTAAGCTTTCGTTTTAAAGGTGTACTGATTTTACATAGCTCATCCTTGAGGGCTGGATTAATGGTGCCTGATGCAGTGTTGCACTGTGAATGGCTGTAATCCCCAAATCAATGTATGAAAGCTGTGTGTGCTGTGGGGAGCTTCATGCAGTTTTCCACAGGAGAATAAGAATTGATGATCTCAACTGGAAAGCAAAATGCCTTGACCTTTTTAATATTTGGAATGGTGTGGGGATTACCCAATTTATAATTAGTTTACATTTAAGAGAATAGAAATCCAGTTTTTGTGTGTCCCTTCTTTCCTCCTGCTGCAGTTTGCACAAGAGTGTATTCTTGCCTCTGACTCCTGAACAAAGCTAAATTTTGCTTAAAGTGGTGGAAGTTAAAACGTCATGTTTGCTTTTATAAGAAAAAAACAACTCCTCCTGTCTGCAGTCTGTGGGTTTTGTTTGCAAATATGGAGAATAGCTATTTGGCATTATTTTATAAATCTTCATGGACAAGGTGCAGTTTAACAATGTGGTTGTCCTAAGAACTAAACTCTAGAAAATAATTCACCAACTTTGTAAACATACATGGCTTATAGCTTTTTTCTTTCTTTCTAAAATATGGTAAAAACAAACGAGATGATCACCCACATTACCCTCACCAGGTGGGGTGTTCACCTGCCCATCAGTCGCCAGATGTTCACCAGAAGTTGAACATCTGGTGGTCGCCAGATGTTTGCCCCCACCAGCCACCTTCCCACTACAGATCCTCCACTTACATCAGGGTCTTTGAGAATCTGGATCTCACTGTGAGGGCAAATGCAGGCTAATGAGCACTCATGTGGCCACCTCCTCTCTATTCTGGTGCGCACAGCCTCTGCCTCCATAAGAGTCCTGGACGCAGCGCCTAGAATAGTCTGAGGAGTGAGCGTGCTCTCTGCTCTCACTCACTGGTGCTTTGAGTATTTACTTTCTCTTTTGGAGTGCTCCAAAAGGGCACTCCAAACAGTGAAAAGAAAACAGAAGAATGACCCAGCGGGAAGGGATGGGGAAAGGGGTCACTTTCATAACTTTCCAGGACTTTCTGGGACTTTTCGTCATTTCGCTGTGTATGGCAGCTGCATGGACTTAACTCGGGTTCCAGTGGCCTAACCTCTTGTTTGTTTTCACCCATAGTATGAGAGTTATAATGCGTGCAGTACACCCTGAACCATTCAGATAATGCAGATCATGGTCTCTGGTGATGAGGAACGTTGGCTTTGAGTTCACAAGTTGTTGGAACTTGCTGATATTGGCATCCATTTTGAAAATGTTTGGAGAAGGAGGTTTCTGCAGTTACGTGCAACACCCGTGCTTAACTTCTGTTGAAAGGGTGTCATGCAAATGCATTTTATTTATCTAATTTTTGCTTTTCAGTAATTTCATAGCCATAGGCTTTGTTTATTGAAATGATTACCAGATTGTTGGTTCATATAAATAGTTTAAATACATGAAAGCTGTAGATAATATACTCAGCATGTGGTCTGTTTGGCTTTGTCACCTAGAAGCATGGGTGTAGTGTTCCCTGTGAGGTATGGGTTCCAGGGTCAGCTTACTTACAGTACTCAGCCAGGCCTTCAGCCTTGTTCTCCAGACAGCACACGCGAAGACTAGGTGGATTTGCCAACAAGCTTCTTTATTGAGATGGTATACAGCAGACCAAACCACTGGGGGGAAATCTCTAGCCTTTCCCGTATCAGAGGAACTGCTGAGCACCACACCCCAGCACAGACTGAGAAAAAACCCTGCCCGCTCTGTGCTTGGAGGGAAAGAGAACTGACTCCCACCCATTCTCTTAAAGCTATACACATCCATATATATGCATATACCAAAGTGGGGAAAGGGCTGGAATTTAGGGTGAAAATAAAAGGATGATAGTCCACAGGAGTCCCATGTTTGGTCTGGGCAGCCCCTACTCAGGTTTTCATCCAGCAAACTCAATATACGGGCAGGCACCATACTCTGCCCACCCTCCATGCCCCCGATGACTCACAGGTGGAGGGAATTCTAAGTCCAAGAAGCTCCCTGCCGCTGTTTGCTTTGTGGCTTTTTTTGTTTTTGTAGAGATGTTTTTGAGTGCTCCAAAAATGAAATTAAAACAGTAGAAGCCCCAGGAAGAGCGAGAGCGGTGAGCACATTTGCTGCTCCAGTCACTGCGACCACTCTAGGTGCTTTGTTCAGGCTGTGCGCACTCCAATAGATGGGCAGCCATGTGGGTGAACACTGGTCTGGATTGGCCCATGTGGTAGGCTCATGGTGACCCAGGACTTTGCCATGATTGGTGGCTCTGTGGCACGCAGGAGCGTGCATCTCACAGCCACCTAATTAACGGGCAGCGAACACAGGCAGAATGCCCCTCCTAGTGTGGGATATCCTCTCGTTAAACACCATTAGAAGAAGTAACCTCAGTTCTGATATCTGGTGGTTGTTTTTTTAATATGGTGACTAGGCAAGACAGGAAAACTAACATGACAGTAATTATTATTTTTGTATTTGGTGAAGGTTTCCCCTTTTCAGCTATATTATAGTACATACATCCTGATAATCTTCCCTGTGTGAACACTGTAAATTTCAGCTTCAATTTACATCTTTTAAATCCTGTTCTGGTAGGAATTGTGTGTGTGCATGTTTAATTAAATGTTTGGCTATGATATATGGAAGAATTACTGTACCATAATAATCTCCTGACAGTACAAAGGGAGTTGTGAGTACCCTTAGTTGGATTTATTTTTGTACAAATACTTGCAGGACAATGTGTTTTGTGTTAGGTAGAGTTCTAATTATCCATTCTGTTAATGAGGGTATATTATCTTTGATTACAGCAGAAACCAATGCATTACTTGATAATTGCTCTTGAGCAAATGTGCCTACATTTGTGTTCAACGAATGCTAGTCTCCTTTTCTAAAAGTCCAGATACACATTCTCTTTGCACAGTCATAAATCTTACTGACCGAAGCAAGGTTTTTTTTGTCAACCACAGGCAGACCAAAGAGTTTTAGAACCTTAGTTAAATTGTGTGAGAGAGGAACTTGTAGTTCATCATCATCATAGACCATTTCCTTCCAATTCTGCAGTCAACATCTCTATCTCCAGGCTTTTATAAACTATTCTAAACAGTGTGATTGTTATTATTCCCCATAGGTAATCTATTCTGTAATTTTAAGTTTTCATTGTGAAACTAAGCTAAATTTTCTGTTGTTTTACACTAGTACTTCATTTTCTTGTTAACATCACTGCACTACCTCAAAGTCCAAACTTTTTACATCTTTCAAAGACTTGCGGTGTATGTTCACATACGTCCATTCATGCCTCTTTGTGCAAAATACCTTGTTGGGTATTTTGTCCAAAGAGTTTTGAACCATGGGTGCTGCTGCTTGTATTGTTCAGAGGCATAGTTTGTGTCTTTATTATTCCTTAGGATTCTC
Source organism: Sphenodon punctatus (assembly GCA_003113815.1). Lineage (NCBI taxonomy): Eukaryota > Metazoa > Chordata > Lepidosauria > Sphenodontia > Sphenodontidae > Sphenodon > Sphenodon punctatus. The sequence goes on from QEPC01015038.1 coordinate 404,380, forward strand.
TAGCCTCCTTTTAGACTTGTAGATTTTACTGTTTCCTGCCTTTACATCAGGGTAAATAGACTTGTTACATTGTTTAAAATTTTCTGTTTCTACCTATTCCTTAACTTGCTGCTTCTAACTATCCCTGCTCAAAAAGCCGTCATTGGATGTTGGTGCCCTGGCCAGCTATCAGTCGGTCTCTAATCTTCCCTTTTTAGGGAAGGTTATTGAATGGGTGGTGGCTCGCCAGCTTCAGGAGCATCTGAAACGGGTAAATTTTCTTGATCCCTCGCAGTCTGGCTTTCGTCCTGGTTATGGCACAGAGACTGCGCTTGTGGCCTTGGTCGACAATGTCTCCTGTGAGTTGGACCAGGGTCATTCGACCCTGTTGATTTTGTTAGATCTCTTGGCTGCATTTGATACCATTGATCATAAGTTGTTGGTGACATGGCTGCGGGACTGGGCAGGGATCAGTGGACCGTTTTTGAATGGTTCCGCTCTTTCCTGGCTGGGAGGACTCAGTGTGTGGTGCTGGGTGATTATTCATCTTCTCCCCGGGACCTCATATGTGGAGTCCCGCAGGGTTCTATCTTATCCCCTCTCCTGTTCAATGTGTATATGCAGCCTTTGGGGGAGGTTGTCAGAGGGTTTGGTGTAAGGTGTCATCAATATGCTGATGATACCCAGCTATATCTCTCGTTTTCATCAGATCAAGGTCTGGCAGTTTCAGTGCTTACCTGGTGTCTCTCAGCTGTGGGGGATTGGATGAGGGCGAGCAGCTTGAGGTTAAATCCTGATAAGATGGAAGTGATGGTTGTAGGACCCCATTGATGGGGTCTGTCCTTCCTTAGTATCCCAGGTCCATAGTCTGGGGGTGCTCCTGAACCCTGGATGTCCAGGTGGCGGCTGTGGCGAAGGGTGCATTCTGCCAGTTACATCTGGTACGTTGGCTTAGGCCATATGTCTCAGACTTGGACCTGCCACAATCATCCATGCTTTTATTACCTAGAGATTGGATTACTGCAACGCACGCTTTGTGGGGCTACCCTTGGTGCTGGTTCGGAGACTGCAGCTGGTGCAGAATGCGGTGGCTGTATCCTGAAGGGGACGGGTTGACACGAGCACATAACTCCAGTGCTTCACTGTCTGCACTGACTGCCGATAGTCTTCCGGGCCCAATTCAAGGTGTTGATGTTGACCTTTAAAGCCCTAAATGGCCTGGGCCCCACCTACTTGCAGAACCGCCTCACCCTTCGGATTCTGGATTAACCTCTGTGGTTGGCCAGGGGCGCCCTCCTCGAGGTCCCTCGGGTGTCGACCATGACTGTGCCATGACTGTGAAACTCCCTCCCGTTGGAGGTCCACCTGGCCTCCGACCTCCCCTCTTTCCGTAGACCGTGTAAGACCTGGCTGTTCCACCGGGCCTTTACCAAGGCAATGGGGTGGGTGGATTGGGTTAGGGAGGGTGGCATTGGGTTTTTAACTTTGGTATTTTTTTGATTGTTTCTAGAATATCTTATTATGTATTTTAAAATGTTCTTAGGTGCCCCAGAGATGCTTGTAGCAGGTTGGGCCGCCATATAAATTTTAATAATAAATACATACATTAAATAAACTTGCTATAAACTCTTTAAAAGTAGCTGATGGTTAATGGCTCCAAACTTCTGCTTTTTTTTTTTACTACATTCTCAATCATTTTCTTACTATCAGTAAAAAGTCTGTTTGTTAAGAATTTCCTCCTGGTTGAAGTCTGTCATTTCTGGGATATAAAATACATTTAAAAAAAAAAAAAGAGAGAGAGAAACTGAAACAATGTACTGATTATTTTGAAGACAAAACTGGGAAAGAAGTATTTGCTGATAACATAAAATCCTGTCTTACTAGGTATTAAATCTTGTTCAGATATGTAAAGCAATCTTTAAATTTCAGTGTCCACAAACTAGCCTGTCATTTTTATAGAGGGTTTTGTTTTGTATACTGATTTTGTTATTTGAGAGCTTTCAGACAAGTCTAGTTGCACTAAAAGAATTTCAAGAGACAACAAAAATGTTGTGTCTGAAAGTCACATAGTGTAAGACCAGCCACTCACTCTGCATTTCTGGTTTCCATTGACTGATATGATAGACATTTCTGTTGCTTACTCTAATTTTATGTAACTTCCAAGCTTTTTTTAAAAAAAGTTTCTAACTGAACAGTTCTGTGGCAAAGCTTCTGAAAGGAAATATTTTGGCAGAACATACAATAAATTGTAGGCAGCTTTTATGCTGCATCTTGTGGCAGCATTTTTCTTTTCCACAGTAATACTGTGGGTATCTGATGTTTGAATAAGGCTGGTTAAGAGAACCTTTGAGGGTGGTGTGTGTATGCTGGCAAGTTATCTTATTCCTTTTCTGCTCAGTGGCAACAATATTGGAAAAGGATAAACATGCAGTTTTTCTTTTTCTCCCTTTTCTTTTCAGCATGAGGTTACTTTTAATCAAATTGAGCAAATTCATAGCATTGGAACATGTAAAATTAAAATGTTTTAACTTATACATCTCCCCAAAGTACATTGGCATTTCATAGATAGGATATTAATGGGGGGGAAAAATTGAAAATAAATAAGGCAAGCATTTTGATTTATGATCTGGTCAGAACCTCACTGAATCCCTACTGACTTGCATGTGCATCTTGTGTGCAAGACTGGGGGACCTGAAGGTAACTACAGCAGTATTAAGTTGATGGAATAAGGAAACTGGATTACTCAGTTAATAGTTACTGTAAAGCAATACTGAAGGAAGTCTAATCCAAAATTTAGGCTATGTTTTAAGAATACTTTATGCAGCAGCTGGAAGTATTCATATGGTAACTCAGCAGATTTGAACATCTATTCTAGGACTGGATGCAAAAATGCCAAAACAGTTGCAGTGTTAATTGTAGCTCTTGTAGATATATGCGTGTAGCTTGTGTTGTAAATCTGCCAGCAGAAACACGCCTCCCTATATTGTAAGTATTTTATATAATATAATCTCAATATATCAATCACTTAACTCAGGACATTAAAAAAAATTATCATTTTCCCCCCAAAATAAAGACTGACCAAATTTTGGTCAAATTAGTGGCTGAATTCGCCAGGCGTTTGGTGAGGGGGATGGGGGGTGGGGGGGAGATTTGTTATCCTTAAGACTGCCTTGTTTTTGTGGATTTCATTATGTGTGTTATAGTTTTCTCTGTTTTAACCTGTAAGCCTGCTCCAGATGCCAAAGGCGGCCGGGGTGGGGGTGGGGTGGGGGAGATATATTAAATATTGATATAAATAAATGTGTCCCCTCCCCAGTCAAGGTTGGTTTCACGTCTTGCCCAGAACTTGACTCCAGATGTGGAACTTTTCATGAAACTGAAAAGTAGCCATAAATGAGGCCTTTTGTTGCGCAAACTAATACCTGAAGGTGCTAAATACTGTGGATGCCTATGTACGCATTGCTCTACCCTTCCAGCAGATTTTTTTTCTTTCCTTTTTCTAAATTTTTTATTATTGTATATAAACAAAAAGCAAATTACAAGAACAGAACTTCCAGCAGAATTTTATCCATGAAAACCTGGAAGGTTTGAAATGAACAAGACTCTTGTACTGAGCATTGGGATTGGATTTTCCTGCCATTTCACCTGTATTAAACGTAGAAGAAGAGTGGAAAAACCTGTCTGCAGATAGGACTAGTGCTCAGACCTGTGACCTCGTGGTCACTACTTGCCCTTTCCGGACGTCGGAACCACATTTATGCTTTCATTCCTCTCGCCATTGCAGCCTCTGCTTTGTTATGAAACAGTAACATATGTTCATAAACAGGCAGTTACTGTAAGAATTCTCTGCAGTATAACCCTTGCACACAAGGGCTTGCACAGTCCTACCTCCCTCCAGGTTTTTTTATCTCCTTTTCAGATGCAAGGCAGGCCTTTTGTATGTGTCACCTTTTGGGTGGTGCTTGGAATGTTGTCTGCTTCTTCACCTCTTGGGATGCTGGGCCTTTTTTGCTATTATCACCCATCTATAAGACCCTAAATCTGTTAAAGGTAGGACTTAAACAGAGCCAAGACCTTAGGGGAGAAGTCACTTCTTTCTTGTGACTTGCATGTGCTCCCCCCCCAACTTTTTTTTCTCTTGGCCCTCTTGCCTTGTGGTTGTCGAGTCTTGTTCTGCCTGCATTGTTTCCCATGGAGTTCAGAGCTATTTCCATGTGGAGCAACTGTCCTCATCCTGGTGTTAATAGGAATAAGAAGAGTGGTGAGATTTCATTTCGTACATTATTTTCTTGTTTATGTACTTAAAATATATTACAGCTTGGCCATTGCAAGACATGCTTGGAACAGATGAATGAGCTCGATGACCTCTGAGGTCCCTTTCAGTTCTAACATTTAAAATTATATAATGTCAAATGGACGTTCTTTATAAGTCCAGATAGTCTGGCATAAGAGACTCCAAATTTCATTTTTTTTAAAAAGTAATTTTAAATTTTTAAAAAACAAAGTAATGTTTTTTCTTTTATGGCCAGATCCTCAGTTGCATTCTCTTGCTTTTTGTTAGAGTGTATAGTGCTTGTTGCCTCCTTGTTGAATTGAGCTCAGTCTTCCTTTTTTTGTATTTTAGCATGTTTGATTGGGTGATCTTGAAGATATTCTCACTGGGGGTAAAGAAATATTGGCTGGTTAAGGCACTCTAGTGTCCAACGTAACATTGCTGCCATAACTTAACTTTGCTGCCTAAACTCTAAGCTACTGAATGAGCCCTAGTAGGCTCTTTGGTACAAATTCAAGAACCGACAATATACTTAGAAATATAATGAACCCATAAAGTTTATTGGTTTCTCCCTAAAACCAGCTGCCCCCAATAGTTAATTTATGTAGCGGATAGCTCCCTCTCACCCCGACTATTTCAAGCTGCTGGGCTTTCAATTTAGAGGTAAATTTTACTTCGATAAAGCTATGCCAATGGGATGCTCCGTCTCCTGTTTGGCCTTTGAAAAGTTCAGCTCCTTACTTGACTGGGTCGTCCGGCACTCAGCCCGTTCCAAATTCATCATCCATTACATTGATGATTTCATGTTCCTAGGCCCGACGGGCACAGGTGAATGTGAAAGGCTCCTCCGGACATTCCATTCTGTAGCGGAGGAGCTCGGGGTACCCCTTGCACCTGAAAAAACAGTGGGACCGGTGACCAAGCTCACATTCCTGAGGATAGAGAGGAACACGGTTGTATCCCGCCTCCCCCCTGACAAGGTGGTGGCCCTCCTTGATGCAATCAGTGAAGCCCTGGCGCAAAATAAGGTTACTGTGCGCCAGCTGCAAAGCCTGCTGGGCAGCCTGAACTTTGCGTGCCGGGTGGTTGCTCCAGGTGGTTGCTCCAGACTGAATATCGCAACAAATGTGAATTTTTGATTGGCGTAGGACTAAATCAAGAAGACAAAACTGGGGGTTTTCGTCTTGGCAAATATAAGGGAGGAACTTGTGCACCAGTTTCAAAACCAGGCCCAGGAGTGAGGGGTGGGCCATACCTCGGAGGACACAGGCGGTCTCCAGGGTGGCCGGCGCCTCCCTCTTACTCCGATCACTAGAGGTCCTGTACCTCCTCGACCAGCCGGGCGATTGGAGTGAGAGTGACCTAGATGGCAATCACAAGTTTAGCGGCACCAAAGGACCTCGGGTCGCACAGTTTAATAGTTACAGTTAACAGTTATACATAGCACAGGCTGGACCCAGGAGGGGGATGCCCCGTCCCTGACCTTAGCCGCCACGAGCTGTTCACAGGAGGGGCGGAATACAAATTGAAAAAATAAATAAATAAAATAAAAAACATCCAGTAAATAAAAGTGTGGCCTTTAAAATCCTATACAATGTGTGTGTCTTTCTTACCGGGGGTGGGGGGGGAAGTATTTATTTATTTTATTTTAAATTTATATCCTACCTCTCCTGCCCACAGGGCAGCCCGGGGCAGCAAACAATCAATAAAACAATAACATTTTAAAAAAATAATAATTTAAAAATACAATATGCGGGGAAACCCTTTTGGGGCAATCACCATTCCCTGTGCGTCCCCATTCTCCTTGGGGGCGGCGTGTGTAGGAGCAGGGTTTTCCCCGCCCCTCGGGGAAGACAAGTGGGGAATTGGCGTCCGCAGGTGGAGGAGCGTGCAAACCTGGTCTTGCGAGTCGAAACCTGGAGGGCACCATTTGCTAGCGCAGCTGGAAACAGCAAGTCACACCGAAGAAAGGAGTAGGCAAGAAGCACCCATCCACCCTCCCATATAACACTGTGGGCATTGGGCTGGTTGCCCTTCACCGGGAGCCGGGAAGGAATTTTTTCTGTCGGGTCCTGATTGGCAACTGGGTCTGTCAGTTTCTCACCTTCCTCACAGTGTATGTTGATTCAGTAGGCAAAAGGGAGAGGTGGATGTGCCCAATGATATAGTTTGTTCCACTTGCGGGGGTCCAGGATAATTAATGATAAAGTTTAGTACAATTAGCTGCTCATTAAATCGTCTCCTTATGAGACGGGGCCACAGGTGGAGCTAGAGTAGGGGCGCCCAGCTTCAAACATAGGCCCAGGAATTGAGGGGTGGGCCATACCTCGGAGGACACGAACGGTCTCTGGGGTGGCCACCTCCTCCCTCTTACTCGGGTCACTAGAGGTCCTGTACCTCCTTGACCAGCCGGGCGACTGGAGTGAGAGTGACCTAGATGGCAGTCACAAGTTTAGCGGCACTGAGAGACCTCGAGTCGCACAGGTTAATAGTTACAGTTAACAGTTATACATAGCACAGGCTGGACCCTGACCTTAACATCCAGTAAATAAAAGTGCGACCTTTTAAATCCCATACAATGTGTGTGTGTCTTTCTTATGGGGGGTGGGGGTGTATTGGGGCAAACACTGCTCTGAGGCAGCCTAAAGTAGCTGCAACTGTAGATGTGAGGGACTGCCATGGAAACCAAGTGACCACAGCTGCCTGGAGCAAAGCAGTTTACCAGGAGAACTTTTTACACACAAAAGATCAGGGAGAAGTTCTACGCAGAAGTTCAGCGAGCTGGAAGTTTAAGATCTGGGTGGTGATTTAGACATGCAGGAGAAATGTGTGTGTAAAAACACCCATTGTCACATCTGGCAGCCCTGGTGCCCCTTCCTGCAACATGACTGCACTTTTGCTTGTCCAGCAAACACCATGGGGCACTTGTAAGACCCATGGGGCTGCTGAATAGCTCCCCCTGCTTGGAATACCACTAGAAGTTGAAGTGAGGCCTGACTGGGGAAGCGGAGCCTGCCCTGGTCTGTGTGTAAGATAGACTTCCAGATTTCCCACTCTCTCTATATATGTGGCAAAGAGGTGGTGGGGGATGGTCAGGGGCCTGAGGATCCTGGCAGTAGAGTTGCTATCTTATGAAAAAAATAAACCTGACCATTGGTAGTGTAGGTTCCTAGCCCAGATCTGTTTCTCTACTCCCAACTCACCAGTCCTTCAGCTTCTCTTACTCCAGCCTTCTCCAACTCCAGTCTGGATGCACGGTGTCTTAAGTATATACAAATGACTGAGGAGGGGTAGGAAGGATGGTACATGTGTGGTAGGGGAAGGTGGCTGGTTATGATGGGCAGCCAGGAGGAGTAGAGGGAATGGGATGAGGATGTAGGACTGGCGTGGTGTGCTTTACAGAGACTCCCAGAAGGGGATAAGGGTATCTATTCATTCCTGAGACTCTCCTCCCAGGCCCTTGTTTCCTGATCATGTGTGTTTCCATACCTCCCCTTTAAAAGAGGATGCTTATGGAAAATACATGGTGCAGGGTGGCATTGGTTCCAGTGCAGCCCTGCATCATGTATTTTTCATAAACATCCTCTTTTTTTAAAGGGGAGGTATGGTAACCTTAGCAGGAGTATTCAGTAGCAGCCTCCCAAGACTGGTCTTTTGAGCTGTAGCTCCTTGTAGCAGCCAGGAGATTGCTCCTGGGGGTGCTGCTCCAACCACTGCTTTGGGAGTTGTGGGAGCAGACATGACCAGTTAACCTAGCTGGCAGTTTAGGCACTATAATCACCTCATGCCAGCTTGGACTGGACCTCCCCCAGACCAGGTTCAGTAGAACCTGGGGAACGTGCATGGGGGTCACTTGGCCAGCATTGAGGCTTGTCCTTCCCAACAGGCTGAAAACTGGCACAAATGCCCCATGGATCTAGGTGGTGGCGGCTGCTGCTGCTACAGCAGAGCTTCATCGATGAGCTGCTACAGCAGCCACTCTGTCTTTCATCCTCGGTTGAACAACAGTTGTTTCAGTAACTTCCTGTACCAAACCCTGGCCCTGAAGGAGTTGGCAGCAACAAACGAAAGGCCTTGTGCTGGCCCAGGGCTCCTTCAGCTAATGGGGGACCTACACCAGGCGTTTCTAACTTCTAGTTGGACTCTTCCAGACATCCAAGCAGCCTCCAGGACCCACTCATTTTATCTGCCACCTGGGACAGTGTGTGTTATGTGCAAAGTGTTTAAAACATTTGCATAAAATACCATGTATGGAACATACATAGGAGTAGACTATTGTTTTATTAACATACTACAGTGCAAACTTGTTATAACATGGTATTTGGGAACCATGCCCGTTACTGCGTTATAAGTGAATCCGCATTATGACAAGGGGTAAGTATGACAGTCTGGGAGTGAAAGCAGGGGCTTTGTCTTAACTCTTGCTCTGGCATGAGCTTTTAAAGTGCCCCTCCCTGTGGTTCCAGAGCAGATGAAGGGACTAGGAGTACACAAGAGCCACTGCTCCCATCTGAGTAATGTCACTGGACGGGCTTGAGTAGGGGCACCAGAGGGGACTAGGGTTCCCGGGGGCTGCTTGTTCTTGGGTGGGTGGTTGAGGAGCAGGGCTGAGGGTGCCATAGAATTGGCGGGGGAGGTTGGGAATAAGCTCAGTAGTGAGTGGGTCGGTGTCATGTTGAAGTGGTACAGGCTCTCTGCCAGCCAATAGAATACAGAGGTGGGCTTTCTCTAGTCTCCCCAGCCCTCTCTATGGTACCTCACCAACCACTCCTGCTAAGTATTCCCTGTCTGATTCTCTGGTGACACAGTCCCCCTCCTTTCTCTTGTGCCACCCTATCCCCAGCTGCTGCTGCAGTCACTGAGACTCTCAGTAACAGCAGCAGCTGGCCCTGTAAAGTTCTTCTCCCTGCAGAACTAAATGCTAGCATTTTGCTTCCTGCTGGCACTTAGTGCTGCTCCCTGCCATGGCTCCCAATATTTTTGATCCGTTCTGCACCTCTCGGGGCAGGAGGAGACATCTCTCTGCTTTCCTTGGAGTACAGTATGGATTAAAAGTATTTGGAGCCATGATTGCACTTGCGTTATAACCAAAATCATGCTCTAATGAAGTGCATCATAAGAAGGGTGCACTGTAAAAGCAGTAATTGACGAGGTGTGTATTATTAAACTATTGTGACTGCTTCATTTATGCATAAGCTGCAGATTAATATATACACTCTGCCATGGTTTATTGCTAATTGGCTACGGTTCTCTAAGTGCAAATAAGGATATTTTAATTGGAAATGTTTTCAGGGCTTTATACTGTCCATTGTGAAAAAAACCATTCATGATGTACTAAGAAAAACTGGAAGGGGAAAGTTATTAAAGAAAAACAACCCCAATAGGATTACTCTTGTGATCAGTAGTTAGGCACCTTTAAGTGTTTATTGGAGCCTGTGTCTAAAACTATGAAATTTTAAAATTTTGAATTATTTTTGTTTTTATTGATTCTAATATAATTTGTACTAGGAAAAAATCTTTTAGACTTAATTTAGATTTAGGTTTAGTGTCACAGATTAAAATAGCTCTCCCTTCTGATTCTTATTCAGTGAGACAAGTATTTCACACTTTACCATTATTCTAGGCTCTGACTTTCTGTAATAGTATTAGCAGTCTCTTCCTTGCCCCCCTAATTTCTCCCTTGTCAATATTTTTTTCCCCTGCTTCTCCCTCTTTCATTTTTTTGTTCTGCTTTTGTTTCCCTAGAATTCCATTCCGCCCCTGCCGCTCTGTATCTCTTACGTGGCTTTTACCTGTGCTGTGTGAGTGAGGGGGAGGGAATATTGGTCTTTGCGTGTGAGATTTTCTCAACCATCTTTATATAGCCTCTCCCTTTTTCAATTCATTGGCTTCTGTCAGAGCTTCCCTCCCCTGAGTCAATTCCTGAAGTAGAGTGGTGTTGCTTAGCAATGCCTCTGTTGGTACCATTTGCACGATGCAAGTACTATGGCTGTGGTGGGGGCTGGAGATTCTAGCTCTTCTTTTGTGTTCAGTAGAAGGGAAAAAAATCCTGATTTTAATTCTTTAGTATCCTCTCATAAAATAATATTTCAATACACCCTCCTGTTACTGGACAGCCTTAGTTACATTTATGTGCACACTTCTACAAGTAAAATGGATATGGATTATACATATTTAAACATTTGTTTAGATGTGGATCTTTAAAGTCTGTGAGCACGATCCAACTCCCTTTGAAGTCAATGACTAAACTCCCATTGACTTGTATGGAGCTGTATCATGCTCTATGTATCTAATATTATTAGTTCTCTGTGCAAATCTCTTTGAAAGGTATGTTTTATGTCTCTCTCCCCCTCCCCCCCCCAATAAAATGCAGTTCAGAAGCAAATCCTGTGGAGAAGCAAGCTTCTCTATCCTGAAAAGCTGCACATGCTTGCAGCAAATCTATTGTGTGTGATGATGGATTTCAAATCAAGTTGCCTTTCTATACCTTTTGCAGTCTGAGAAGAGGAAATGAGTTACTGCTGGATCAGATTTACAAGCATTATAATAGGTAGTTGTAATCTGGTTCATCTCCTCAGTTGAATGCAAATGCTTTCTTTTCAGAGAATGCTTTAATCGCGAAACCGTGGAAGATACTTGGAACCTATCGCTATAGCAAAACTGAAGGTGGAATCATGCTGTTTTAAAGTGCCATTAAGGGCGTGATCCTCCAGGTGGACAGTGTTAGTACTAGCACTTATGTCCACACTATCTGCTTGGAAGATGACATTTTTCTACTTTGCTGAAAGCGTGCACAAGGGGGTTGCATTGCTTCATTGTCTCTTCTTTGTAAGAAACTCTAGGTAACAGTTTTTATTAAATAACCATCAGTGGTACAACAAAATGTTGATGGTGGTTTAAAGCAAGTGAGGGAAGTTTATGGTCCCATTTTGATAGTCTGATTTAATGCCCTTTTGTACCCAAATCTTTTTAATGATGCAAAGTTTCACCCCTCTTGAAGAGTCTCAAGGGGAAGGGTGGGGTATACATTTGAATAAATAAATAAATCCTTTTTTGATGTTGGAGTTTTTGCAGATTCTGAGAATATCAGTTGGCACGTGGCAGTAGGGTAAAGTGGGAGAGTTGCTATTTTATTACAGGTGCAGTAGGATACTGTTCACCTCCTTGTATAGACCCCAGCGTTGGTTTATGTAGATCCTTTTATTTGTTATAATAGTTCAGGGCTATAGGAATCATGGATCACATCTTCTGGTTTGTAGATCAGGATAGGTTGGTTTTGCTGGTGTCCAGAAGCCATTTTGATGCACTTTGCTCATAGGTGGGTGGTTGGTTTATAAGGCATATTGTCTAACGGTGGTACATGTCACTATTTATTGATAGGACAATTGTCAGTACAGATTTTGGGGAGCATCATTACTGAGAAAAATTAACATCTGGATTGCTGGAAGCTATGCTGTGTTCTTCATCCTGGCATCATTGTGTAAAAATTCTGCAAATAAACAAAATAAAGGGAGACTGTCTTTCTACATGTACTGTAATGTACTGTTGGAATATATATGTGCGTTTTGTATGAGATGGAGAGACTGTAGGTTTCCTAAGAAATGTTTGGCTACATTCAACATTTTGAGCTGAATGAGTTGAGATTTGTGAAATTTTGTAATATTTTTGGACAGTGGCTTGCCAAGGTAGCTCTGGGTCCTACACATGTGGCTGTTACAGCTGAGTAATATTGTTCCAGACAGATTCAGATGTAGTTGGTTTTGACCTTGGAGAATGAGGTGGTCTTTATGTTGGTTTAGGCCAATTCTGTGAATAGCTGTGGAGGCAAGGACTGGAACCTTGAAACTGAAGAAATGCAAACTTGACATTGTTTGGTGCAAAGACCATGTTGAGAGTGGTGCATTGTGACCATATGCACTGCATTTTGAAATAACTGGAATTTTTCAGAAATCTGCCTGTTGTATTCATAAGTGCTTTGAATTGCAACTATCAAGCTTTGAAGTCACAAATGGATCACTGATCAAGTTGGAGTTGGAAGTGCACCGTCTGTCTTTAGCCAAAACAGAGAGCAACATATGTCATGTTGGCTTCTCCCTACCCCCTCACCAGTGTAGCTATTTGTGTCTCTTGTAACACAAATAGCTCTCGCTTCCTGATGCTTTTAAGGCAGGTGTTTTTAAAAGAAGGATGACAATATGGCACTTCTCTCATCCTACCTGCTTGCCTGGTTTCTGACAGATTCTCTTTATTAAAATATTTTTGGGTATTGAGAGACCTAGCAGATGAAGGTCTCTGTCAGTTGTAAAGAAGATGTTATTTATGTCCATCTGTTTCTGTAGTTTAACTTGCATAACAAAGGGAATTTAAACACTGTGTGATAGATAAGAGATGGTTGTGTCCAGTACTGCCCGGACTATTGTTGGCTTTAGGTTCTGTAGATTTTTTTTTTTTTTTTTCCTCTTCAGAGGAAGTTTTGATTATTTCTGTTAATAATCTGGGCCTCCTATTCGGAGGCCCAGAAGCTTTTGAATCTTTCACCACGCAAACAGGAAGAGCATGGATTGGAATTAGAGGTGGTGGCTTGGATTTCCTGCATTACTTCCTCTTGAATAAATGGGCCAAAATCCAAGGGGTGTGTGGACGAAGAGAATTGTTACAGACCTATGCTTAGGTCTCATTCAGATGTGCTCTAAAGAGCACTTACAAGTGCCGGCAGCTGGATGCGAATGTGACGAATGCATGCCCAGATGATGTCTGAAAAGGCACCGTGCACATGGTTGAGCTTGTCGGCGTACTGTGACATGCGCACTCTACCGACCTCAGGTCAACAAATGTTGACTCATAAATTATCAGAACAGCCCCTAAACACACTTCACTGTAGCTTGATCAAGCAAGAATAACTGCACTGTACTTCTAAACTCAGCATCTCCTACTGTGAAAGAGTCTGGGCTTCTCTCCCCAAAAGATTACTTGCATCCAGGTAATTCCAGGAACTGAACACTAACAGCTCATTCAGACATGCTCCAAAGAGCAGCCACTTACAGGTGCCCAAGAACCACATGCAGCTTTTGAGCTACCGTTTGCCCATCTCTGTAATATTCTGAGCTTTGATTAGAGTAGGAGTGGAGAACCTTTGGCATGTGGGCCAAATCTGAACCATGGCTGCTTGTTTGGCCCCTTTCCAATTCTTTGATCTGGCTCATGGATCCAGAGTCCAATCTTAACTCGCAAGCAGTGAAAGATTGAGCTCAGGGAAAGATGGTGGAGATAAGGGCTTGCACTTGAACATAACAGGTGAATCCATGATCTGGACTCTTTGCTTAATTTCCCCCATTCTGAGCACACCACGTAAGCACCCCAGCACCAAGCTCCTATTTGGCTCACAGAGCTTGCACAGGTACTAGTATAGTATAGTTTCTTCCAAGGGCACTGGGAAAACCATGGCCCAATAATTAAAACAGTGATAACAATACAGCAATCTCCATATACGACCAAAGCAGAAAAAAGTAAAATGTAAACCAATATACAGGTATCATAGGCCATAAAATACCCTCACAGTTAAAAATGTCTTTTATACAGTTCCCACGCCCACTTGGCTAGGTTTGTTATTTGCTCCAAGGATCTGGCCTGCATACGTAAACCCCAAAGAGTTGTGGCAATGCAAGGTGGACTTTTGCTGCTAATCTTGGCTCAAGAAATCTTGCCTTCAAATGGGAAGTCAGAGGACAAGCAAATAGAACATGGAGTATATCTTCCACCTGGCCCAATGGGCAAGCGCAAATTCTTTCTGCATACAGTATGTTAGCACGCCTTCCCACCAGTACTTCTGTAGGGACTAGATCCAACCGCAAAAGCGTCAGAGCTCTACGGAGACCATAATCGGACAACAAGGTTAGGTAAGGTTCCAGCGCCCATTTAAATTTAAAGGTCTTCTACAACGGTGCACAGCTAAGTACTGCAATTTGGCCCAAGTCCATTTGCATTGCCTGGTCTCTTATCTGCTTAGTCAAAAGCCGCTTTTTAGCGGCGGTAGGCAAGGAAGAGAGAATTTCCGATGAAAGGCCCAGGGAATGAATGTGCCTCATAACCTCCTCATACCAAGACCCTGGGCATGCCCAGGACCCCGCCTCCCTATAGCAACAATATGGGAGCCTATAAGGCTTCTAGTTTCAACCAGTAGTTCGCTACAGCTACTAGAATTTTTGTTCTCATTGAATCCACTCCCAGCTCCATCCGTAGTAAGGGAGCTGGGGTAGAATTCAGTACTCCCAATATTGTTCTCAAAAACCCGTTTTGGTGTGTTTCAAGTGCCTCGAGGTGCCATGGACCCCAAACTTCAGCACCATATAATGCAGAAGGTCTGGTCTTTAATGCTAGTACCTTCAAAGCTGGGACTATCAGCCTACCACCATACGATTCCCCAGAACCTTTGTAGGCCCTTTAAGCCCCCACAGGTACTAATTATCAGTGTGACTGCAGGAGGACAAAGGTCCCCCCACCCTTGCTTTAGAGAATTCTGCAGTTATTGGTGCAAGCCTATGTGTTTCCAGAGGAAACCCATGAGCCCAAAGGAGACCTTAGATGATATTGCCAACTGTTTGCATTGGAAATACTTCATTTTTAGTCTTGGGAAAATAGCTGCTGGGCAGAAATCTATGTTGTTGTTGTTATAATTATTATTATAATTATTATAAACATTTATATAGCGCCAGCCATGTGCCTGGCGCTGTACAGAACATAGAAATAGACGTGGTCCCTGCCTGTGGCTTACAATCTAAAAGACAAGGAGGGGGAGACAGGGAGAGGGGACAGTGGGAGAGACAGGGGAGAAGACAG